>CAOKZL010002370.1:0-362759 GCA_948472985.1 Iguana delicatissima | reverse complement strand
TTTCATAAGGGGAAAGTAGTGCTAAGGCCAGATACCACTTTCTTACCAAAGGTGGTATCATTTGTTCATCTGAACCAAGACATTATTCTGCCGGCTTACATGCAGAATCCTGAAACTGACATGGAGAAAACATTACATTGCCTTGATGTGAAAAGGGCTTTGGCTTTCTATGTTCAATGTACTGCTACTGTAAGGAAAACTAAGGAGTTATTTGTCTGTTATTCGGGTCAGAAACTAGGTGAGCCTGTTTCATCCTAAAGGATATCTAAGTGGGTGGTGTCCACCATAAAGCTGAGTTATGAGCTTGCTAAAAGAAAGTTACCAGAAAATGTAAGAGTGCACTCCACTAGGTCAATGTTAGCTTCAGCTGCGTTCATGCACGGCATTCAATTAGAGGAGATATGTAGGGCCGCTACGTGGTCACAGCCACTAACTTTTATTACACATTACAGAATAGATGCAAGGGAAAGGAGTGACACAATCTTTGGGAAAGCTGTCTTGTTTTCTTCTGTTGTTTAATGTATAGAGAACAAAAAAGAGAGGATGAATTCTGAATGGCTTAGAAAAAGGGTAAAATGGTTGAAGAAGCACAACATGAATGTTCTTTTTAAGAAATGTTTATTGTTGAATCCATTGAATACATGTTTTCCATGAAAAAAAAGTATTATTCTGATGTGGATTTTGTTATCAATCATGTATGTTTACAGTCTTGAATATTACCAATGTGACATCTCCCACCTCCTTGTTGACTGCTCGCTAATCTCCCCATTGTGTGAGGCACAGAGACCATGAAGAAGAAGAACAGGTTGCTTATCTGTAACCGTGGTTCTTCAAGTGGTCTTCTGTGAAGTCACACAAACCCACCCATCCTCCCCACATTATGTTCTTTTTGGTTAGTTTCTAAAGCTGCTACTATGGCAGCGAAGGAACTGACCATTATTCGGGGAGGTGCCTTATATACCCTAGGGATGTGGGGGATAGGCCAACTGCCAAAACGTCTCTTGTTGAGCCAAATGCTGTATCGCGCAGGCGCAAAATACCCCATTGTGTGACTTCACAGAAGACCACTCGAAGAACCACAGTTACAGGTAAGCAATCTGTTCATTCCTCTCCTTGGATTTTTTTAAAAAGTAGAATTCCAAATCAAATCACCTCCCAGGTAGTTGTTCCTCTCCAACCTTGGGACCCAGAAAAAAAAAGGACATAATAAGGCCACATCTTCCCTCAGGTTTGATGTTTGCTGTTTGGGCAGCGAGGGTTGCTGTTTGGAAAAGGGGTGACTTCTAAACAGGTTCTCTTGCCTGGCAGGAGAGCGGAGTGGGGAAGCACTGGCTCCAGGGTTATGGCAGATGCTTTTAATGTTCACAGAACTGGGCCTTTTCAGTGTCCCTTCCTGCAGGAGGACCCGGGTGCTGAAGATACATCCCCTGACAGTGCCACAGCTCTGCAGACCCTCAAGCTGGTTGTTTCCGACTTTAGCCAGCTGCTGCTGGCCTTTGAGCAGGTGTACGAGAATGAGCTGCAGAAGCATTGCGAGCGTCCGGCTCCTGTACTGAGCCCCTGTGGGCCCCTCTTCCAAGCTGTGTATGAAAGCTTGACACTCTGCATACAGGTGAGACTGGGGGCAAGGAAGGAGTTCATGTTTAAGAGTCCAGGTGGCAGTGCCATAAGATTAGGAAATGGCCTTTAGCTCACAGAGGATGCCGGCTGGCTCAGTGCTTATGGAAGTCATGAGTATGGCAGTAGATACAGGAAGTTCTTGTGTAGATGTGGAAATTCTTTGCCTTTTCTGATGTTTAGAACTTAGTCCTCGGCATCCTTATCACTAGCCGTGCTGTGTAGGGCTCACGTGGTTTGTATATCAGAAAGTCTAGAGGGCAAAAGCTTTGCCACTGTTGTGCTAGAACATGCCAACATTGGTCTCCTGGCAGTCATCCAGCCGGCTTTCTAGAGTTTCACTCTCTCTTTTTTCCCCGTGGCCCATTCACATTAAACAATTATAGCACTATGATTCCACTTTAACTGCTATGGCAGCATTCTATGGAATCCTGAGATTTGCAGTTTAGGGAATGGCACTTAAAATTCTCAGCCAGTGGCCTCCTGTTGTGCTTCTGACCAAACTACCAATCCCAGGATTCCATAGATTGGTGGCACAGGAATTAAAGTGGAATCATAGTGCTATCACTGTGTAATCTGGAAGAGCCCTGATTCTAGTTCTTCCTGTCATTCAACTTGCGCCTAGGCTGTATCACTTCAGACTGCAATCAGGGTTCCATAAACAGTGGTTGTAACCATCAAGGGAGAATGGAGGTTCTGTAGAACCCTCCTTCCTGACATGAAGATTTCTACATGAAGCAGTTGTTTTACCTGGAAGACCATTTTGTCATGCAATACCCCATCCATTGTCTGAAGTGGTACAGCACCAGCCACAGTGAACTGCAGTTAAGACATAGGCCTCAAAGTAAACACCTCATCATATGTGTCCACTTGTATTTATTTGATGCCTTTCTCCCAAAATGAGATTCAGGGTAGCTATAAGCACATAACACCCAAGGTGGACTTGTAATGTGTTGTAGTTCGTAGTTATCGGTTTTTGTGGATGCATGTGTGCGTGCATATAAGATCAAGAGAGATTTCAAAACATAGGTCTTGTGCCATCTTAAACGCTAACAGAGTTACAGAAGCTTAACTCTTGATGCTCTTTCTCTCAGTTTTTACATGTGTGGGGAAGTGTAGAGATCTGCATTTGATAGGAGTGAGTTCTCATCTTTTAGGTTTATGTGGCAATAACATCTGTCATGGTGCAACAAGAATCTTGTGTGCTTGTTGCAACAGATTAACAGAGTTTTCCCATTCCTGGGCCAGGCTTTCAAATACAGTGGCCCCTCCACTCTCACAAGAGTTTGAGGTGCAGAACCCTCGCAAAAGTGGAAAAACCACAAATAACTCTGTAAATTGGGGGTCCCGGGAGGGATGCCCAAACAACCAAAACAAACCAAGCCAGATGGGGAAAATTAGCTGGAGCGCTCTCTTGGCTAACGAGAGGCAGGGCAACGCAGCAGAATCTTTTACCCTATGTCTACAGCATCAGGTCAGTGAGCAGGCAAATGGTTCAAATAACAATTGAGATTTATTAAACAGTTATTAAAACAAACACACTCCTAACTAGAAAGGAAAAGAGAGTTCAAGGGGAATGGATGATACGCCACCTGTCCTGCAGTCCTGAAGAGGCCAATTGTAGAAGAGGAAACCCGGCATGGCGACCGAGGGGAATCTGCTGAACCGAGCGGCAGCAAGGCAAAGTGAAGTTCAGACAATCCGGCGAGAGTTCCAAAGAGCTCTCAGAGCGGGGGATTTTTATAGGGGAAAGAACAACCGCAGGCTAGTCTGGTCTCAGGTAAAAACAATAGGTTTTGGGTTGGAGACAAAGCCTCTGAAAGGTCAGAATTTGCATGATTGAGTTAGAGTCCGAATTGACAATGGTGTGGCCGGTATGTAGATGCGGCTAGCTCGGCAGTTAAGTACCTAGCTCACCAGGGTGTCCTCTCAGGGCAGAGGATCTCTTTGTGGTAGCGTGCATTTGTAATGAAGGTGTTTGTTTCTGGAGGTCCCCTAAAGCAGATCTGGCAATATCTGGCTTGGTTTGGTGGGAGCAGCAAGTAATAGCCATGCCTAGCTTCGCGCTTGTTCGGCGGGCCTCACAAAGACTTGGCTGGTGGCAGAGTAGGGCCGAATTATGATATCAAAATGATATCTTTGGTTCACCAAAGTTCAGGCCAGAACACGGTGGTAACAACTCCCCTATGATCCCTTCCCATTCCCTTCTGGGCCCCCCTCCCATTCCTTCAGCTTTTGCCCTGAGGCTTGAACCTTCCTTTTCCACACCAGGGCCAAAAGCAAGGGAATGGAGGAGGGGGGCTCCAGAAGGGAGAAGGAAGGTGCATGCATGCATGCCTTATCACCTCATTCCTTTGCCTTTTGTCTTGGTGCACGTTCTCAGTGCTGGGCCAAAGGCAAGGGGATGGAAGGGGGGCTCCAGAGGGGAGGAGGAAAATGCATGCATGCCTCCCCCCCCATTTCCTTTGCCTTTTACCTTCCTTCTCTATGCCTAGCAAAACAAGGGAATGGGAAGAGGAGAATGAGGGGAAGGCACAGGCATGCCTCATGAATAATCAGATTCATAAAGGTCAAACCCGTGAACATGGAGGGAGGACTGTATGATCAAATAGCTGTGGCATAAGTCTGAATTTGGGCCTTCTTTATTCTCCCTGCCTCTTTTTTTTTTTTTTTCAAATTCAGAAGTCCTGAGCATGAAGAACTAGAGGATTAATAGTGCTGAGGATGCCAAGTTAGTGGGGTGGTGTGGTTAATTAGGCTCCTTAGTTTTGTGTCTTCTTGCCACCAGGAGTTGCAAGGCCTGGCCCAGGTTACAGAAACCTCTGAGCGTGTACTTGAGGCAGTGAAACGGAGACATGAAGAGAAGGTGGTGTGGAGCAGCAGTGCCAAATCTTCATTATGTAAGTTCTGCACCCAAACAGTGTTTATACTGTGTGCGTGGCTGCACCTCTGGTATGGAACCTTGTCTCCAGCATTTCACTTTCCACTTATGATTGGAATAACTGCCAAATTCCCTTTCCTGCAATACTAATTACTAATTTCCATTTCTCACTCAAGTGGAAGAAACAGTCACAAAAGAGATTCTCTCTTAGTTCTTACCTTTCCTGCCCTTATAGGAAACTCCCATTTTTCAGAGGAAGGAAATTTGGAGGGAGACACGATGAAATCTGTTTTCAGAGCCCAAAAGAGAAAGAGGTTGTTAGGAATAGCATTAATCTGCAGTTAGCCTGAGGAGTGGCAGCTGGAAGTTGGAGCAGTCAGGCTTCAAGGGTTCCCCTTTTCCACTGCAGCAGGCAGGAGGAACAAAAGAGGGTAGGAGAGGCTGCCAGACTGAAAGTGAAATAGGTCCTATGGCCCCAGAATGCCCCAGTGCTTCCCTTTATTATTTCCAACACTTGCTGATGTTTCACTTTTTCAGCTTCAAAGCTTGAAGAACTAAAACAGAAGTACAAGATTATCCATGCCACACTGAAGGACTGCCCATAATCCTGAACTTGAATGGAGTGCCAGTGCTGGGAAAACTGGGAAAAAGGAATGGGATGAAAGAAATTAGGCACAAATAGTGAGCTGTTGTAGTCCCAAATGTAAATGTGTATTTCATTAGTTTTTTGCAGAGAATTAAAAATGAAAAGCATCCTCTTCGTACATTGTTCGTATTATGTTGTTGGAGAGAACTCCCTCCAGCCCAACCAAGTTTCCTGGTCCATTTTCTGGGTATAGTTTTCACTATCTGTGATACTCTCTGTGTTTGTGTTTGTGTGTGTGTTTTGTTATTTGTTTTGTTTAAGGTAAAGCTTGAACACTCCTGCTGGTTTACTGACAACATCTCTCATTTTTAATTCAGCTCCTATTGAAAAAAATGAGTGATCTCCTCTTTCTACACCTGTCCACGCATGCATGTGTGCACATATATACATGCCACCTTGTGACTGAATTACTTCCAGTACTATCAGTAAAGCTGGCAGGAAACCCCATCCGGCAAAGGCACAGATGAGGAAAATTATGGCCCTCTTGCTGCTGCTAGACTGCAGCTTTCATCAGTCTTAACCAGCATAGTCATGTTGAAGAATCAAGAGAGCTCTTGTCTAGTATCACTTGTCCATGCTGAACTATAAGAAGCAACTAAAATGAAATTACTTCAGTGTAAAATTAACTGTTCTCTCTTCCTGAGTATCTCTTTTTTTCTGAGTGAATATGTTCTTAAGGGTAAAATCGTGCAGTGGTTATGCAGACACTTTTATAAAGTTTTTTTGGAGGAGAATTGGCACCTCCTCTCAGTCACAAAATAGTGTCACACCTGGTTTTCCTGCAAAGTTGCCACTCTAAAGGAATCTCATATATACAGTAGTTTCTTTCAAAAGTATTTAAGAGCTCTAGACTCTCATTTAGGTGCAGTGTAAGTGACCCTGTAGGAGCCAGCCTAGTGTAGTGGTTTGAGCACTGGATTAAGACTGTGGAGACAAGGGCCTGAATCCTCACTCAGCCATGGAAAGCCACTGTGAGACCTTAGACAAGTCACATTCTCTCAGCCTCAGAGGAAGGCACAGGCAGGCTCCCCTCTGAACAGACCTTACTGAAAGAAAAAAAACAAACTCGGGATTGGTTCACCTTAGGGTCACCATAAATTGGAAACAGTTTGAAGGCACACAACAAGAAGTGACCCTGCACTCTCTGGATGTTTTGGATTACAACTCCCATAATTCCATAACGTTGGCCAATTTAGGCAGAATTGGAAGAATTGTTACTCATCCGGCTTTGATCATAAATCAGCATCTAAAAGCATTCTTGCTAAGTCAAGGAAAGGCTTCTTTGGGAATTTTTTCATGCTGCACGTGATCTCACCTGCTAGCCTCAAGCGGAAGGGTTGTTTGGGATTGTATAAAGCTGTCAGTCCGCAGTAGAGCCACTCACTGTATAAAATTGCTTGGGAAGTCTGCCCCATCCGGCTGTATAATTCTTCCAGTGTGAGGTTCATCAGCAGGTGGTCTGGTACAGAGGAACAGTTTGGCATGCAAGGTGAGTTATCAATCAGCAGGGACAGTGGGGGGGCATGTGATTCATGTTTCCTAATGGAAGAAGCAAGTAGCTTGCTAGATTGAGCAGAGCTGCATGCTGAGCTCCAGGTGGTCAGATCGTGGGAAATTACTTTTTGAAGGTAGTTCATTGCCATTAACTCTTTACAATGTTTTTAGAAAGCAGATTGTTGTGTTATTCATTGCAGTGCTTGTTGCTTTTCTTTCTACATTCTGGGGAATGTAGAGTTGGTCAGGGAATGGGATAAAACTTGAAAAAACCCCTGTAAAAATGTTTCTAAAAATGCCCTTCAAAATAACCTAAAAGTAATGAGAAAATGTTACTTGTCACATCTGTAAAGTAAATTTGCTCCAAATGCCCATTCATTATACTTTTGGAATGTAATTTTGTTGCAACCTCACTACCAAATGGAGGGTGTAACTTGTTGCAAGCAACTGTGCTGCTTGTAATTACTTACAAACGCTGCTATTAGTAAAGTAAATGGGGGAAGTTGAGGCTAAATATGCACATGAACTGGCTAAGCTGTAAGGATGTCTGTTAGGAAGGATCTCAAGTCACAAGTATTCAGTTTGAGATTGGCCTTGATCTGTTTTCTCTTCCTGCTGGAAAGGTCTGACACGTCAATGATGTATACAAGGTTGTCAGATTTTTCACTGGGTTCAGGATAGACCATTTGAAGACCATGGACACTCTGATCAGTCCTGGCAGCCATCTGGAATACTGCATTTCTGCCAAGAGCCCTTTTAACAAGAGTGCTCTTTTCTCTCTTAACATCAAAGAGAGGAGAGGTAAAATTAGTAGACCCCAACTGGCTCATGATGAGGGTTTGGTTCTTGGAATGCACTAGATTTCCAGAAGAATGGGAAGGTAAGCTCTTGCATGCTGTGTTTGGGTTTTATAGGCTTAAGATTATAATTTAGTAAATGGACATTAGTTAGTTTATTAAGCAGGCCTATAGCAATAATGTTAATGATGCATGTTCTCCAGCATTTGAACTAGGCTGTGCAAACTCAAGCTCACACTGAAGAGATAAGACTGCTTAGAAAAGCATTCTTTTGTAGAGTGGGACAATTTCTCCCTTGGCCTGTGAATGTGCCAACACTTCCCAGAATGAGGGTATTTAAAGGTCATAAGAAAGTCAAGTTAGTGGTCTGGTCCTGTAGGGGTGCATTCAGCCATAATCCAGCCCAGGAACTTGGTCTGTGGGCTGAAGTCTGATTCATTATGAGAACTTGAATGAATAGCTAGCATGACAAAAGGCAGATTCAAATGGCTGAAGGGAAGTGAGCTATCTTTGCCTTTAGATTTTCTTGTTGCATTCCTTTAAACATCTCTGGGTACTAAGTAAACTGATATTTTATTCTGGCTGTGACTTGCATTCACAAATCTGTTTGAGCTGGGACCTGAGTGGATCAGGACTGCAGAACTGTTATGTAGAAGATCCTTACCTTCTTCTAGCTTCTTCTCAGCCAGGGAGCCACATGTCACTTGGTTGGTGTCTCCTTCACATTTGGCATTGAACACTACAAGTGGCACATAAGGAGTACAAATGCAAATTTTATATAACAGGTTTGGGGAAAGTGAGGCCTTTAAGATGTTTCTGAACAGCCATTCTCATCAGCCCTATCAGCTGTAGCCAGTAGTGAGAAATGCTAGGTATTGCAGTCTAACCACATCTGGAAGGCCTATACCTTTTGTGAATTATATCCTGGCATCCCTGAATATACAAGGTTACTTGAAGGATTTTCACTAAGTGATATAGGAAAAAGGAGAAAGACCAAGGGAAGGGCATTCATGTATTTCTGTCATTAAGATACCACCATCATATCATACTCTTCAGGATGAGTCACTTTACAAAAACCTCCCATGGCCCCCAGATATCATTTTGGAATTTACACCAGAAAGCCCTAAGTCACCTACACTCAAAAGGGCACTAGGTCACCGTTTCTGTGCTGGTGATTATATTTGATATTAGGAATTATTTAGTGACCGTTAGTGGCCTTTTGACAGGGTATTTCTGATTTGGGAGGGAGCCAGCATAGAGTAGTGGTTTGAGTGTTGTACTATAACCTTGAAGACCAAGGTTCAATTCCCCATTTAGCTGTGGAAACTCACTGGGTGATCTTGAGTGCATCACACGCTCTCAGTTCCAGAAAACGCCATGATAGGTTCTCCTTAGAGTTGCCATAAGTTAGCAATGACAAAGGCAACCACAGAAGAGGAACAGGTGAATTTTCTATCCAGATTCAATATCTGCAACTTGGGGTTTCATCTTGTAGCTGTTCTCTTGCTCTACTACTGAAATTTCTCACTAATAGAAAAAATATTCCTATATAATTTCTGCAAATGGTTGAACAAAGCATGCACGTGGATATTATGCCCTTTCTTGTTTAAGTGTGCTCTCTCATGCTTCCCGCATGCTTTATACTACTGTATCATAGAATCATAGAATCATAGAAATGTAGAGTTGGAAGAGACCACACGGGCCATCCAGTCCAACCCCCTGCTATGCAGAAACACCCTCAAGTATAAAGTATAAAGCTCTCACGTCAAAGGTTACCAAAATATTATTTTGCCTGTTAACCATCATTGATCAATGGCTTCTTGATATAATCTGAGTAACGCATGATTTGTTCTTAGTTGTTAGAAGTGGCCCACATATTGTAAGAGTGCTTGCAAGACCTAGTAAGCTGGTACTGGTGTGAGGAGTGAGGTGGCAGGTTGGAAAAGCAGTTTTGTAAATCACTGGTAAAAAGTTCTCTCTTTAAAAATGAAATTGCTGGGTTGTTCTCTTTTGCCAAGCCTCCTTCCAAAATTTACCCAGTCCCAAATTCAATTATCCATGTCCCCTTTGGCAGGGGAATGTATTATGGTCAATAGAACTTTTCTGCTCTAAATTTGTGTATGTAACTAAGTACAGAAATCCCTCCTGGGAGGAGTGTTGTGAATGGAAAATGTAACATATTCATTGGCCTTTGCAGATGATTTCTTCCCCTGCATTGACTTCAAAGCTGGACAAATGGACCAGCTTAACATCACAGCTTTTGATGTAATGTTATTACATTCTCCTAGCCAAATTCCTAAATGTAAGTGTCTTGCTCTTTTCTCTCTCTGTCCTCCCCACCACTGCAATATGATTTTACGAACTCAGTAAGTACATGCTATACTAGCTTATTGTAGAAATGTTTTATTTTTAAATACACATAACTATGAAAGGCCCAATCTTTCCCCATAATCCTTTTTGCATAGCTCTGCCAAAGTGTTTATCAGATATGTACCCTGCTCTTTCCCTAAGAAGGCCAGGCAGGCACCAATGGGTTTATCCCATGCTATCTCACAGCTATCCAGCAAGGTAGCTTAAGTGAGAATGACCTGCCAAAGATCACTCAGTCAGCTTTTTGGCTAAGTTAGGATTTGAACCTGGGTCTCCTCAGCATTTCGCTGTCGTTATTTTCTTGTCAAGTCAGCTGGCCTTGCAAATTCGAGGCCATGGCTTCCTTGGTTGAATCAATCATCTGTAGTGTGAGCCTCCTCTTTTCCTACTGCCTGCCGCTCATGTTGACAAAATATCGACCACGTGTGCTTGCCTCTCTGCTCAAGATCTGCTAGTGAGAATGGTACTGTTTTTTAAAGAAACCTCATCTGCTCGTTTAATCTGCATACAAGAAGAATTAAAAGAAATGCAGAATTCTTGCGCTGGGTTGAAATCTTGTTTGACAGAAAGCCCCAGGTAAATCTCATTACTTTGGTTTCAGTTCTTCATCTGTAAAATGAGCATCCTTTTTAGGTCTAAAACTAAACTGAAATGTCAGGGTTGGGGTTAGTAATCATTGTTTCTACACACATGCATAGGTATTGCCACACCAGTGCACTTCTGAAAAGTGTTTTAGAATAAAAGACAAGAGTGGCGCAATTAAGCATCTGGCAAAGCAACTGTCTTGAGCCCAAAGCATTTGATTAGTCCAATTAGGTCTAATAAGCAGAGCTGTGTCTGTATGTAAAACTGTCTGCGTTGCTTGTGCTGGGGGTATTTGCAGACCACATCCTTACCTTCTGCTCATTTCTAATCTATATTAGCTTAGTGGTTAAACACTTGTGTGGCTCTCCTAAGGAATCCTAGGCCATTTCCGCACTAGCCTGTTATAGTGCTGCTATTCCACTTTCAACATCCCATGGAATCCTGGGGTTTGCAGTTTAGGGAGGGGCAGCTGGATTCCCTAGGATGTTGAAAGTGGAATAACAGCACTATAACAGGCTAGCGCGGAATAGCGAAGAGTCCTGTAATCTCTGTACTCCTCCCCACAGGGTAGAATGGCCAAGGTTTTTAGTGGTGGTGGTGAGCAATGTTGGCAAAGATTTAGTTCATGTTTTTGTGAAAGTAAGTGTCTCAACTCGAGCATAAACTAAGGTGGGAGGATGGGGAAACAAAACTGATCAGTCACAGAAAAAATAAGGGGCTAATATGTAAAGTCTTGCTTTGTGCTTGGAATAGGCCACGCTCACATCCTTGGCACACTACATTGTTATTACACTATAATCCACTTTTAACTGCCATGGCAACATCCTGTGGAATCGTGGGGTTTGCAGTTTAGGGAGGGACCTTTAGAACCCTCAGCCAGAGAGCTCTTGGGCCCCAGTAAACTACAAACCCCAGAATTCCACTGGATGCAGCCATGGCAACTGAAGTGCCATATAGCGCAATAGCAGTGTTGTGTAATAAGAATCTATAAACTGAATTGGAAAAGGAAATGTGATGTATGCAAAGTGGACGGTGAAGTAGCCCTTCTGAGGTAAGAGTTAAAAGTAGTGGAACGACGGGGAGGCTGGTGTCTACTTGAGGAAGGAAAGGCCTCGTGTTAGGCCTCTGCCACACCTATCAGGACAATAATAGCTCCTCTTTATTGATTTTAGAGAAACAGATCAGCTAAAGCAAATAAAATTTAACCTAGTTGATACTTGATAGCACTGAAAACAAACTCAGGAAGATTGACATAGGGTGAAATGAGGGACTTTCCTATAAGGTACTCAAAGTTAAACTGAATTAGCTTATCATCAGACATCTCTGAGCAGAAAATAAATTTGAGATGTACATCACTCCTAGACAACAAAAACAGCAGTTTGTTCCTTGTGTGTGTGAGAGAGAGAGAATGAGAGACCATTCCTGTACTACATTGTTTATAGTGCTCTTATTCCACTTGTAACGTCCTGTGGAATCCTGGGGTTTGTAGTTTCCTGAGGCCCAAGAGCTCTCTGAGGATTCTAAAGGCCCCTCCCTAAACTACAAACCCCAGGATTCCATCGGATGTTGAAAGTGGAATAATAGCACTATAACAGTGTAGTGTGGAAATGGCCAGAGAGAGAGAGAGAAAAAAGGGGAAGAATATTGCAGCTGACTTGATTCACTCACAGGGGTGTTGAAACTAGTTACTTCACTAGGACCACAAACCACAGAATTGAGGTATGCTCTTGCAAAAGGCCATCGTATTACCAGCAACATCTGAAAATTGGTTATTTGTTGCCTTCTTCCTTAAACTGGAGACCCCAAAATGTACCCTTAGATGGTTCTGGTCCTGGTGGGATAACCAGACAGCTGGGCAAGTAGCCAATGTCACATGGCCTTCTAGAAGATTCTTAATCATTGAAACATGGGATGTAACATTTATCTTGTAACAAAGACGGCAAGCCAAGACTCATGGGTGGGGGAGATGTTGAAGAGCCAGGGTTAAGACTGTAAGGGTTCTGGTGCCTCTGCTGAATCGGATTAATAGGAAGTACATGTCCAACTGTAGCATGAGATATGTATCAGTGCTTGCAGAATACAAATCCAATTTTCTTATGTGTTTAAATTGTAGATTTCTCTCTGTCTCTTTCCCAAACACACACACACAAACTCTCCAGTGTTAATCCCAGCTCACCAGAAACAGTACAACCCAGTCCATCCTTCCTTTTTTTCCTTTATTCCTGCAACAGTGACATGTGGTTTTGGCTGCAGAATATAGTGGAAACAAGTGTGCTTTGACTGGATTACCTATTTTGGCAGCATGCACTGTGGAGAGGGGATAGTTTTGCCAGTCCCTAAAGGGAAGGGCTGCAAGATCTGTGCTTACGTTAAATTTTGAAGTGTGTGCCTGCCTTCATTTGTGCATGCCTGTCTTCTACTGAGCGGGTGATTGTTCATTTATGAAAGAAAGGATCTGGTGCAATTAATGCCTTTATTATTTGGTGAGATTTTGAATAGTGCGGCTCAAAATGGTTGGTTTATTTCATGCTTTTTGCTCTGCAACCAAGTTGTTGTGTTGCTTGGCCATAAAATGAATACATGTCAACCCCCACCTAAACCCAGTGCTGTACTCTCAAATGGTTGTGTTGAATGGTACACACAGTACATTATAATTCAATACATTTACAATGTGCAATAGTCACTTGATAAAACCTGGAAGTCAAGGAGGGGAAATAAGATACAAACAATAAATAATGTGAGTTTCTTAAGGCCAGGACTACATTCAGGTTTCCATAGGACCTAGGCACTCTTGTATTCAACTCCCCATCTAGATTCACTGTACTACTAGGGATGTTTTCGGTAGGCTCTAAATCCTGTTTCTGTAGGTCCTAAAATCTTCATAGGCACTGTGCTTCAAGTGCCTAATGGATAAGGTGGCCTTGCTTCAGGCAGAGGTACAGTGACTTTCATTCAGAGTTAATGTGGCCCTCCAGAGGTTGAATTGCAACTCCTATGATTTCCTACCACTGCCTATAGCTGCAGTTGCAGGGGTTGATGGAAGTTACAGTCCAACAATGTCACACATTGTCCAACTCTGATTTAGAGTTCTCACACATCAAATTAGGATTACCAAGCTCTCATGGGAAAACTTGAGTTCTGGAACATCTTCATGTGAAAACATTTGTTGTTATGTCCTTTCAAATAAACTTTGGCTTGCTGGCAATCCTCTTCTAGGGTTTTCTTGGCAAGATTTGTTCAGAGGTGGTTTGCCC
Organism: Iguana delicatissima; assembly: GCA_948472985.1. Classification (NCBI taxonomy): domain Eukaryota; kingdom Metazoa; phylum Chordata; class Lepidosauria; order Squamata; family Iguanidae; genus Iguana; species Iguana delicatissima. Next base: position 349,115 of record CAOKZL010002370.1, on the reverse strand, counting down.
CTGCCCTCCTCCTATGAGGCTGCGAGAGTGTGACTTGCCTAAGACCAGCCAGTGAGTTTCTGTGGCTGAGCAAGGATTTGAACCCTGGTCTCCTGGAGTCTTGGTCCAACACTCAAAACCACTACACGCTGGCTCCCTACTTTAAAACATCAGTAGGAATTTCAGTGCTCTGTCTGGGACAGCAGGGGGCACTGACAGACCATAAGAACTAGTCTCTTGTTGAGTCTGCAGAGTTTAAATGTCCTGCTGTGTGCCCCAGCTGTTCCCTTGGGTTCAACAAGATGCCTGAGCCCCATTTCCTCTTCCTAACCATTCCTCTCACCATTCTTACTTCCCCACCCTCGACATATGGGGGTGAAGGACCCAACGTTCTTTGCATCAGGAGCCCTCTCCCTGCTTCCCTTAGGCTGTTCATCTCTACAAGGCTTGCCCATCCCACTCGCCCCACTCAGGGAGCTCAGGAATGCAGGCCTGGAGCTGAGTCACCTTGGCTTAGTGTAAACACAGCCCCAAAGTGGAGTGGCTGCCTTATAGGGGAGAGATTCCAGTGCCCTCCCTCAGCCTCCCCACCACCAGCTAGGAACAGGCCTCAATAGGCCTGGCTCTCAGCCCACCTCCACCCCGACCCCCACCCCCATTCTTCACACTCTACCCTAATTCAATCCAAGACTTGAGAAGAGAAGGAGCCTGGCTTCCAGCCCTGTTCCAGTGTGTTATGATCCTGGAAATGAAGCAGTGCTTGTGCTTGTGTGTGTGTGTGTGTGTGAGAGAGAGAGGGGGGTGGGTAGGGGGTATGGGAGAATGGGGGGGTTAACACCCTTGGGTGGGCAGATGATTTACTTTTAGGCAGAGTGAGTGAGGCAGCTGCCTCAAGGAACAGATTTGGGGTGTTAGGCAAGGACAGGGGGTTACTGCTTATTCACTTCATCATTGCAGTTTTTACTACCCGTGATGAGAAGTGTCTGTGGAGTTTTTCTGCCTTAGGTGACAAAGTAACTTGGCTGGCCTTTTGAGTACTACGAACATTGGTTTGGATGGATGAGAATGGGTAACCCTGTGTTGTTCCTCAGAAAAAAATATCTTGAGCCAGCCTTTCTTCCTTTGTTTCCCATGGTTCTTGTAAAGAGCAGTCTCTAGATGTGGTGCAGCCCGCATCTTGTGTGGTTTTACTCCTTTCCCATGCTACACCCTTTGGCCCTGAGTATATAAAAATAATCAATAGCACTAACTAACTGATTACCCTGCTCTTTTTCTTCCAGATACCCACTGTGCAACTGTTTTTCCTCTCCCCATGCAACACAGTCCACTGGGGAGATTTAGGAACTGTAACTCTGTCCACTCTATTTCCATCTATGCTGGGCTTCTCTGAGCAAGAGAGGAAGTCATGCAGCATTAAGATGTCTTGGGTGCCCAATCTCTTTGTGTCAATCATTTCTCCCTCTAAATGCATTCTGCTTGCCTTTCTTTTTAGAGCCAAGAGTTTTGTTGCTGGGGTCTCTGATAACATAGCCCTCAGGAACTAAAGAAGATAATCCAAGGGTTCTAGCGCTGCCAACAACCTTGCTTTAATCCAGTAAAACAACCCCATTGTGGCCTCTGTCTTAGGTTCCACTCCGTTTGCTTGCCAAGAGAACAAACCCAGGAGTCCTGGCTTGCAGTGCTCCCTCTTCCATTGTAAGCCTGGAGACATGACCTGCCACCCAGCTGGTATTTCTCAATGACGCTTGGGTCTATCTCTGTCTGCCCCCCCCTTTTTTTTCATCCTTGCAAGGCCAGATTCCTGAGAGGCTGAGGTAATAGGATTGGGTGGGAGGCGGGGGAGTAGGAGGGACTCACTGCCCTGCTCACGCTTACCCCATTCTTGCTATCATCATCCGGCAAGAGGCCAAGCCTGGTTTCGAGCACCCGGCTCTCAGTTCCTCTGGGCTGGGGCCAACGCCCAAGTCTTGCTGAAAACCTTGCGGCTGAGCAGGCTAGCAGTGTGGCAGAATGAAAGGCAGGCAGGAGGAAAGGCCCAAGGACACTGCAATCCATCCATGCCATTGCATCTCCCTTTAGTTGCCCACAAGAGTCAGCAAGCTTCCCTCCCCCTTTGAAATGGCTTTTAAGAAGACAGCTTGTTGTCGAAGTTGTTTCTGCCAGATACCACTCTCCTATCTCTACCTGTTCCTCGTCTCTGGATCCTAAGGGGCAACAGGACATCCCCAGCATCCTTAACTGGTAAACTGTGTGCCTGAAGAGAGAGTACATCAGAGGCCTCTGTCTGGATGATCACATAAGCTAGCCAAGTTGTACCACATGCCAAATTCCTCCACTGCCTTTATTTTGTGAACAATTCCATCTTCCAGTTTTGGCTGTCCAGCTTCGTCATTCTCTGTTAACAATGTGCTGTTCAGGAACGTAATGGTTCTGGGTTTTGCCTAGCTCAAGGGTTGGGAATGTGTGGGGCTCTCTAGTGGTTTCGGACTTAGTCTTCTAAGAGGCTCAGCAGCTAGCATGACCTGTGGCAAGGGACTCTGGGAGCTGTAGTCCAGCTGTTTGGAGCACCAAAGGTTCCCCATTGCTGCACTAGCAACATCTCACTTTTTCACTGCTCCCTGCTCCTCCAATATTAGTCTTAGGGCTCTATCAGCTCCCTTAATAAGCCATTCCTGAGAACCAGCCACACTATATCCTCTAGTGCTTCCTGCTTATCAAGTACAGCCTCAGATAACAGTTATGGTCATCAGCTATAGGGCCATTTTGATTGTAAGTTAGACTGAGATAGCTGCCAGGCTGCTCCTGCTGGGACAGGAGGTCATGACTGGCAGGATGGTGCTGGAGGGCAGAACTGTATGCCACTCAGCCTCCTTTTCTTCCTTCCCATCCTCCCTGCCAAGCAGGCTTGCATCTCCTGGATGTAATTAATGCAGGATGGTGTACTGACATTAATGTGGACATACAGTAGTTGGAAAACTTTATTTTGTGAACTACAGGAATTCTCAGTATTCTTAGCAAGCATGACTGCTGTCCATGGGGATTGGAGGATTCTGGTAGCTGTTGTAGATTCCCCTCCCTCCAAAAAAGTTGCGTTTCCAAGCTCTGATTCCAAGAGTTAACTGCCAATCTGATCAACATTGTTGCTACAGTGCACCTCCCAGCATCCCTCACCATTGGTTCTGGTGGTCAGAGTTAATGGGAATTGCAGTCCAACAACATTTGGGAACCTGCACATTTCCCACCCCTGCTGTAAATCCTTGTCCTAAAAAAACAGAGGGATGCCTTTCAAATGTTTTTATGGTACACTTGCTTTCCTTCCACTGTGTTGGGAAACTGCTGCCCAATGAAAGGAAACATTGGTCAAGGCATCTTTCTTCCAAAGCCACCAGGGGTGACCCTAGACTGAACTGGCTACCCCAGGTGACAGATGCAAGGGGCCACGAAAGACAATCCACTGCCTGTTCTTCTGAGCATGTGCTACGTGTGCCCATGGCATCTGGTCCTCCTGGCCCCATCTGCTAGTCTGTTGCCCACAGGTGTGTAAGATGCTGTCCTATCACCAGTACAGAGGTATAGTACAGCTGGCTGTCCAGTCAGCTTCTTTACATGGAAGGAGGAGATCCTCTTCATCCCTGAAAACTGATACTGAAAAAACTACTTGATTTCATCTCAAAGATGCCACAAGACTCATTTTTCCTTCTCTGTAATTCATTGTCTTTAAAAAAAGAGAGAGAGAGAGAAAGAGGGAGAGAGAGAGAGATGGCAGTGGGATGTCTTTTAAACATTTTTATGGTGAACTCACTTTCCTTCCACTGTGCTAGCGAACTGCTGACCATAAAAAGGAAATTCTCATGGTCGGGTTATTAACACATTGTGCTTCAGAACCCAGACTGAGCGTAGCAGAATAAGTAAGTAAGTGAATAATAACTGACACTGACACACCTTTTCAGCTCCCCCATCCCACCTATCTGCCTGAGCAGTTTCACAGTTGTTCTCGCATTTCAGCAAATACAGTCATGTTTATTTCTTTGCCATGAAAACAAACCATTTAAGCACTGCAGGTCAAACTATAGAGACACTACAGTAAGGTCTGGCTGAAAAATTACCATACCTCTTCTAGGCAATGAACAACGTTATAGTACAAGAAAGACTTAGAGAGATAGTATGGACAATGACCATATGTCCTTTCTTGTTGGGCATCTCTGTTCGTTCTAAGGGCAAGATGAAATTGTAGCTGAAGGGAAAGGATTTCCCCAGCAAATCAAGACATGGCTTTGAGCCATCCTAAAGTGATGTTTAGTATTATGGAGTGGCTTGTTTTTCAAATGACCTCTCACTGGTGAAGACATGAGAACCCTTTCACACTAACCAGTTATAGTGCTATGATTCCACTTTAACCGCCATGGCAATGTCCTATGGAATCCTGGGATTTGCAGTCTAGGGAGGGTTTTTTTTTTAGAATTCTCAGCCATAGAGTTTCTCTGGTGTCTAAACCAAACAATAAGCCATAGGATGTGGCCACGTCATTGAGAGTGGAATGATGGTGCTATAATTGGCTAGTGTGAAAGGGCTTATGAAAACTACCAGAAATGGTTTGTTTGTCATGAATCAAAACAACTGTCCGAATCTCTCTGGAAGGCTATGGGGACTGTCAAAATGAGTGCCTGCATTTCAGAATTTATCACTGGACAATTGCTGTAGGCATTTTGCAGCCACAGAAGAGGGAGGGAAAGGAAGACCAAGGGGTCCTCAGTGTGACAACAGGAGAACACAAAAGTGTCCTGTTTTCATCTGTAAAACTCCCCTTGTGGAGTACATCATGCATCCTGCCCTCTCTCCCACTGTGCCTCCCTTCCTGAAATATGCTCCATTCCCCAGCAGGCAATGAGCTTTGCCTTTCAATACAGTCATTGAAACCCAGCCTCTCCCTCCCTCCCAACCACACGTCAGCCTTTGTGTGATTAACTTCCATGAGTCCCTTAACAGTATTGTCAATAGCCTGACATCCTCTCCGGACACCGGAAGGCAAACTCACTGCTCCCTCCCAGCCCTGCGGTTATAGAGGGAGGATGCCTAGCCTCCAAAGAAGGAAGCCAAAACAAAAATGTCCACTCTGTGGGTGGAGGGGGGGAGAGTGAGAGAGCCTAGCTGATATTTGTCAGTGTATCATATACTCGTGTTTACTGCTCTTAATATGCACACACATCATATACATAGGTTTTGTGTGTGTGGTTATTAAACGACTTGATTAATATTCTTTCCTTGGAGTTACACTGCAGAACTAGGAGCCCTGTTGCATCAAACCAAATGTTCCTCTAATCCAGCCTCCCGCAATCTGGCACCTTCTAGAGTTGTTGGAGTGTAGCTCCTATCTTCCCCAACACATATGACGAATGGGTATGATCACTGAGGAAGATGGGGTCGGTAGTCCTAGGGTGTCAGTTTGGGAGGGATGCTGACACAGATAAACAAAGAGAAAAGTAGTTTCTGACTGTATAACAACTCCACTGCTACATCAAACAGGCAAAGGAGAGGTATCAGGTCTATGTGTACAGATGTAACAGGAGAAAAGAGGTTTTTAAGACTGATTTTAATCCTTTGTCATTAACTTTTGCAAACCAACTTCCCACTTGGTAGAAGTAGAATACAACATATGGTGTCTTCTCCTCCCTCAGGTAGTAAGAAGTCTAGAAATGAAAAATACATAAAAGTTCAGAGTAGAAATGTAATGAAGATTTTAGGTACAGTATTTGAATAAGAAAAAAAAGTGTAACTCTGTGTTGCTCGCAGCATTTTTTTTTTTTAACAAAGGGCAGTAGAGGCTCTACCTGCTGATAACCTAGAATTACATTTCTGGTCACTGCACTGGCTGCCAGGAGACTGTAGTTGTGGGCCTTTGCTTTCAATACATACACATTGCTTCAAAGAGACAAGTCGCTTTAGCATCTCAGATTCCCATCTCCTGACCCCCAGCCCCTAGCAGTGCCTTTAAGGAGGACACCACTAGCTCTCCAATCTCTCTTTGTTACTGTAACTTTAGTTGCTGTAATTTTGTCCCTTGGCTGATGCAAACACTTTAAAATCACTTCCAACATATACCCTGCAAGCATTCATGCAGGTAGCAAGGGGGAGGCAAATCTACAGTTTCACCTACGCTTTAGCGTCACCTGACAAAAGCAGCTGGAACTACAGTAATTAGTTCTACAGACAGAGTACAGAATGATCCCTCATGCAGGAAACTCTGCAGAGAAGGATAATGCCATTTAGAGAAGAAAAGCAGGAATTCAATAGCATCCCCAGTCTTGTGGTCTGGCATTAAGGTGAGCACTGCAGATTGAGTCGAAGGAGCCTACCTAACAAGGAACTTCTGCAATTTTCCTCAAGGATAAGCACAGAACTGACTAACTGGTAAATTTTATACTTTGAAAAATGAAAGATCATGTACTTCTGATTTTCTCCCAGAAGTGACAGGTTGAACCTCTAACCTGCAGAACACTTAGAAGATTCCAGTCAATTAACAAAATTGGTGATACTTTTATTATGACTAACCAAAATGCCACAAATATTTGCAAACTTTTGGGTTCTATGGAACAGGACAAAAATGTGAGGGAGTGTATATGATACCTTTCCTTTCTGTTTTGCTGTTCATGCATGCTAAGTAAGGGATTCTGGAGAAAGCTGCTCTTCCCTTTGCCTGTTATAGACAGGCACACACAGCTACAGGAGGATCAGATAGAGTAAAACCTTATTCTTCCCCAGCTCAAGTTTTTTTTTCATTGTTTACTGCAGACACACTGCTGCAACTTGACACCAAAAGTCTATGTTTCTTGAGCCCTTTTTCACCGTCTTTCCAATGATGTTATTGCTTCATAAACCTTACAACCAGACAGAGTATGAGGAAGGAAAGGGCAGCTGGTGGCTCAAAAAGGCTTTGTAAAAAAGAGTTTCACTGTTAGAGGCTTTGTTACCCGTGGTGTACTTTGTTTTTTGTTGGTAAGGTTCCAATAATTTTTTTTCCCTCCCTGACTTCAAGTTTTGAAATATTTTTTAAAAGTCAGCAAGAGGATGAGCAGAAGGTTAGAGCAGAATCCACCGGCAGTTTTCTATGTGATCTGATATAGGTGGAGGAAGGTTTCTGACTCCCAGTTATTTAACAATAGCAGCTACAACATGACTACACACACGCATTCAACCACTAATTATACTGCTGAAACGAAAATAACCAGGGCTAGGAGGAATGACAAAGAGCAGAATTTTGTGTACATGGATTGTGGCACAGTCACATACCTGGAATCAGAATTCTTTCAATCAAAAGAGTGTGTGTCTTTTGTGCTGGGCTTTTGGTTGTGATCTCGATATTTTAGTTAAAAAAAAAAGAAAGCAAATTTTCCTGGAAGCCTGAAGTTTGTCCAGCCATGGATTGGCACAGCATAAGAAAAGATTATACTTCTCCTTTAAGTTCTTGTCTAGAGAGCCAGCATGATGTAGTGCTTTGATTCCTGGATTAGGACCCTGGGAGAGTATGGCTTGAATCCCCACTCAGCTAGAAAAACCCAACAGTGACCCTGGGCAAGCTGTACTCTCTCAGCCTCAGACAACAGCAAACTCCTCTCTAAATAAATCTTGCCAAGAAAACCCCATGACAGGACCGCCTTAGGGTTGCCACAAGCTGGTAATGACTTGAAGGCACTCAACAATTTGTCTAACAATTCAATGACCTTCTAGAAACTTGTGCTTCCATTACAATAATTGTATGACTTCTTTCAGTACCTCTTATATTTCCTGTCTTCCTCTGAATTTAACAGTAAGTTCTCTGTAATTAAGCAAGATGTGGTAAGAAGAAAGGAATATCAAATCAATGTCCTTCCTCCCCTCTGCTTTGCAACTCCCAGCCTGAAAAAGGGCTCTGCAGCTGAACCTGAGATCCCATCCACAGTTTTGTGCCTTGGGTTGGCTTTAAGGAGAAATGAACTGGTTAGCCTTTGGGCATTTCTTCATCACCACCCCCACCTGTCTTTGGAGATTGATACTAACACTTTGTTACCACTGTGTTCTGGCCTGGCCTTTGGTGAACCAAAGATATCATTTTGATATCATAATTCGGCCCTACTCTGCCACCAGCCAAGTGTTTGTGAGGCCCGCCGAACAAGCGCGAAGCTAGGCATGGCTATTACTTGCTGCTCCCACCAAACCAAGCCAGATATTGCCAGATCTGCTTTAGGGGACCTCCAGAAACAAACACCTTCATTACAAATGCACGCTACCACAAAGAGATCCTCTGCCCTGAGAGGACACCCTGGTGAGCTAGGTACTTAACTGCCGAGCTAGCCGCATCTACATACCGGCCATACCATTGTCAATTCGGACTCTAACTCAATCATGCAAATTCTGATCTTTCGGAGGCTTTGTCTCCAACCTAAAACTTATTGTTTTCACCCGAGACCAGACTAGCCTGCAGTTGTTCTTTCCCCTATAAAAATCCCCCGCTCTGAGAGCTCTTTGGAACTCTCGCCGGATCGTCTGAACTTCACTTTGCCTTGCTGCCACTCGGTTCAGCCGATTCCCTTCGGTCGCCACGCCGGGTTCTTCAATTGGCTTCCCCAGGACTACAGGACAGGTGGCATATCACCCATTCCCCTTGAATTCTCCTTTCCTTTCTAGTTAGGAGTGTGTTTGTGCCTTTCCTTAATAACTGTTTAATAAATCTCAATTGTTATTTGAACCATTTGCTTGCTCACTGACCTGACGCTGTAGACATAGGGTAGAAGATCCTGCTGCGTTGCCCTGCCTCTCGTTAGCCAAGAGGGTGCTCCAGCTAATTTCCCCATTTTTGCTTAGCTTTGGTTTGTTGTTTGGGCACCCCTCCCGGGACCCCCAATTCACAGGGTAACAACTTGAAAGGGCTTTGTGTTTCAGACCACCACTGCAGTAGTTCCTTGGGAGGTGGCAGCCAAACTGGCAGAGACCAAGGCACTAAGATAGTCAGTGTAGCGCAGTAGTTTACACTGGGAGACTAGGGCCATTCCCACACTAGACTGTTATAGTGCTATTATTCCACTTTCGACATCCTATGGAATCCTGAGATTTGCAGTCTAGGGAGGGGCCTTTGAGGGGTTTTCTTGAGGCCCCTCCCTAAACTGCAAACCCCAGGATTCCATGGGATGTTGAAAATGGAACAATAGCATCATAACAGTCTAGTGCGGAAATGGCCTGGGGCTTGGGAGACAGAAGGTTCAAGTCCCTATGAAACTCTCTCAGTGTCCTTGGAGTAGCTGCGCACACACCACCTCACTTACCTCACAGGCTTGTTAATGGGGATAAAATGTGGAGGAGAAGAGCCATGTGGGCCACTTTGAGCTTGCTGGAGGGAAGGCATGATACAAAGATAACTGATTCAGAATTTTTTTGTGGTGGCTGTGCATGTTACTATTATTATTTATCATTTGATTATATGTATACCCTCACCTTTTTTCTGCTATAGGACCCAAAGCAGCTTACAAATGCTTCAGAAAGAAAAAGTTGAACACTTGATAATAAATCATCATGAGCATTAAGGCTGGATTCTGCTGGTTTGCACATCAGCCAGGATCCTGAAGAATCTGCGTCAGCCCCTTACCTGACGTGTGTCCAAGACATTTAACTGAGCTGGCCCTACTATTAGGCACAGTTAGGTAGCTAAGGATGGATGTCATGAAAAGGCTGCAAATTAATAGTTATAAAATATATTATTGTTCTGCTTTTCACCACCCGGATGGGGAGAGGCACACATGGGCTTTTCTGCCTCCAGTGCCAAAAATTCCACTGCTCTTGGGTACTACCACCTTGAAAAGAGAGGAGGAGTGCGTGTGTTTACTGTTTAGCCTTACCCAAAAGACTATCTGGACCTATTTTGTCCTATTACCCAATGCCCTGCTCTCAAGTTTAGCTGCCCTCCTGCAATGTCGAAACTGTATGACTTTACCCTCATCTGAGTGAGTCATTAAACCTATAAGCGTGTGTCTGGATGTGAAATTGTGGACAACATACTCAACCATACTGCGAGATACTTCCTTTCATAGTCTTAAGAAATTGTATACAAAACAGCCACATGGTGTAGCACAGAACTGGAAGCCCTAAGAAGCCCTTTCCTTTCCCACCAAGAAAGGAGAAAGTTGGCCAGGCAGATTAGCACACCAGTTGCAGTCTTCACCACCTTTCTGTGTAGGTGAGCAGAGCAAAAGAGTGGACTGGAATCCTCTGTTAGAATCCCTGTTGGCCCTTCTTCCCCCTCAACCTTCACACATGCACACATGGAGGTAAGGAAAGCCTGGCTCTTTTCACAACTATGTAGGCCAATGTTTTTCTGGACACACACCACATGTGTTTGGCATAGTCCAGGGCTTGTGTAAGAATTTGGCTTTCTCCAGCCTTCAGCGCCACAAATGGAGACCTCTTGGGTGTTCCCCCTCCCATGCCTAATAAATAATGTGGAATGTGAGGTAAGGAAGAGTCCTGTTCATGGATGTAAACATAACAAATATTTCCAGGCCCGGTGTGTGTGGCGGTGGTGTTACTGCTGCACAATAGAATGCGCGGGCCCTCTGATAGCTGGGTACCCATTTTGAGCAGGCACTGAAGCCCTAAAACACTCATGGGCCATCAGAGTATGGACTCTCCAAATCCTGATTCAGAAATTCAGAGTTGCTTGCATTTTACCTCTCTGCATTTGTGATCTATGTAAACAAGACCCATGTGTGAGCAGATTGTTGGGTTCACTACTGATCAAGCACTATTGGGTATTCATTTAGTGATCTGGAAAACAATGTCATAAGAAATCTGTTAAGTCTGAACAGTGCCAAAAGAATGTTTGCTGTTTTTACTGAATGCTGGCAGATCCAGAGCAGTTAAAGTTGTTTCCCAAGGGATCACTCAAAGAGGACATGGTTCCAGAGCAGAACATCACTTATGGGCAGAAATAGTCATTTCTTCTTTTTTCAGGGCAGACTCATCCCTCCCACCCCCTACCAATCCTTCCTTCCTTACTGCAAAGGAATATAGGACAGCTGTGCCTTCTATGAGTGTGGAACAAAATGGAGCTGCTGTAGCTTAATCTAAAATACTTGTCTGAACTATCCCCATATGATATACTACTAGCCATGGAGCTGGATATGCTGAGCCAGAAGAAGAGAAGTGACAGGAAAGCCATATTTAAATATGTGAAGGGGCATCATGTCGAGGGTGGAGCAAGCTTCTTTTGTGCTGCTTCAGAGACTAGAACATTAACCAGTGGATTCAAATGACAAGAAAAGAGATTCAATTTAAACATTAGGAGGAATTTCCTGACTGCAGGAGCTGTTTTGTCAGTGAAATAGTCTGTCTCAGATGGGGATAGGTTGGATGTTCATCTTTCAGAAGTGCTTTAGTTTTGGATTACTGCATGGCAGGGGGTTGAACTTGATTATCTCTTGCAGTCATTTCCAGCTCTATGATCATAAGACTAATAGCCATCCTCTGTGAATTTCGCTGGTCTCCTTTTCAAGCTGTCCAAGTTGGTGGTTGTCACTGATGTCCAAGAAAACAAATTGCCCAGTGACTCCAGTATGCGCAGTTGTAGAAATTCATTTTGTCTGTCCTGAATTTCTAATGACTCAGCTTTATTGAATGACACCCAACCCCCAGTTCAAGTATTGTGTGGGGAGGATCTCCCACTGTTCTGAGACTTGTTCCCTGTTTGTTACTTTGAAATGTCTCCAACAGTAAAGCTCTCCAGTATGAGCCTAAAATATTTTCTCTGTCACACAGATTCATTCCAGGTATGTAAATAAGGTCATGCTGGAAGTTCCAGGAATGCACCCAATCATACTTCCTATCACTTATGCTCTCGTACACACACATACCCGCAAACACACACACGCACACGCACACACACACATTCCATTATACTGACTGCTTGGGCAAGCTCCAAACACCATTGCTAGGTGAGCAGCCCATGGTCTTGGATTCAAATCCTTCCTTAATCATGTTCTTTTATGGAAGGCTTCTAGCAAGTACCTCAAATTCACATGCCTCATTTGTAACAGGGGCATTATCAGTGCTAATCTGCCTACATATTCCATTCACTTTGATCAGCTAATTTTGGGGATAGTTTTACAGATGCAGAGAGAGGGAGGGAGGGAGAGAAGTTGAACTACCACTTCAGTACTGTTTCATTTTCAAGAAGGGGGCAAGGTACAGCTGAGAAGCGGCCAATTCAGTTGATTTTTGCACCAGGGATGGAAACAGTTCCCATTCAAATGAAACAACTGTAGTGCTATATACCACTTTAAATGGCAGGGCATCGTCTCATGTAATCTGGCAATTTGTACCTTTGGGAGGGGTTTTTAGCGTTCTCAGCTAGCACTGCTACTGCCTCCTCAAACTACAGTCATCCCTCCACATTCGCTGGGTTGGGGCACAGGACCCTGTGAAAGCAGAAAAACCATGAATAACTAGGCCTTCCCAGGCCATATTTAACACACACACAAAAAAAGTATGATCGCCGAATTCAACCCACTGTGGATTCCTTTGAAGCACCACGGTTCCTTCACAAGGCAGAATTGAGTGGCTGGTGGGGCTTACTGCCACCTCCACTGCTGCCCCACACCATTTTTAATAGGGACTTACAAGCCTCGTTAGCAGTTTCTCAGTTTCACGGGGCTTGCAGTCCCTATTAAAAATGGCATAGGGAAGCAGCAGAGATGACAGCAAATAATCTGTGAATAATCAAATCTGCAAAAGTGAAACGTGCAAATGTGGAGGGCTAACTGTATGAATACCAGGATTCCATAGGATTCCACCATGACAGTTCAAGTGGGATATAGTGCTGTATTTATGTAGTGTGACAGAGCCCCAGATGTTGCTGGACTGCAAGTCGCTGTGTTCCTCACCACTGGCTCTGCTGCCCAGGGCTGGTGGCAGCTTCAGTCCAGCCACATCTGGACAGCCACAGATCATCCAACCTACACTCATCATTTCTGTGTTCCAAATGTTTTCCCAGTCACTTCCATCCAATAACTGCCCCTCTTTCAAAGTTTCATATACACATTTAGAAAAAACCTGGGTAGCAGTGCTTGTTTTGTGTTTAATCTCATTTTAAGTTTCAGATCTTCTGAATTTTTAACAATATGTTTTTAAATCTATTGTAAGCTACTTTGAGTCCCGAGCTGGGAACAGATAGAAATAACATCAGCTGCAGCAGCAGCAGCAACAACAACATGCTTCCACCCTGGAAAATTACCTTTTTGGATGAAAATACCCAGAATCCTTCAGTCAGCATGGCCACTGGAGACCTGCTATTAACTACATTGGACCAAGGTCATGTAGGCTTTAGGCCTGCATGATCTATTCGGTATCTTACCACAACCCTGAAGTCCATCAGTTTTAAATGAAAAAAGAATGACTCAGGTGAATATAAATATCTCAAAAATTGAGGGACAAGAGGGTCTCTGAGCACATCCTCAGCCCAGCAATTTGTGATCAGCATTGGAATCAAGCTGCCCACTCTTTTCGCACAAAACCTGCACTCCCACCTCTGCCCCATGTTCTTTTTTTAGATAGGGCAGGGGAAGCATTTTAGTTGTGGCTATTGTTAGACAACCTAGAGTCCAAAACCCTTGCTGACCTAAGGTAAATCACTCCAAGATCTAGCAATAAATCCCAATTCTTCTGTCTATCCCTGGGACAGACAGTCCTGAGCTAGATAGACCAACGCTCTGACCCTGTAAAAAACAACTTCACATGTTCCTTTCAACCTCTCTGTTCAGCATGTGCACCAATGTTTGATGAAGTTCTCATGGATCAGTGATGGGGAACATGTGGTCCATCTAATGTTACTGGACTGTGGCTTCCCCATTCTTCACCACTGGCTTTACTGGCTAGGGCTGCTAGGACTTCGAGTTGGAAAACATCTGGAAGGCCTCATATTCTCCACTTCTCTTGTGTACATTCTTCAACCCACTCCTTAGGCACACTATGACAATTAATATGACGTGTTTGACACCACCACCCTCCTGAACTAGACTCTTTGAAATCCACTGGATTAATTCCTGAATAACTACATATAAGGTTAGGCTGTAAAGGGGCTTTAAAAATGAGTGAAATTGTGGATGCTCTGCAGAATAGTTGGAGAGAGACTGCATTCTGCATACCTGACAGAGGCTTCACTTCTCATTCACTCAGAGTTAGCTAATCTCACACACATGCCATTATTTATGAATTATATTTATATCTCATCTTTCCTCCACTGATCTCAAAGTGGCTTACAGGAGTCTCCCTATGATCTGCATGCCAACAACAACCCTGTGAGGTAGGTCAGGTTTAGAGAGAGAAACTAGTCCTAGATCACCCAGTGAATTTCATGCCTATGTGGAAGAACATGAAACCGGATCTTCCAAATCCAGACCCGACACTGTAACCACATACCACACCAGCGCAGGTATATCAGGCAGGTGATCCAGACCTCTTCAGTATCAGAAGCCCAAAGGCCAGGCTGATTGGGGATGACAGGAGTTATCCCCAATCCAACACATCTGGAGGACATCAAGTTGATACAGTTGTGGCACATTCTAAAACACTGGGAAACTTGGGCACTGAATCTGGAGAAAAGAATAGCATCTACCTAAGTCTGTCACTGAGGTGGAAGAATCCCTGCCATGATGACAGATGGTTAAATGGCCTAAATCTGGCAGAATTTGAGCACCAATAAGGACAGAAGTGGGGAGGCAGCTTAGGAAAAATCCAGCTGGAAGTTCTTCTAAGCATGAAATGAGGGAGTGTTAGACAAGTTCTCTTTGCCAAAGGGAACTCCTGAACAGATTGGACCCCTAGTTCAGAGAACAGGAAACTGCATTTGGGAAAAAAAAAACAGAGAAAAAATATATATAAAAAGAAAACAGGAAAATACACAGTCTGGCAAAGTTACTTTTGGGGGCTACACATTCACTGGTAGTTTTAGGAGTTGTCAGCCAAAGAAGTCACTTTCCCAAGCTAAGCCCACTGTCGCACATCATTCATCCATCTAACACAATGCTGTCTACAAATAGCTGGAAGCTGCTCTCCAGGGATTCAGGCAAAGCTCTTTTTCCAACCCTATCTCTTGACAGCATGAATTGAACCTGAGACTTTATGTAAGGAAAACAAGTACTCTGCCACTAAACTACAGCCCTTCCCCAGTGTTTTCCATATTAGTTTCCAGAGAGAGAAAGACTACTTGGGTTTTGCAACTCAGACATCAAAATATCTGGGGCAAGCTTCAGAACTGTTTTGTGGGATGATTCCTGGATCTCCCACACAAGACACAATCCAACAGCCATCTGCCAGCAGAGTTTTTGCCTGAATAATCCAGTCAGTAAAAGGTGCTAGCTGGTTCCTCTATGGCTGTTCATGCTAAAACAGACTAACATGTCTACCTCTTTGTGGAACAGAATTTGGAGTGCTGCTTTTCAAAAGTAATCTATTAGTAATTACTTTTTCTCCCCTCCTACTTTATTTTTAAAAAGTAACTCATTCACCGTACTCATTCTTGAAACATTGATGTGTTAGATTACTCTTTGCTAACAAGTTACTCTGCGGTTACTTTTAATTATGTCTACATTTAAAATTAAAAACGGGCAAAATTTCCTCCCAACCACCCATCCAAAAAGCAGTGTTTTCAAGAATAACAAGTCTATGTTACATGCAATGAAGATAATAACAGTAATGTTGTTAATAGTTTACTTTTAAAAAGTAACATTGTTGGTGATGTCATTACCCAAAAAGTAATATGTTAAGAAAATGTTGTGCATGTATGTGCTTTCAAATCACCTACCAACTTATGTCAACTCCATGAATTTCACAGGGTTTTCTTAGGCAAAGAATACTCAGAAATGGTCTTGCCAGTTCCTTCCTCTGAAATATAACCTTCTTATCCCAAATGCATTATTTCCAAACTCTGAGAAGGAGTACAGTTTTGTCTGCTACCCACTGGTACAGACTTTAGTACCAGATGTCTTATTTGTACAAATACACACATGCTAGAACCCACAGAGGGAGTCAGGGTGGTACAATGGCTTGAATGTTGAATTCCAGAAGAAAAGGGTCTGAATCCCCACTCAGCCTTGAAAACCCATTGAAGTGGCCTTGAACAAGTCTCACTATTTCAGCCTAAGAAGAAGGCAGTGGCAATCTCCTCTGATTAAATCTTGCCAAGAAAACCCCATGAGAGAGTTGCCATAAGTTGGAGTCAGTTTGAATGCACATAGCAACAACAAGCGCATGAGGACAGCGACCTAAATATGAATAGTCACAATGCCATACACGGCCTTGTAAATAAATCATCATTGGTTCAAGCTGGTTCTTTTCTTCAACTTTTTAAATGTTTTCTTTCCTTCTTTTGTTGTCTATAAAAACTTAGCATTTTATAACTGTTTGACTGCATTAAAGTGTATCAGCATTATTGCCACTAGCTGTCTTCAGAAACAACTGGTAAAAAAAATGCAAAGCAAATTTAGCAAGCAAAACAAGTAAATACCACAAGCACCCACACAGACCCACCAACTAATATGCAAACACATATCATACAAGCAGCATGAATTTGAACATGCTCACTGCAGCCAGTTCTCTCAGCTGCATACATGCGTTCATGCAGACAGATGAAAAAATCGTGCTAATAATTTTGCACAGTAGATGTGAGTTCTTTGCATCTTTTCTGTTACAAATAATCACTGACTGAAGTGAAGGACAAGATAACACTCCTCCTATTCCATGCACAAAAGGTGACTGGCAGTTAAATTTTACATAGACACTAGTGGTGGATGAGTCTATTCCATGGCCTCTGAGCTCTGCAAGTGTAAAGGGTAGAGCATGGGGACTCTCAGAGCTCATCACCACTTCTTGCTCTCCATCACCCGCCATGGGAGGCAACCACCTCACTTTGCCCAGCAACAAGGCTCGCCTATAAATAATGCAGAAATGGGAACCATTTGGTTTTTCTAACGTTTTGGGCCACAGTACCTTGCTACTGGTAGCTGGGATTGAGGAGGTTAACAGATCTGGAAAGCCCAGAGTTCTTTGTCTCTGAAATACTGAACGATGTGATGAGTTTTAAAACAACGGCTGCAGCTTTCTCTCCTTATCAACCAAAACAGTTGTTTTGCTGCTCCAGCTGTGGCAATACCCACCAGCCGCTTATCACTCCCTCCAAAACCCATCATCTACCATTCCTCATTTCCTGCCACTTCCTCGCTTGCCCACTTCTATTCTCTACCCCCATGCCCATGCCCATGCCCATGCCCTGCCCTCACACACTAACCCTCTTCCTCCTCCCTCCCTCCCTCCCTCCCTTTCTAAGCCCATGATTCATCTCCAGCCAAGACTGATGGGGCATGGAAAATTTTCATGACTAAGCTGGACGCTCCCAGTGCCCACGTCAGAATAAAAAGGGTTAACCAAATAGCTTCTCACCTCATCCCTGTCACCAAGTATAAATGGGCAATTTACTCAAAGACAGAATTTGGAAAGAATACTTTTATTCTATAAAAGGAAGTTTTCCAAGATCCATCCAAAGTCTGGAACAGGGAGAGAGGTTTGAGTTGTCTCTCCCAAGGTGTATTGAGGCTCAAGGTGGAAAATCCAAACTGCATTTCCTCCAACATATTTTTCTTAAGAAGAGGCACAATGGGGAATTTGGGGTCTGCCAGACAATTTTGCCTATTAGTCTCATCAGCCCCACCCAATGTGGCTGATCCAACAAGGGGTTGTGGGAGATGTTTCATAACATATGAAAAGCCAAAGGTTCTCTTTTGTGCATGCATCTTCAAGTCATCTGTGAACTTACTGTGACCCCATAGAATGGAATCATAGAATCATAGAAATGTAGAGTTGGAAGAGACCACAAGGGCCATCCAGTACAACCCCCTGCCATGCAGGAAAACCCTCAAAGCAATCCCGACAAGTGGCCATCCAGCCTCCGCTTAAAAACCTCCAACGAAGGAGACTCCACCACACTCTGTGGCAGCACATTCCACTGCCAGACAGCCCTGACCGTCAGGAAACTCCTCCTGAGGTTCAGGTGGAATCTCCCCTCCTGCAGCTTGCATCCATTGCTCTTTGTCCTGGTCTCAAGAGCAGGAGAAAACAAGCCCACTCCCTCCTCGACATGACATCCCTTCAAATATTTAAACATGGCTATCATGTCCCCTCTCAACCTTCTCTTCTGCAGACTAAACATACCCAGCTCTCTAAGTCTGTCCTCATAGGGCATGGCTTCCAGGCCCCTCACCATTTTGGTTGCCCTCCTCTGGACCTGCTCCAGCTTATCCATATCCTTCTTGAATTGGGGTGCCCAGAACTGGCCACAGTATTCAAGATGAGGTCTAACCAATGCAGAATAAAGTGGTACCAATACCTCCCTCGATCTAGACACCATACTCCTATTGATGCAACCAAGAATTGCGTTGGCCTTCTTGGCTGCCGCATCACACTGCTGACTCATGTTCAGCTTGTGGTCTATGAAGACTCCTAGATCCCTTTCACACGTACTGTTAGCCAGCCACGTGTCCCCCATCCTATATTTCTGCATACCACTTTTTCTGCCTAAGTGTAGGACCTTACATTTCTCTCTGTTGAAATTCATTTTGTTAGCCTTGGCCCAGCTCTCCAATCTGTCCAGGTCATTTTGAATTTTGATCCTGTCATCAGGCGTATTAGCAACCTCTCCCAATTTGGTGTCATCTGCAAATTTGATCAGTGTGCCCTCTATTCCTTCATCCAAGTCATTAATGAAGATATTGAACAGCACCGGGCCCAGGACAGAACCCTGTGGCACCCCGCTGGTCACTTCTCTCCAGGATGAGAATCTGCCATGGGTGACCACCCTTTGGGTACGGTCAGTCAACCAGTTACAAATCCACCTGACAGTAGCCCTGTCCAGTCCACATCTTACTAGCTTCTTCGCAAGAATGTCATGGGGAACTTTGTCAAAGGCCTTACTGAAATCAAGATATACTATGTCCACAGCATTCCCTTCATCTATCAAGCAAGTAACTCTATCATAAAAAGAAATAAGATTAGTCTGGCATGACCTATTTTTGAGAAATCCATGTTGACTTTTCGTAATTACGGCATTGTTTTCTAAGTATTTAGAAACTGACTGTTTGATGATCCGCTCCAGGATCTTTCCATGTACTGATGTCAGGCTGACTGGGCGATAATTATTTGGGTCCTCTTTTTTTCCCTTCTTGAAGATGGGGACAACATTTGCCCTCCTCCAGTCTGCCGGAACTTCTCCGGTCCGCCAAGAGTTTTCAAAGATTATAGCAAGAGGTTCCGCAATGACCTCTGCTAGTTCTTTTAAAATCCTAGGATGCAATTCATCTGGCTCTGGAGACTTGAATTCATCCAGTGTGGCCAGGTATTCCTGTACTACCTCTCTATCTATTCTGTGCTGCATTTCCCCCACTTCCTCACCTGCTCCCCAACCGCCAGGTTGAGTGTTTTTATCCTTTTGGGAAAAAACTGAGGCGAAGAAGGTGTTGAGGAGTTCTGCCTTTTTTCTTCCTCCTGTTATTAATTCACCATCTTCCTTGCGCAGTGACCCTATCGTCTCCTTCTTTTTCCTTTTGCTGCGGACGTATTTAAAAAAGCCCTTTTTATTGTTTTTAATGTCTCTGGCCAGCCTAAGTCCGTTCTGTGCTTTAGCCTTTCTGACCTTCTCCCTACATCTCCTGGCTACTTGCTTATAATCTTCTTTGGTGGTTTCCCCCTTCTTCCATTTCCTGTACATGTTTTTCTTAATACTTAGCTCAGCTGAGAGCTCTTTAGTCAACCATTCCGGTTTGTTCAGATGCCTTCCATTTTTCCTCCTTAATGGCACAGTTTTAGCCTGTGCCTTCAGTATCTCCCTTTTAAAGAACTCCCATGCATCCTGAACTCCTTTCTCATTGACTATTCTTGACCACGGGATTTCAGCCAGCAGCTCCTTCAGTTTACAGAAGTCTGCTTTTTTAAAATCTAAGACGAGTGCCTGGCTACACTTGTCTTCTCTTCCCCACTGAATGCCAAATTCTAATAGGGCATGGTCACTCTCTCCTAAAGATCCAACCAGTTCTACGTCATTAACAAGGTCTTCCCTGTTGGTCAGGATCAGATCCAGAATATTTGATCCCCTTGTCGCCTCTTCCACCTTCTGGACCATGAAATTGTCTGCAAGACAAGCAAGAAACTTGCTGGACCTTGCCGCCTTTGCAGAGTTTGACTGCCAACATATATCCGGGTAGTTGAAATCTCCCATTATTACTGTATCTCTCCTTTTTGAATGTGCAGTCATTTGGTCTATGAAAGCGCCATCGAGGTCCTCAGTCTGGCTTGGAGGTCTGTAGTAAACCCCCACTATAATATCCCTATCGTTTCTCGCTCCCTTAATTCTTACCCAGATGCTCTCGACCTGGCTTCCGGTGTTCAAGTCGTGGATCTCTTTACAGGTGAAAACTTCCTTGACATATAAGGCTACTCCTCCTCCTTTCTTATTTGGTCTGTTTCTACAAAATAGGCTATACCCCTCTATTCCTACATTCCAATCGTGAGACTCATCCCACCAGGTCTCAGTGATGCCTATCAAATCATATTTATTTTGTTGTACTAGGAGTTCAAATTCATCTTGTTTGTTTCCCATACTCCGTGCATTAGTGTAGAGACACTTAAGTCCCCGTGCCCTTCCTGCAAGTCCCATAGCATTGTTTCTACTCCTCCCATGATTGGATGCTATTCCTACTTGGCCAATATCATTTGGGCCTTTTTCCCCTGCACTTGCCGAGTCCTTGTCCTGAATAATCTTGTCTCCCTCCCCAGCTGTACTTAGTTTAAAGACCTCCTAATCCTCCTTGTGAGACTGTTTGCAAAAACGTTCCTGCCAAGTTTCGTGAGGTGCAGCCCATCCCTTGCCAGAAGCCCATGTTCATGGAATTTCAAGCCATGATCCAAAAAGCCAAACTGTTGGCGGCGGCAAAATGTGCAGAGCCAGCTGTTGACCTCTACTATTGTCCTTTCCCTTCGTGCACCATATCCTTGAACAGGGAGGATTGATGAAACGACCACCTGCGCACCAAGGTCCTTAAGCTTTCTCCCTATAAGCTCGTAGTCCTTTGTGATGTGGTGAAAGCTGCGCTTCACCGTGTCGTTGGTTCCAACGCGAACCAAAACGAGGGGCTTACGGTCAGTGGGCTTGACCAGCCTGGCTAGCCTCCCTGTTACGTGGATTATCTTGGCCCCAGGAAGACAGCAGACCTCTCGATTGAGCTTGTCCGGTTTGCAAACTGCCGGTTTGGTTCCTCTGAGCAAGGAGTCCCCAACCACCAGAACTCGCCTCCTCTGAGGCCTGTCCGGGGTTCTTCGACAAGCAGATTCTTCCAGGATTGCCTGGGCATTGTGTTGAGGCCGGGAGTGCTGGTCTTCCCGATGTTGGATGCTGTCCTGTTGGTGTTCAAGTTCCAGTTGCCGAAGTTGGATTCCTGCTTGCTGATGTTCTGTTCCCTCCTTCTGGTGTTCCTCATCTTTCATAGCACCAAGAATGTTGAAGCGATTCTGTAGTTTGAGAGTCTCTGTTTCCTTCCTGGCCCTTCTACTTCTCTGTGTGACATTCCTCCAAGCATCGCTTTCCTGGCTCACGGAACTGATTTCCTCATCTGGCAGCTCCTCCACATATCCGGTCTTCAGGAAGGTCCTCTCTGCCCTATCCAAGAAGTCCTCACCTTCCCTAATAAGATGAAGATTAGAAACCTGTGCCTCCAGCTGCCGCACCTTTACCTCTAAGAAGGTGACCAGCTTGCACTTGCTGCAGGTGTACCCGACAACATCTTGTGGCAAGAAAAGGAACATGCCACAAGTGCTACAGGTGACAGCAGCAGCTCCCTCACCTTCCATACTTGATAATACAGAGAATAGAACAAAAAACAATTACCCATGAATGTGGTAAGGTTTTCTTAGGTAAGGAACACTGACTTTGCCAGTTCCTGCCTCTGAAATATAGCCTCCTGCGTCTGGTATTCACATCCAAGTACTAACCAGGGCTGACCCTGCTTAGCCTTACCTTTAATTTGGGGCAGGGGGAGGTAAATCTAGTTTAAATGAATCAAACCCAGGGTAGCTCCCCAGTTCTTTGCACCTTGTTCTCCAGAGGCCAGCTCTGTCCCTTCTATCTTCCAGGCCTTTCTAAAGGCACCCCCAAATTTGCAACCTGGATGTCCCCCCCCACCCTGGATTCCCTCCTGCGGCTCTGGTCCGCCATCTACCCCAGGCACATCCCAGGCCTAACGCCCCCTAGTGGAGGGAGGGGCTGTGGATTATCATCCCAGTCCAAGGAGCTGTCCAATCCCCGTCTCGAGTCGGCGCCCCCTAGAGGGCAAAGCCATCACTCCTCTGCGCGCTCCCTCTCGTTCTGCTCCGGAGCAGGAGCCCCGGGGTGGGGGCACCGTGTACCCCGGGTCGGACGCGCTGCCTCAGATCATCCCGGGGGCGGTGTCTTGGTTCGTCCTCCCCCGCATCCTCCCTCCCTCCCTCCCTCCTTCCCGCTCTCCTTCCATCCATCTGCTGCCACCAGCTCTCTGCCTCCCCCCACCGTCCGCCCTGCGGTCCCTCCTTCCTCCCGTCGGCTCCGCTCTTTACCAATTAAGGCTTGCTGAGCCGCCCGCCCGGCCGGTGTCCTCGCCGCCGCCCCCCGCCGCCCGGCCATTCCGAGCCCAGCTGCGACCTGAGACGCACCCTCTGCCGAGCCGATCGCCCCCCGTCCGTAGGCAGGCGGCACCCACCGCCCGCTGCGCCCGCCCGTCGGTCCGGAGAGGTGAGGGGGGAGCGGGCGGTGGGGAAGGCACGGAGGGGAGCCGGGGCGGGAAGGAGGGAATCGCCGCCGGGGTCCGGGTGGAGAGAAAGGCGAAGATTGGACTGGACGGGCTGGAAGACAGAGCGGGGAGGGAACGGGGGACCGCGGCAGGGGCTGGACGGAGAAGAGGAGCAGAAAGTGGAGGAAAGGAGGGATCGGGAAAGCGAGAAAGCGAAGCGGGAGCGCGGCAGGAAGGCAAAGGGGGCAGCGGGGCAGGGAGATCGGCGGAAGCATGAAATGGCTGGGAAGGACGGAGGGAAAGAGGGGCCGGGCTGGGAGGAAAGGGAGGAAAGCCCGGACAGGGGATGGAGGGAGAGGAGAGGCGAGAGGACGCGAAAGATGGAGGGGATAGAAAAGAAGAGCCGCCTGGCAGACAGGGCTGGGAGCATGGAAGGGCAACACCGGAGCTGAGGCTGGGGGGCAGAGAGCCCCGGAGCCTACGAGGGGAACCTGGAGAGGGCAGCCAGGGTGGATGGAAATGGAAGCAATCAGGGGACTTTTTGGGAGGAAATGAATGTGGGCAGGGGGGAGTCGGGAAGGAGAGATGCCACCTGTAGGGTGTCAGGTCCTGGCGGGGTGGGTGGGGGGGACACCAGAGCAGGCGCGGAGGCGGGGGCAAGAGAGGCTGAATCTCTGTTCCTTCCCCCTACCTTTCCCTGGGCTTATTTCCATCCCACCTTGGTCACACACTGGCAGGTGTCCCTCCATGAAAGAGGCAAGAAAGGGGAGGGTCAGGGTATCACCACTTACTACAGGGGTGGACAACTGGTGGCTGTCTGGATTACAGCTCCTATCATCCCTCATCCCTGGCTATGCTGGCCAGGGCTATTGGGAGTGGTAGCGCAGCAACATCCGTAGGTCACAATGGATTACCCACTCCTGACAAACTATAGTCATATAGATGTCAGCACTGGGCAAACCACTTCCCCCAGTAGCCTCCTCCTACCAAGAGTGAAGGAATATTTGTTTAAAAAAAATACTTTTGGTGCAACCTTATAGCAAAGGAGCCAAGTGTATGAGCGCCTGCTCGGTATGGATGTGCAGTTAACAAAATCATTTTCTCTCTCTCTCTCTTACACTCACCACACACACACATTGTCTGGCTGGGTATTACTGACCAGCAATTTGACAGGTGGCTGGGTGCACAGACCCTGCTAGCTAAAAACTCACGCTTTAGCCAGTGTGGGGATTGTGTCTGTGCATATCTAGAGAGAAAGACAAGTTGGGAGCTTATGAGCATGTGAGTTCTGTGACACACAATCACAACTCTTCGTGTCATTGAAAATGACAGCGGCCTCTTGTATTAACAATTATTAGGTTGGATAAGAATTGTACACACTGCTGGGAGAAGTGTGAATTTAAATCAGGAGAAAAACCAATGTGCAGCCAAGAGACATGGGGGGGGGTTATAAAGAGCAAAATGGAAAACATCACTCATATTGAGCCAAAAAACTACCTTGTGGAGCAAGCCATTGAGGAGCAATTCTACACAAGCTCCATTTAAACTGCAGTGGTCCTGTCCCTTTTACTGAGATGTAAACAGGAATATTTTCCTAATGCACAAGGCAAGAAGAATATGCATTAGGCCGTCTGAAGTTGCTTCACAATATGGCTGCCTTGTAATAGCTCTTATCACGACCTTCCCCAGTAGATAGAATTCATTCCATTGTCCCAAGACAGAACTAACCTGCCGTAAGTGATTTCTGGGCATGACATGTTGCATATAGTTCTGATCACGCCCTCGGGCTCCAGGGCATGTGCAACTATATATGTATGAAGTTGTGCGCTCACAATTATGGCCAGGGTAGACTTCTGACACTGAGTAAGTGTCAGCCACAAATGGGTGGGGAAGGTGCTGTTGTGGGAGAGGAATACACTTGAGAACAAATTGGCCACACTTGAACAGCATCCCTTAAACTGTTTGATATATGTGCACACTGTTATCGCACCTTATCTTCCTAACAACTCTGCAAAGCAGGATACTCTGAGAAACAGAAATTCATAGGGATCTTTCTATCTCGATAAGGAAAGGAACCCTGGTTTCTCTGCACCACATCCTAAGTAGTTGTCTGCTCCACCACACTGGTAAACTTGTAAAGTATTTTCCTTAGCCTTTTTTTTTAAAATATGTGGACCTAAAAGCAACAGATCCTATCTGATCCTGGAAGTTAAACAGGGTCAGCCCTGGTTCCCACTTAGCTGAGAGACTGCCCCAAATACCAGACTATATTTCAAAGGAAGGAGCTGGCAAAACCACCTCTGAGTATTCCTTGCCTAAGAAAGTGAAATTCATGGGATCACCGTAAGTCAACAGGTGACTTGCACACACGCACATCTTAATATATATTCATGGGTCAAGTGGAGATTCTACTGCACATGGGCAGCTGCAGGCATCAGATCAGGGGACCTTTCAAATTAGACAGTTGTAGCGCTATGATTCCCCTTTATCTGGCAAGACAACATCCCATGAAATTCTGGGAGTTGTGGTTTAGGGAGGATTTTTCTTGTTGTGTGCCTTCAAGTCATTTCCAATTTATGGCGAGCCTAGGTGAACCAATAATGAGGTTTTTGTGGGGGCTGTGCATGTGTGAGATGCACCCAAGTCACCTGGTGGGTTTCCATGGCTGAATGGGGAATCAAACCCTTGTTTCCAAGGTCATAGTCCAATGCTCAAACTACTATACCACATAGAATAATTCTGTGGTCTTCCAGATTAATTAGCAAATAGTGTGAGGGTGTAATTGGGTGTGGATGCCTTTTGGTATGAATGTGGCATCACAGTATGGATGGTTGTTTCTTATTTCTTAGCTATCTGTGTGTATAGAGAACTCTGGTAGCTGACAAGTACTTTTACCTCCAGTTCTCATATGGCAAACTCATAGTCAAGAAGTTCAGTGTGCATGTTTATTCACAAACAAATCCTACCACATTCATTCAGGGTGACTCACAGGTAAGTGTGCACTAGATTGCAGCCTTCCTTTACTCATGTGTTTGAGATTAAGTCACATTGCATTCAGTGGGACATAACTTTTCAGTAGATATGAATGGGGTTGCTCTGCCAAGACCCATTTAATACATGTTCTCCATAAGGATGGGGACTGCAGAACCCTCCAGATACTGTCAGATCAAAAATCCCAGCAGCTCCTGCCAATACAGGCAGTGTTGAGAATACTGGGAGTTGCAGTCCAATAGCATCTGGATGGCTGCACAATCCTTACTCTTGTCCTAAACATGACACAGATGATAGACTGGGGATATTAACCATCCTTCTTCTAAAAGACATGTTCACAGTAAAACAGAAGTAAAAGGGTGGGATTTGCATGACTGATCATGCAAATGACTAAAGAATCAGGATAGGGTGATTTAATTTCTCTGGTCAAGTATTAAAGATTGTGACCTCGAGTGTAAGCCCTTCCAGTAACTCTCATGTTTTAATACAGTACCAGAAGGAGGGTAGTTATTTTAATGAAGAGGGATGGAATAGGCGTGTGTAGGTGTGAACACACACATCCTGGAAGTGCATTGGGTCAAAGAGAAGAGTGTGGGCTGGAGGAGGAAGAGGTGAGGTTGATGGTTGATGATATAAGCAATAAGACCATAAAAGTTAAGAAACATGGTCATTGCCATGTCCTATTTATGTCAGGCATAGAGAACATTTGTGGCCTCCAGAGGTTGTTGGACAGTAAGTCTCATAGCTCACTAGCTATGTTGGCGAGGACAGACGGAGTTATGCTCCAACACCATCTGATTGCCGCAGGTCTTCCACCCCAAGGACCACACGTATTGTCTGAAGAGGAATTGCAGAAGGTTTGGAGTGATTCCTTAGAGAAGATGCAATCCACTTTGCCTGATATTTTGCCTAATGACAGAGGTTCCCAGAAGTCTAAAAAAAAATTAAGAAGGATTTTATGTATTAGAATGGCCAAAGAGTATCTTCAGTGTTGTCTCTTCGGGCTGAGTGTTAAAACATCATTGAGCCTATAGAGAGACCTTGCAAATTCATCTCTACCCCAGTCTCATCTTTGCACAATCTCTTGGCAACAAATTCTGCACAATCTCCACTCAGTGCAGGTGCATTCCTGCCCTTTGAGCTTTCTGTGCACATGTGTAATGCAGAAAGAGGAAGAGTCAAGCTGGTGTGAAGTGTTGGCCTAGAACTAATTATATTCAGGATTTAGCGAGAAAACAATTATTTAACTATCTGTCGCATGGGACGCAAAGCTGCTGACAGCATAGATTAAAACAAAGTAAAGCTAAATAGAGAGCCAGCATAGTGTGGTGGTTTGAGAGCATTGGACTACAAGACTGGAGACCAGGATTCACTTTGCTGCGTAGCCATGGAAACCCACTGGGTGACCTTGGGTGTGTCACACACTCTCAGCCCCAGAAAACCCTCTGATAGGTTTCCCTTAGGGTGACCATAAGTTGGAAAAGACTTGATGGCACGCCACAGCACCACCACCACCAAAGCTAGATAATGTCTCTGAGATAGTTACTGGTTCTCAGCTCAGCCTACCTCACAGGGTTCTTGTGCAGGTGAAATGGAGAGGTGAACTATGAATGCCGTTACCAAATGCAAGCATGTGCAAAGTGTGGCCTAGAGGCTACATGCAGCCCCAAGGCTATTAGTGTGGCCCTCAGTCCCCCTGGATTCCCTGGACCCTGTTTTTCTGGTGCTGCAAAAAGAGTGATTAATAGCTTTTAAATAGGACTTTAGCTTTAGCTGTCCCAAAAGCATAAGATGGCACCCGCCCATCCAAGTCAAGACTGGTAGTACCTAAGGGGACACACTGGCAGGTAAAGCAGAAAATCCTGTAAAGTACCTCTCTGCCTTCCTGAAAGTAGAAAAACAATAAGAGGTAACTTGCTGCCTTCTCACAATGCCTTAATTCTATTGCCTGAGGAGGTCACACCACCTCATTTAACAGTAGGTCTGGTCCTGCCTTTGTAACTCCCCATATTTACTATCTGAGGCAAACATGTGTCGTGTTGGAGCTACCATCTGCAAAGACAGCTAATGACATCTTGGCACAGAAAAACTGAATAACACCCACCATGATGCTAAAAATAAAATCACTAGATAGTTGGTGTTTTTGTCTTGTTTAATGGGAACTACAATCCTCACCACCGAAATCTGATACCTGAGGCAGCTCCCTGAAGTTAGCTCATGGCTAAGGCTAGCTGTCCTGCAAGTTCAGTCCACTTTTAGCCATACTGCCACCTGCAAAGATGACTGAGTGAAAGGGAACTGTTGCCTCTTGCCATGTATGGGGTAAGCTGAGCCTGGACAGGCTTTCTGAATACTGTCAGAGAACAACTCAAAAAGTTGGTCTAGGTTTCCTTCTACTCATAGTGATTAGGAGGACAGGTAATCATTAGTTTTTACAGCCCTCTGCAATAGGGAAGAAAGCCAGGCTAAATGATGGCTGCCACATGCTGAAAATGGTTGTATGAATGGGTCTTTTGCTGAAGCAGGAAAACAATCCTAGCCCTTTTACCCCAAAGCTGCATCCCTCCAGGCCACAATCCAGAGCAAAGAGTGAGAAAGATATGAGGAAGGATGCAGATGTGGCTGAATTGCCAATCACATCAGCCCTAGCCAATATAGCCAGTGGTGGTGGATGATGGGCACTGTCATAGTTCAGCATCATCTGGAGGAGTAAAACTTTTCTCATGTCTGAGTTATCCCATAATATGGATGCTACTGGTGGCGCAGTGGTTAAATGCCAGTACTGCAACCACAAGGTTATGAGTTCGATCCTGCCAGGTTCCAAGGTTGACTCAGCCTTCCATCCTTTCACGGGTCGGTAAAATGAGTACCCAGCTTGTTGGGGGCAATTAGCTAAAAATACATTGTAAACCGCTTAGAAAACACTTCGTTGATAGGCGGTATAGAAATAAATGCTATTGCTATTGCTATTGCTATTGCTATTGCTACTTAAGGGCAATTAAGTAGTAAAATAACAAACTGGCCCCTGCATAAGACGTTATTTCACTCCACTTATACATATAAGGAAAGTGGGGATTCCTAAACCTAGTGAGCACAGAATTGGGCTATGAGAGAGAGAGAGAATAATAATCGCCCCGCCATCCATCTTTGGAGGTACGACTTCATACAGCTCTGTTGCCCTTTGCTGTGACCCACGCATGAACCCCTGCCCTTCTGACCCAGCCATCCCTCCCTAAAATCAGCACCAACACCCCCACATCCGTAAGGCACACCCCGTCCTACGGCTTCCCCTCTGGGCTCCCTTCTGTCCAGTCTCCTTGGCTCTGCCTCCCAGTCCAAGGCGCAGTCCTCATCCCCCTCCCCACACAGATACACACTTAAGGGCCCTGGGGAGGGTCTGTCTGGTTATTTTAAAAACCCAAAGAAAAGAAGCTCTCCAAATAAGGGGAAAATATGAAGCCAGGTCTCCAGGCTGGGACTTCTTCGCTGGCTGGAAGGAGGCGTGGCAGTAAGGAGTTGGGGGGCGGGTGGGAAGGGAGGCAAGAGCACCACCTAATGATAGAACCGTGGAACTGCAGGCATCTTTTACTAACACCCCTCCCCACCTCCCAGAGCCTTTTCTCCCAGAACAATTTAATCACTGTGTCGCTGTAAGGTACCAGAAGGGAAGCTTTGACAGTCCCTGTGGTTCGTACTGCAGCTCCTAGCATCTCTTACCAACAGTCATAGTGAGCAGGGCTGATGGACTGTGTAGGCCAAAACATCTGGAGGGGCAAAGATTTCCCCATCAAA
The DNA here is from genome assembly GCA_948472985.1 of Iguana delicatissima. Classification (NCBI taxonomy): domain Eukaryota; kingdom Metazoa; phylum Chordata; class Lepidosauria; order Squamata; family Iguanidae; genus Iguana; species Iguana delicatissima. The sequence continues at coordinate 319,527 of CAOKZL010002370.1, read as the reverse complement.
AGCAGGGAACGTCTCCATGTTTTTCTGCAGCAAAAGGCAACCTGCTTTCTCAAACAGATGGCTGCGGAAAGAAATTCTATAGAGTAGGACTGACGAGCAGCTGCCTTGGTAAGTGTGGAAGGATCCACTGATATATTTTTATTAAATTATTTGTGATGTTTATATAGGCCGTCTTTCCACCAAGGAGCTCAAGGAGGCATACATGGTCTTATTCCCCAGTTTTATCCTCACAACTATCCTGTGAGGTAGGCTAGAATGAGAGATGATGACTGGCCCAAAGTCACCCTCTGAGCTTCATGGGTGGGGATATAAATCTGGGTTTCTTGATCGTAGTTCAACACTCTTAACACAAGGATGGGAATTGTGCAGTCCTTCAGCTTCCAGCATCCTTCGTCATTGGCTATGCTAGTTAGGGCTGACGGGACTTGCAGTTTGACAACTTTGTGTGAATCTTGCCCTACTATAACTGCTACATCATGCTTCCCTTTTCTCTCTCTATTCCTTTTAATGCTTCTGGCTTATCCTCAGCCCTTTTGCTAGCCTGGCCCCAGATATTTTGCTGTCTAAGGCACAGCAATAAGTATTTACCACCACCCTATTCCCCATTTAGTTGCACTCTATGTTGGGCATCTTATTTTAGCCAGAATCCTTCAAATGCTTCTTCCTGGCAGTCAAAAATGGAACGATACTGGTCATCATCCTAGATCAAGATACGTGGCATGCAGTGCTCTGTATATGCTATTCTTGCCCTTTCTTCCCCCAGGGCAGCTCTGAGGCCCCGAATTGCTGCCATGGCTATCCACTGGCAGGGAGAGGTGACCCCAGGCAGTACCCATTCTATCTGCGATCATACAGCCAGGAGAAGAGAAACAAGGGGCCCTTCCACTTTACACAATTATAGCACTGTGATTCCACTTTTAAGTGCCGTGTCCGTGTCCTAAGGAATCCTGGGGCTTGTAGTTTGGTCAGAGGCATGAGAAGAAGGGCTGAGGATTTCAAAGGCCCCTTCCTAAAGTGGCTGCCCGAGGATTCCATAGAATGGAACCACAGGCAGTTAAAGTGGAATCGTGGTGCTGTAATTTTGCTGTGTGGATAGGCCCAAGGTCACTCTCCCATGTTTTCAGCTAACAGGATTCAGCCATAGAGTAGTTGTCTCTTTGCTGTCCTTTCTTGACACCCCACATCAGCTGCTCTACACAGATACCTGTTTTGCCTGCTCCAGTGCTATAATTTTTTCAGATGAGATCCTCACTACTTCACAGTAAGACCCTCCCTGAGTCACAAGGGGATGCCCCTAAAGTCACCTCAATAACACAAAGCAACCAGAGCCCTTTCCTGAGAGTATTTTGAAGGGTTCCAAAGAGGGAACTACCATTCTCAGGCAGCCTTCCCCAGCATGTGTCAGGCAGCACCTTCTATCATCCCTAGCACAACAATGGTCATACTGTCTGTGAGTGATGGGAGTTGCAGCATATCCAGAGGGCACCAGTACAGGAAGGGCTGCTCTGTGGCACTATGGAAAGGTTTGGGAGGCACCTCTCAGATAAGGATGGCAAAATGCTTTAGTTGGCTTGTAAATCAAAGTAAGACGTCGGCTTATATGGCAAAGTAAGATATATATGGCACCGCCATACCTGGAACCAGATCTTGGTCAAATTGCTTTTTGGACTGCAACTCCAAGTATCCTCCAGTTAACACAGCCAAAAGCATTTAGCCAAAAGTTCTGCCTCATCAGCAAGCAAGGCAGGAAGTCAGGTTCCCCTTCTCCTTGTAAACTGACCAACCGCTTAACTCAGAGTGAGTTGGCAGCTGCACAAGCCTGGTCCATTAAATAGGAGTGGGAATCTGTAAGTCCCAGCAGCCTCTAGATAGCATAACCAATAGTGAGGAAGCTGGGAGTTGCAGTCCAACAGTACTAGCATCCTGTTGGGAAGCTACGTCATTGTAAACCACCTTAACACTTGAGTAAAGCTGAATTGCACCATTGCGTAACATTCCTATTCTCAGGAAGGGAGGAGAGTTGTAGATTTAGCTCATGGCCATGGAAGAACATGTCCCAATGCACCATAAATCCTGTCGTGGAATGGGACATCTTCCACAGTGCCCCATTGTGCATTGTCAGAACTCACAAGCATGGTTGGGTATCATGGCAGTGATGCAGATCCATCATCGTAAGCATCCTAGGCCCGTGGTTCTCAACCTGTGGGTCCCCAGATGTTTTTGGACTTCAGCTCCCAGAAGCCCTGAGCATTGACCATAGCGACTGGGGCTTCTGGGAGCTGAAGTCCACAAACATCTGGGGACCCACAGGTTGAGAACCTAGGCCATTTCCACACTATGCTGTTATAATGCTATTATTCCACTTTCAACATTCTATGGAATCCTGGGGTTTGCAGTTCAGGGAGGGGCCTTTAGAGTTCTCAACCAGAGAGCTCTTTGGCCTCAGTGTAGGGCAGAAATGGCCCTAGTCTCTGATGGATGGAGGATCTTGGTCATTATCTAGAAGACTGCATGATTCCTTCTCCTGCCTTAAAACATAACAAGGCATTTGTGGCAAGGTGGTAGATTTGGGGAGCAGAGGTTAAGCTTAATGGTGTCCACTAGCATTTGTTATGACTTGCAGAGGATCTTGCTGGTTGGTGGTGTCTGTGACATCACCAGTGTCAAAATGCAATTCCTGCCCCCTCCCATGTGCATTCTGGGCATGCATGTGTGTGTGTGTGTGTGTGTGTGTGTGTGTGTGTGTAGTTAATATTTTCTAGTTTATCACATTGGGGCCCTGCAAAATATGTAATTTATCTGAGTCAGTAACTTGCATCTTTTTAAAACAAATGGTGTATTTACTTATGAATTTCTTCAGTTCATAGCCAGAAACTCTATAACTGGTGTTAAATAATGCCTTCAAGATATTTGAGAACTTAGCCCTTGAAATATCTGAGATTACAACTACCCCTTGCCATCAGCTTTGATGTCTGAAGCTTTAGGGCACTGAAGTGTTAAATATCTGGAGGCCTCAAGATTCCCCACCTAGCACTCTTCTCTTCACATCTTCTAACTCATAACTCCTGCAAAATAGGGAGAAGGACATTGGCTTACCTCAGGAGTGGGGAGCATGTGACTCTTCAGATATTGTTGGATTATAACTTCCATCATTACTTCCACTGGCTAAGCTGGCTAGGACTGCTGGGATTTGCAGTTCAACAGTGTCTGAAGGGCAACATGGCTTCCGTCCCAGCCACCCACACCCAACATTCCTGGAACATTTAAAACATACTGTATAATGTAATGGAACCAATGTGGTGTGGTGATTTGAGCAATGGACTGTGACTCTGGAGACCAGGGTTTGAATCCCCACTCAGCCATGGAGGTCCACTGGGTGACCTTGCGTGTGTCACACATTCTCAGCCTTAGAGGAAGTCAAGGGCAAACCCTCTCTGAACAAAATCTAAACTCCACAAAAGAGTGGTAAGTTTATTAGCCAACCAAAATGCAGAAAATACATCATGCAAGCTCTGTCTGCATTTTGGTGAACAGAAAACGCATCGTGCAAGTATATCCTGCATTTTGGTTAGCCAATAAAGATATTGCTCTTTTTTGGATTTTGGATTTTTGGATTTTGCTGCAGGGCCAACACATCTACCCCGAATATGTATTATGATGACAGTGACGTTTAGAGCAGCTAAAGGCCCCCCACAGCTCACATTAAAAACAGAGCACAGAACACCTTTGTCTGGAAGCTACTTGTGAATTTTAAATATCCAACAGACCTTTTAAAGGGATTTATACAGAGAAAAGTGTTCAAAGAGAGCTGGAGACAAAAAGAAGGTAAAAATATTGAAATTCCTGGGCAAAACAGCAGGGGGAGCTGCACACCCTTTTCCCAGGCCATCTATTTTTCTGGGAATCCTTTTCTTCTTGACAATCGTTCTGCTGCTCAGGGGCAGTGGTGGTAGTGAAGAGACAGAAACACGTAAGCATGAGTGCATGTCTTTAAAGCAGAGCCCGACAACCAGTGGAGCTCTACATGTAGCTGGATTGCAACTCCCATCAACTCTAGCCAGTGGTGAGGAATGATGGGACTTGTAGTCCATATGAAAGGGCCATAAGTTGCCCACCACTGCTTTAGAGCATTTCATACATTGCCTCACTCGTCTTGATAACAGCCCCAAATGGTAGGCCACTGCTATTATCTGCTAGTATTACTGGAGCGGCTGAGAAAAACCCAATTACCTAAGGCCAGCTAGTGGATTTGTAGTGGGACCTGGACAATTTGAAGTACAGGTGGCCTTAGTCATAAAGTTCTTCCTGGCCATGACAGAGCCCCTATACTTTGAACAGCTGTCCAGAACAGAGAATTCCAACAGGTGCAGCTTGCACGAAGAAGTTGTACCTACTGAAGTTCTCTCTAACAGCTCTAAAATCTGCAGCATCCCTGTCGGTTCTCTTTGTCCCTGGGCCACTCTTTCGGACTGCTAGGTGCCATTCTGGTTCTCCCAGCCTCTACATAGGCAATGCAGTGGCCACACCAGGGGGAAGATGGGCAGGCAGCACTCCCAGCCTTATCCAGAGACACGCCACGCCCAGCAGTCCCTGTTCCTCCCTTCTCACTGCTTCTTTCTTCCAATCTACAATCATCAAGGGCATGCATGAAAGCAGGGCTCAGTCGAGCCTTAGAGCCAGTTGCTATTGCAAACCCGGGGCTCCAGTTTTGATTACGTGAAATGAGAATAAAGAAGAATTCCACTGATCATGTGCTGGGTGCCTCGTTCCACTTCCGCCACCATCTGGGCTCCTATTAATCACACGCCAACCCTGCCCCATTTGAGAACTAGGAAGAAGAAAGTCAAAGCTCAGACAAGGTGCGGGAAGTCTGAATTGTTGGACTCAAGTGGCCAGTGATAATGGACATTGTAGTCCAACACATTTGGAAAGTCACGGGTTCCTTGCCTGTGAGAAGGCCTCACTGGTGAGCCTCAGTGTATCCCAGTACATTACATTTTGGATCTTCCAATAGTATTCTCTAGTGGTGCCGTGTACTTTCAGATGAGGAAGTCCTAGGGTGGGGTTCACAGAAGCTGGTACAGCATGAGAAATTTCAAAACTGCTCTCAGGAAGTCTGGGTGGAGCTGATGTGGCTTTGCAAAGCAGTTGGGCTGCTGCAGCTGTGCTGAATCATGGGTATGGGACTGAGCTGGACAGGGCGACCAAAAATACATGCTTTCTGTGTATGGGCTGCTCAGCCAGCAGAGGGCAGCTTTAGCTATATATTCCCAAGAACACTGGTGATCTACATGTTCCAGGATCCCCTAACTAATTGCAGTCCAAAAAAGAAAGTAATTTCTCAAGCTCTTATGGGGGTACGCCTTAGCAAAAGAGCATAGAAAGAATATTAATGCATTAATTAATTATATAACAGATATAATCTATTTAAATACTTATTTATTTATGTAATAGAATAGGGATAGGTTCTTACATGCAGCATCTCTAGCTAAAAGGATCGCAGGCAGCAGGGCTGCTAATAACAAGCTGTGTCAGAGAGAATCTCTCCTGCTAGGCAAATGGGCCAATGCTTTCTGGGCTAAATGTAACACTGGTACTGCTGTGGGGACTACCTAGTTCTCAGTAATGGAAGTCTGCCAAGGGCTTGCTGCTCCTGGAAAGTTATGAGACTTTTCAATCAGTGGACTCTGCACATGCGCAGAGGTAGTATTGTCTTATTTGCCAGGTCAAGACACTGAACAAAAGCAAATCATTCCTCTGAAGGGATGATCCTTGGTAGGATCAAATAATAAATGCAAAAGCAAATCTTTCAGTTGAAAGGCTGCTCCTTTTGCAGTGTGTGTAAATGTGGGGGGGAGGGGAGAGGGCTCTAATAAATCTCCCAACCTCAGCTGTTGTCCACCATTCATTTCCCTTAGAGAAGTATGCCATTGGGGATTACACTTTCCCTACACAATCAACAAGACAGAATGGTGGGGGGGGGGTCCTAAGTTTCCAGTGGAGTGTAGGGAAAGTTACTTTTTTGAAGGACAACCCCCAGGATCCCCCCCCCAAACAGCATAATAGCCTTGCAGGTTGGGGATCTGGGAGTTGTAGTCCAAAAAGTGACGTCCCCAGGCTTGGATCCCCAGCATGGTGGCAACTGTGCTTTGTTCTGATTCCATGTCACTGCATTACCGACACAGGCCTTTCCGCACTACACTGTTATAGTGCTATTATTCCGTTTAAAACATCCTGTGGAATTCTGGGGTCTGTAGTTTACTGAGGCCAAAGAGCTCTCTGGCTGAGAATTCTAAAGGCCCTTCCCGAAACTGCAAACCCCAGGATTCCATAGGATGTTGCAAGTGGAATAATAGCGCTACAACAGACTAGTGCGGAAATGGCCGCAGTCATGCAGCGGCGGAGGAAAGGGGGATGAGGCGACCAAAGGGGGAGAAAAAGCAAGGCGCTTGAGCTCGCCCAGGTTACGCGTAGGTAACTAGGTGGCCTGGGAAGAGGAGACGCCAGGGCCGATCCGAGCCAGGTGGAATCGCAGGTAGGCCAGCCACAGCGGCAGAGTTTCCATCGCCTCCGGGGAGAGGGCTATTTTATTTTATTTATTTCTTGCACAGGCGCAGGGCAGGGCCGGGTGTGGAAGTTCGAAGGGAGGGGAAGCAAGGCGACGGGGGAGAGGAGGAAGCTCCCACTCGGAGGGGCCTCATCGCGCAGGAATTTGGGAGACGTGCGCCTACTGGCCCGGCGCTGGTTCTCCGGCGCCTAGTTCCAGGCACTCAGGAGGCGAGGAGCGCGGGGGGGGACACCTTAACCCTCTCAGCGCCCCTCGACCTTCCTTTCTTTCGGCTCGGAGCCCCTTCGCGCTTTCTTTCCTCCGGAGCTCAGCCCTGGCGCGCAGAGCGCCTGCGCCTTCTCGCTTTGCGGGCTAATCTGCCCGGGCTCTTCCCGCCAAACCGCAGCGGTCGCCACAAGAGTTTCCAAAGCGGCGGCGGCGGCGGCGGCGGCGGCATAGGTGGGCAATTTACGCCTCTCTAACTCCGTTCACACCACCATCGGCTGCGCCCGCTAAAGGCTGGTGGGAGTTGTAGTCCCACAAAGAGGTGGGCAAGTTTCCTACCGCTGTTTTGAGGGGGAAGGCGATGGGAGGAGGAGAAAGAGAGTCCAAGGAAGCGACGAAGGGGGGAAGCGTTGGCTCCTCCATCCATTCCTCGACGCATCTGCCCGCCTCGCGCCCTCTCTTTCAGCGTCGCTGTGGAAGATTTGGGGCTGTGGCGCGGGGAGGGGGGCTGCTAGCGGGCGCAGCGTCTGGCCCGAGTGAGTCAGCGTGTCTGGCTCAGGCTGGAATGCTCAGACTCCCCCCCTCCTTGGCTCACTTCCCCTCTCCAAAGGCTTAGCTCCGACCCCCCCCCGTACCCATAAATTCAGAATCCCACAGTCTGTTAGGCCTCCTGCGTGCAGGGGAGGGGGCGCCCCTGCCCTGTTTTTAAAGTCGACGAAGAATGTGCGGACTTGCAGATGTTGGATTTGTTGTTCTGTGCCTTCGATTTGTTTCCAGACTTCGGCGACCCTAAGACAACTCTGTCACGGGTTTTACTGGCAAGATTTGTACAAACAGGGTGTGCCTTTGTCTCCCTCAGAGGCTGAGAGAGTGTGACTTGGCCGAGCTCACCCCGGGGCTTTCCATGGCTGAAAGGGGATTCAAACTCTGGTCTTCAGAGTCCCAAGGCCATTTCCGCACTACACTGTTAATAGTGCCATTATTCCACTTTCAGCATCCTAAGGAATCCTGGGGTTGGTAGTTGATTGAGGCCAACGAGCTCTCTGGCTGAGAATTCTAAATTTCCCTCCCTGAATTGCAAACCCCAGGATTCCACAGGAGGTTGAAAGTGGAATAATAGCACTTTAACAGTGCAGGGCGGAAATGGCCCTGGTCCAGTGCGCAAACCACTACACCATGCTGGCTCTGTTGGATTGGAGTCCCCATTATCCCTCACCATTGATCATGCTGGACAAGAAAGCTGCCATTTCCTTACATCCGGAGAGTCAGGCTGCTCAGCCCCATTTCACCACATCAGAACATGGCCTTGCTGGAGCATCAAAGTTTTTTTTGTTTTGAGGTCATAACATGCTAGCTTTTGGGGAGCCAAAAAGCCTTGCCTCTCAATTCAGAGGTACACTGCAACTGAATCTGGAAGTTCTGCCTACCTTCTCAGCAGTTTGTGTAGCTCTGATGACCTCCAGCACCCCACTGGGTTCTTTCCCTCCCACTACCCATAGGCCAGGAAGGGAATTTTGTGGGTCTCAGGATGTTGCTGAACTGCAGTTCCCAGCAGCTCTAGCCAGCACAGCCAATAGGGAAGAATTCTGGGGGTCGCAATTAGCAACCACATAATTTCCACACTGCTTTAAAGGGATGATCTCTAAAGTGTTTTGTGTTATGGGCCTTCAAGGCAACTCTGACTTAAGCCTAGGGTTTTCTTGGCAAGAGAAATTCATAGGAAGCGTGCCATAGCTTTCCTTTGAGGCTAAGAGAGTGTGACCTGTCCAAAGTCACCCAGGGCTGAGCAAGGATTCAGACACTGGTCTCCCATAGTCTTGGTCCAGTACTCAGACCACTGCAACATACTGGGACTTACAGAGTTTTGTGTATGTGCCTTCAAGTTGTCTGCTGATTTATGGCAACCCCACGAATTTCATAGGGTTTTCTTAGGCAAGGAATGCTGAGAGGTGGTTTTGCCAGTTCCTTCCTTTGAAATACAGCCTGCAGCATCTGGCATTTGTTGGCAATCTCTTATCCAAGTAGCAGTCAGAACTCACTCTGCTTAGCTTCAAAGATCAGATGGGATTTGGTGCCTTCAGGGTATTCAGAGTGTTTTATAGAGAAGAAAATCCTGCCTTGATGGCCAGTGTGGTGCAGTGTTTGAACATTGGACTCTGACTCTGGAGGCCAGGGTTAGAATCCTGCTCAGCCATGGAAACCCACTTAGTGATCTTGGGCAAGTCACATTCTCTCAGCCTCAGATGAAGACAAAAGGCAAAAACCCCTCTGAACAAATCTTGGCCAGAAAACCCTGTGATGGGCTTCTCCTACAGCCCCTTTATTTCGGAAAGGACTTGAAGGCACACAAAAACAATAAATCTTACTTTGAGTCTAGTGGGAATTCCTCTCAAGTTAGACTGCTTTCATTCTTTACTCCAGGAGCTGAAAAGGCCAGCAGCTTGGAGAAACCACCATTGCGACAATTGCAACCATTGTGCTGTTGTTCTGGTGATGGTGATGGCAGTCAGGGTGAGGTGATCCTAGTGCACAGAATGAAGTATATTGTTTTCACTTCTGGGTGGGAGCTCAAGTTTAGCCAATCGCATTCTGCTCTCCACCTTTGTTCCTGCTACTTTAAGGTCTGGGTGGTCTGGGGAGGATAGTTTGTCCAGTCCCCATCCCCAAACCCTTCTTCACCACGAGCTAACCTATGTCTGTGTGGCACAATAAGGCCACTGCACTTTCACAAAAAACAAATTCCATTCCTGATAAATTTTCCTCCAGTCGCTAAATTCCTAGCATTTAAAACTTTAAGGCCATTTCTGCACTACACTGTTGTAGTGCTATTAACCCACTTTCAACATCCTGTGGAATTCTGGGGTGTGTAGTTTCCTGAGGCCAAGGAGCTCTCTGGCTGAGAATGCTAAAGGCCTCTCCCTAAGCTGCAAACTCGAGGATTCCGTAGGAGGTTGAAAGTGGAATAAGAGCGCTATAACGGTCTTGTGTGGAAATGGCCTAGAACTCCATTTGAGCATTTCAGAATATTAGCAGCCAAAGAAAAGGGAGTTTCCAAGCGAAGATTCCAAGGGAATGTGAATAGGCCAAACGAAAGAGTTCCAAGTGCCTTGCATGTTTCCTCTTTGCAAGGCTAGAAATTTGGGGGACGACAGAAAATTTCATGGGGGGGCAGAATTTTTATGGGGAGGGGGCTGTAGCTACACCCGTGCCTTGTCCTCCCGGCACCGCCTCGCTCACTCAGCCCTCTCCCTCCCCTCTTTCTCTCTCTTCTCCGGCAGGACCCTGCGCCTTTAACCGCGGGCCCAACCCACCCAGCGCCGGGGTCCCACCCACTCCGAAGCCCCGCCGTTATAATGAGCGGCTCTCAAGCGCGACTCCATCAGGCCGCAGGAGCGGGAGGACTCAGTGGCAGAGGAGGAGGTAGCGGCGGCGGCGGCGGCGGCGGCGGCAACAACCCGGGGGAGGACGCCTCAGAGATGCCGGCCACCGAGAAGGACCTGGCGGAGGACGCGCCGTGGAAGAAGATCCAGCAGAACACCTTCACCCGCTGGTGCAACGAGCACCTCAAGTGCGTCAACAAGCGCATCGCCAACCTGCAGACGGACTTGGGCGACGGGCTGCGCCTCATTGCGCTCCTCGAGGTGCTGAGCCAGAAGAAGATGGGGCGCAAGTACAACACGCGCCCCACTTTCCGCCAGATGCAGCTGGAGAACGTGTCGGTGGCGCTGGAGTTCCTCGAGAGGGAAAACATCAAGCTGGTCTCCATTGGTGAGTCCTGGGTCGGCGGGGGGGGGGGAGAGAGAGAGTGGGGGGAGGAAAGTAGTGGGTAAGGCATATGTAAATTTGGAACGGGGGCTTTTTTCCCGTGCGGGACGAAATATGAAACTGAAGGGGCATCCTCTGGAACGGAACAGGGGAGGGGTCCTTTGGGAGCATCTAAATCATTTTTCTGTTGTCATTTGGAAGAGGGTGGGGGCGAAAAGCTGGATGGTATGGGAAGGTATGAGGCTCTTTTTCGTGGATGGAGCTCGGGACGGGAGCGGGCGCGCTCTGGGGCCCTTCCGCGAAAAGAGGTGCGGGAAGAGCTTCAGAAAAAGCCGTATGTGAGAGTTTTTTGGGGGGGCGGGGAGCGGCCAGTGCTAGAGAAAGGCGAGCCCTCCGTCGGGGCCTGCTGGAGGGGTGGGGCCGCCCCGAGGACGCGGCCGCCACCGCCGCTGCTGCTGGGCGTGGTGGGGAGGGGGCCGGGGCGGATCCGGTTTCAGGCTTTTTGTCTCTGCGAGGCAAACCGCGGCGGGAGGCGGGGCGGGATCCCTTTTCCTGGCCCCGGCCTGAGCCTGCGGTGCTGCGGGCGCCTCCTGCCCGCCCCTTCTCTTTTCCCTCCGACCGGGTTTGGCCTAGTTAGTCCTCGAACTTCGCGAGAGCCCGTTAACTTTCTGAGATTGGGAGGCGGCCGCAGCCCCAACATGACAGGGTTGGGATGGGACGGGCCGCCTCTCGTTTGCCCGAGGCTCCCAAATTTCTCAGGCTCGTTTGGGATTTCCCGGTTCTCTCCTCGGCCCGCCAGCGGCCACCCACCGAATATCCTCAGGGTCCTGACAAGGCCCAGCCCACTCATTTTTCCGGTTCGACCAACCTCTTTTCTTCTTTCTGCCTTCCCCACCTCGTCGTCGTCGTCGCCCTCTTCCTCCCCGCCACAGAAGCGGGCTTTCTGCCAAATCGCGAGCAAAAGTGGCCGCGAACTTGTGGCGATGGAAGAGGGAGGGAGGGAGGGAGGGGTGGGGAAGAGATGCGGTTGAGCCGCCGACTTCCTGGCCTGTGGATCTTTAATGGCTGAGGCTGCAATTAAGCAACGTCCCCATTCCTTCCCAACCACCGAGGTATTCTGGCCTGGGGGACGAGTGTGGTTGCACGTTCTGGGGGCAGGCCCGTGTGGACCAAGAGCTTCCCTGTCCTCATTGCTGTGGGTACTGCTACTGAACGTTATCCCCTTTTCCCAACTGTGTCTGAGTCTGGAAACAATGGGTTTTTTCTTTTCCCCAGAACGGGTTGGAACAAGTTCTCCCCCCCCCCCCGACAAAAAAGTTCTAAGAGTCCTGTAATACCCCAAACCATAACAGCTATGTTTCTTGGAGGAATGTGGGAGCTGTAGTCTAAAAAGTTAGTTTTCCCAAACTCTGCCCTGCCTATTAGGGAAAGTGAGAAAGCTGCAGCTCCAAATGGATTTTCAGCTACCCTGGTGTTTGGAGTAATGCAGCCTGTGGGAGGATCCTCAAGAAGATGTTGGACTGCAGCTCTCCTTGTTTTCACTCAAGGATGATGGATAATGAATGATGGGTGATGAGAGAGACCATCTGGAGGACCACGCCTCTCCACCCCATGAGTCCTTAGTTTCCCTCCATCTTTCTAGGGTTGCCACTAGCCTTGTGTACTTTGTCTTGGAAGTATGTAGGGACAGGTCTAAATTTTTAGCCACTTGCATACTCTGTGTGCCAAAAAAATTACACAGGTTGGGCAGAAAATGCCCCCCATTCCTGAAACAGCTTTTGCTAAATTAGTACTTCCCGACTGTGTCAGATGATGACTCCCATCCTACACAGCTGCAGGGCCATTGACTAAATGGGAGGGGATGGTGGGTTTTGTGGGCCAACACCGGGGGTGTGTGTGTGTATACTTGGTTGGGATGGCTAATGGTTGCAGTCCTAGGAGGCTGGGTGTGTCCAATGGGACTTCAGCGTTACCCACATGCGGCCTGGTTCGTACATGGCTTGATGGTGGAAGGGAAGCTGAGGTGGTAGCCTGGGTGTAACTAAAGCCACACTGTGTAGCTATGGAGGCTTTCCTTTATTGGAGTACAAACCCCAGAAACATTCAGCCAGTAAAGCTAGTGGCTGTGCTGCCTAGGGAATGATGGGTGTTACAGTCCCCAAAACATTTCCAAGTTCAGCTGTAGTGGATGCCCCAGATGTTTTACTGCTCTCTCAGACAAACAAATGTGTTTGCATGAGTTGCACGCGCCTTCTCATGGCCTCCCATCCAGACTACTGCCCATGTTCCTGCCTGCTCAGCTTCAGCATCCTAATTGCTGGACTCAGTATGGGGTCATATATACTCTGTTCTGAGGATGGCATGGCCCATAGTGACCATGTCATGCCTGTAGAGCAGTGGTTCTCAACCTGTGGGTCCCCAGATGTTTGTGGACTTCAGCTCCCAGAAGCCCCAGCCACTATGGTCAATGCTCGGGGCTTCTGGGAGCTGAAGTCCAAAAACATCTGGGGACCCACAGGTTGAGAACCACTGCTGTAGAGCTTTCCTGTTTATAAACAAGCATGTACTGTCCTTACAGAGACCCAGCATGGTTTGAGCATTGGACTATGGCCATTTCCGCACTAGACTGTTAATAGCGCTGTTATTCCACTTGCAACATCCTATGGAATCCTTGGGTTTGCAGTTTTGGGAGGGGCCAAGTGGCCCCTCCCAAAACTGCAAACCCTAGGATTCCATAGGATGTTGCAAGTGAAATAATAGTGTTATAACAGTCTAGTGCGGAAATGGTCTATGACTGTGGAGATCAGAGTTCAAATTCCTGCTCAACCTTGGAAACCCATGGGGTGACCTTGGGCAAATCACTCAGCCTCAGAGGAAGGCAAGGGTGAACTGCCTCTGAACCAATCTTGCCAAGTTTGCCTTGGGGTCATTGTAAGTCAGAAACAACTTGAAGGCACAGAGCAGCAAAACCTCTTTACAGTCCCAGAAGGACAGGTGAAATTGAGCCTTCGATACCACCCATGGTGCATTGGAAGGGGGTCTAGAACAGGGGGAGGCAAACTGTCCCTGCAAATGTGGTTGGGCTATAGCCTCCCAGCATTTGTCACCATTAGTTATGCTATGGCTTATGAGAGTTGTACTCCGTTATTTTGCCCATTCTGACAGTCTAGTGGAAGGGTGAGGACAGTGCAGCCTTCCAGGTGATAACTGGTTTATCCAAGCAGTGCAGGGGCTGATATGAGTGGGAGGTCCTTGTCTATTCCCCGTGCCCGACTGTTGCCTAAACTAGAATAGGAGAAGGGCACCATGATGACTTCTGGAAACTTCAAAATTCCACCATAACTATTTGCTGTCTCTTGACTCATAGCACCAGTCTCAACACTCATAGATCCAGTCGGAGTACTGCACGTGGCCTTTCATCTCTAAGCTGAGTAGAGACCTTGTGACTGTGTGGAATGGATAGAAACAACATGTGGCATCCTTGATGAGCCAGAACGGTAACGTGGTTGTCCCAGAATCCCTCATTCTTGGCTGTTCTTGCTTAAGAGTGGGTGGGAAATACAGGACATCACACATCTGGAGGGCCACAGCTGTGCATCCCTACACCAGGCTCTGGGCTGCATAGTTTGTGTCTCCGCGAGCTAGATGCAGCCTTCCAGAGTCTTGACAAACGTCCTAGAGTGTGTGTGAGAGAAGTATCTTCTGTAACACTGCAGTACTCATGACTGAGGATGAGTTACGCAGTCCTGTGTTGTGGGTGTTAGTTCCTGAAACATAGTAGAACAGGGAAAGTCCTTACTGGCTGAGGTCTGTGTGGCTCAGGATATACATGGGACTGTTTTGTAATGCATTGTCATCATATGTCTTCAAGTTGTTTCCAATTTACGGTGACCCTACAGTGACTCTATCACAGAGTGTTCTGGGGACTGAGATTGTCTCATGTGCCCATGGTCACCCAGTGGGTTTCCAAGGCCAAGTGGGGAATTCAACCTTGGTCTCCAGAGTCATAGTACAATACTCAAACCGCTGTGCCATGCTGACTTTAGATAATAACCTTGGATGTTGACTGCCTTGGAATCCAAATTACATTGCTGGTTATAAAGAGACATAGAAGCAGAAAGTTCAGACACGGGGAACTTGTAATCCTCCAGATATTGCTGAAAGGCAGCTCCCATCAGCCTTAGCCAGTAACCCGTGGATCTGAGCTGCAAGTCTTGTGTCTCTGCAAGCTGGCTGTAGCCCATGAGTGTGTTGATGAACCTCCTGCACGGTGTATGTGTGTGAGAAAGAATCATCTCCTGGAAAGTGCAGGAGGGTAGGAGCAACAGCCCAGCAATATCCGGAGTACCACACTGGTGCCCCCCACCCCACTCCTGAGAGAGCTCTTTGTGTTGCAAAAGGTTTGTTCAGAGACTGCTAGCTGGCAGTGGTTGGTAAAATCATCCCTGATGAGGACTTCCTTTGCTGCAAAATGTATGTGTGTGTGTAGGTGAATTACTCTCAAGCACTCAGTATTGGGCTGCAGTGGTGCCATGGTGAGAGGAAAAGGCAGTCTGGATTGTTGGCAGATGCAGACTGTAACAGTGTGGTGGTGTTCAGGAGCATCAGTTTGGAAGGGTTCTGGGAATGAGGAGGAAGTGTCCTTGTAGTTAAGTAGTCTCTTTCCCCATTGCAATTTTTGGTTGCAGAAGCTTCTCTTAGACTCCCTGATCTGCTGGGACAAAGAGGATAATGGCAAGAGAGGAATCCAGCCTTTTTTGCTTTGTGAGGCTATGAGTCATTAGGCCTCAGACACTGACTCAGACCAGACCAGGCTTGGCAGCAATTGCCGAGAATTGGAGACACGTCCCCCCCACCACCTGAAAAGCCATGTTTGCCAGGCTCAGGGACAGGTTGCCCAGGTCTGTCCCCAGGAAGTGAGTTTTCATGGATGTGCATTAACCTGCGTAGCAAAGAAGCAGTGAGCAAGCAATGCATGGGAATGGAAGAGGGTTTCTCCCGTTCTTGCCCTGCTTTTATGTTAATTTGGCTGTGTGCTGCTCTGTTGCTTCCTCTGCCTCCCCTGGAGTTTTGGATGGGCTGAAAAGGCTGTTCCCTCCCTCTTTTTCCCCTTTCCTCAGGGCGACAGGATGTAGGGGAGTTGTGAGGAGGGGGGCTGAGCCTCAAAGGAGGAGCAGAACCTCCTCGCATGTGGAGGGGGCTGTTCTCGCCTCTCTCCCCTCCCCTTGGAAGGAGGATCCTGTTAGATGGAAGAGCCTCCTGCCTGCTTGCCTGCCTGCCGGCCACTCCATATAAGGCTAAAAAATGCTGGAGCAGGGCTGTGTGGCTGGGTGGGCGGTGCAGGGCTGGTTTGGGAGATGGCTGGGATGGCTTGCCTTCTTTTTCTTCTCCTACCCTAACCCCCACAGCCACCCCCAGGAAAAAAGAGTGGTGGACATGGGGAAGGCACAGAGCACTTCACTTCACCCAGAAGTGTTCTGATTCTCCTAAAATAAATGTGCTGCATGTGTGTGTCCATGTTCCCTGCTCATGTGCACACCCATGAATTGATGAGAAGAGATTTCCATTAGTGTCCTCTGGGCAGGATGTGTTGCCTGGGGCTTTGGTTCCCTGGGGTGGGTGGCCTGGTGTGATCAGGCTCAGTTGCCACTCCCTTTGGATGGTGCTGGCTTCTAGATCTGGATGTCTCTCGCAGGTCTCGTGCCCTCTTTGGGATGATGCTTATTCGGCTGTTCAGAGTTCATTCAGTTCCAATAGTGCTGAGTGCTTTGCTCTGGCTTCCTAGCTAGCTAGCTAGCTGGCTGGAGGAGGAGGAGGCAGAGCCCTGAAGCCCATTTGTTTAGTGGCAGCAGGGTGTGTGTGTGTGTATGGATGGATGGATGTAAGGGACAAAATTCAAACGGCCTGCACTTTGTAACTAGACCAGAGGTGGGAATGGTAAAGTCCAAGTTTTGTTGGAGTTCAGTTCCTGTCATTCCTCAACCTCTGGCTGTGTTAGCTAGAGCTGCTGGGAATGGTAGTCCAAGAACATCTTCAGGTTCTCACAGTTCTCATCCTTGGGAATCCCCTGCTGATCCAGAGTAGTGAGAGTTGCAAGATATGGTACTAACTGCAGCCTTTTCCCTTGACTGGCTGCCCTCCAGATGTGTTGGACTGCAGCCAACCTTAGGCAGTGGCTGTTCTGGAGAGTTATGATAGGAGTTGCAGTCCAATAACATCAGGAAGGCACCAGGATGTTGGAAGGCTCATCTATTGGGACTGTTTGGGGCCCCTCCCTTCAATGACTGACTGGCAAATGAAGTTAACCCGATGCACATGTCTATGGAAGCAAATGCATGGATACTAGGAAGTTGTTGGTTGAGGAGTGGAAAACGTGTGGCTTTTCCAGATGTTGTCAGGCTGCCAACCCTAGAAGTCTGGGCCAGCATAACCAGTGGTGAGGGAATAGGGTGATTAGAAGCCCAACAACATCTGGAGGCTTAGCATGTTCCTCACTTCTGCACTACAGAACTGTTTTCCCAACCAGATTTCTCCAGATCTGTTTGGCTACAGCCCTTAATGCTCAGCCAGTATGTCTGGGGCTGGTAGATGTGGTCAACAACTATGAAAGGCTCTGGATTGGAGAGGATTGTTTGAGAAGCTTCATTGTAGATGAGGTTGCTAAAAGGCTTACAGTGGTTAGATGAGCTATTTCAAGAGGAAGTTCCAAAATGTTGATAATAACAGATTGGAAGGCTTGATCTCTTGTGCTTGCTTGCCTCACAGATGAAGCCAGGGGGGCTGTGGAGTCAGGTCCCTGCTGTCGACTGCAGTGCCTGAGTATACATGTGGGAGTCCAGTTATACCAAGTATACTCTCCTTTTGGGATTTGAAGTGGGCTGGTTAAGGCCAAAGCTTGGAAAATTACTTTTTCTAAAAAAAAATAATAGTAATTTATTCCCATTATTGCTGG
This sequence comes from Iguana delicatissima, assembly GCA_948472985.1. Classification (NCBI taxonomy): domain Eukaryota; kingdom Metazoa; phylum Chordata; class Lepidosauria; order Squamata; family Iguanidae; genus Iguana; species Iguana delicatissima. The sequence continues at coordinate 302,038 of CAOKZL010002370.1, read as the reverse complement.
AAAAATGCCCTGTTCACTACAGTTTTGAGAAAGGTAGTTTTTTTGCATCATTTTGTGCTGTTGATCATTTCCCTTTACTTTCTAAGACTGGGAGAAAGTTAGCACCTCAAACAGTGCTATTTGAACGAAACTAGAAGCTGTTATTATATCAATAAAGTAACTTTAGCTCTTGCTTGTTGTGTTGCTTCTGAACTATAACCTTGTTAAATCCTTGCTACAACCTTCAGTAACTAGTTACAGTTAACTATGTTACTTGTAGCTTTTTGCTTCTGAATTTTGGTCAGATCTCGGAAGGAGAGAGAACATTGTGGCTCTATTTGGCTGCAGTGTTTAGTCCCTGGAGAAATCATCTTGTCAAATGGCTAGTGCACTGAGTGACTTTCTTGTTGCCCAGAATCCTTATTTGTTTCCACCAGCGTGTAAAAATCATGTTGGTCTCTGCTGGATTGCACTTCCATTAGCTGCGCTTGTCGGGGGCTGCTGGGCATTGCAGTCTCACATTTGGAGTGCGTTTATGATTTCTTACCTCTGGTTTACACTGGTATTCTTCTGCTCATTCCTGGCCAGACCTCTGACCACAATGTAGGATTTTTGTGTTAATCTTCTCTAAACATGGGCACAGGTTGATATTTGCCTGCTTAACACACAGTTCTTCATGGTATTCTCCTGACCTTTTTCATCTATGCTTTCATCTTTATCTCCACACTGGACTGCTTTTTTCTGACTCTTCAGATTTTTCTTTTGAGTCAGCAGGGAAATAGCCCTGCTTACTGTCTCATGTTTGCAGAGATTTGTGTCTCCTCTAAATGTATGGGTGTTTGAAGAGGACTGTTCTCAAACACCTGAATTAAAGGCACTATGCAACAAAATCATCCAAAATGATTTTATCCTGTAGTTTGCAGACATTTATGCCAAATTCTCTTAAAAATACTGAGGCTGACAAAAGTCTATATCGGAGGATCCATGGCAGCATATGTAAACAAAATTGTGGAGCAGATCTGAATAAAGTTAGCACAAATACAGGCATGGGATTAATATTGAGATGAAAGTAGAAGAGAGGCCAACAAAGGGGTGTGTGCGTGTGAGAAGAAAAAAGAATTTCCATCCCCCCCTTTTGTTGGCCCCATTTCTAACTCTGTAATTGCATAGTGAAATTGGGCTTGACTCATACTGCGTGGCCATATTCACACAAAAATGCCAAACCACAGTTCTGGCTTTGTAGTTCATGAGTAAGCAAGCTGGTACACACTGATTGATTCCAACACACCTTAGCTCAGTGGTTCTCAACCTGTGGGTCCCCAGATGTTCGTGGACTTCAGCTCCCAGAAGCCCCAGCCACTATGGTCAATGCTCAGGGCTTCTGGGAGCTGAAGTCCATGAACATCTGGGGACCCACAGGTTGAGAACCACTGTCTTAGCTGCTTGTTTCTTCCTGGAAGTATAAACAGTTTAACTCAATGAGAACATAACAGAAAGGGGAAAGCTTAGCATTATAGCCCAACTGGACTTGCTGCTTCTCTAACAAACCTGGATCTAGAAACTAATTTCCCACCCTGGGTTATTGGAGGAGCGGCAAGCCAGAAATCCTAGATCAGGCCTAACAATGAATTTGCAGTTTAGCCCTGGGCATATCCATGCTACACAGTTATGGCAGCTTGATGTCACTTTAATTGCAGTGGCTCTTTGCTGTGGAATCCTGGGACTTGGAGGATGAAGCGCTTAAATCATCTGCTTTAATTCAGGGAGAGTATACTAGAGCTCTCTAGATGAGAATTCTAAGTGAACTACAAATTTCAGGGCTGCCTAGCATGGAGCCACTGCAATTGAACTGACATTAAACCATTTTAATGTGTAGTGCAGATATGTATCGTTGTTCCTTCCTCCAAATCTAGTGCTAGGGTTAGGCGTTGTAGCTTCCATCAGCCCAGCTAACAAGGATGGTGGTGGCTTTAGTCCAAAACATCTGGAGGGCAACAATTTGGAGGAAGCTGGGCTAGCTGGTGAGAATTGCATGAAGAGCCAAGAAGGAACTATTATCCTACATACCCTAGCATGCTTGCTTGTGAATGGCAACCTGGCACTCTGAAAGATTTTGGCTGAGCCTTTTGTGCTGATATGGCACATATATGCATGCAGTGCTGGACTGTGCAGCACCCAATTTGTGAACAGATTCATATTAAGTGCAAAATGTATTCAGATGTTCAGTGTTATTCCGAGGGATGGCCAACCTTCCCCCCTGCCTCAGTCATAAAGTAACCATTGAAATAAATCACATTATAATCAGATAAATGTTAACATCAAAACCCCACAACCACTACAGATAACCACTTGCATGCTTGCTCTTTAAAAGTGGTGGCAGATAAAACTATTCAAATTGTTTAAAAGGCTAAGGTGAATAAAACCATCTTTACCTGGTGCCTGAGACCTGTAAGGGTTGGGACTCAGTCTGTGGTCCCAAGGGAAGGCTTTCCAGTGCTGCAGGGGCAAGGTCTGAAGAGGACTCCTAGCAAACGGTTTGGATGTTTTTGGTTCACCGGCAGATCAGTACAGACATGAATAGTTCTTGGGTGTCCTTGTCCACAGCCAGGAAAAATACTCTCTGCTGCCTTGCTAGCACATTCACAAGCAGAACTTGGGACGTATTACTTTTTTGAACTACAAATCCCAGAATCCTCAGTTGGTACTATTTCTCTGCTCTCCATGAATCCTAACCTTTTGTTATCTAGCTTCAGATGGGAAGCGGGCATGTGTAATCTGCCAGTTTTCTGTTTTTGGGTCTTCCAGGGACCACAGGGATTATCAAAAGTAGGAGTGAGTTGCTATATTAACAAACCGTTGTGCTTAAGAAACCTGAGATTCATCAGGCAGAATCTGGTGCAGGGAATCCATGCTTAGAAATAAAATAATTCTGAATTTAGGGATTTATTCTGGTCATTAGAATGAAAAGATCCAGTGTGAGTGTGATTTGGTTGGAGAGTTGAACAAAGTCTCTAGAGAGCAGCGTTCAAATCCCCACTCACCCAGACAAATCCACAGGGGAACTTTAGGCAGGTGGTATACTCTCAGCCTTAGAAGGCGGCAATGGAACACCTGTTTGAATAAATCTTTCCAAGAAAACCCTAGGGTAGTAAGTTGGGGTTAACTTGAAGGTACGTGACAGCAACAATCAATGCTGACCTGCCCTCAGGGTTCTTCCACGGCAAAATCTGCTTCTGGTTTCCCAAAGCTTTCTTCATTTCAGCAGGGAAATTGCAGGGTAGTGGAGGGGTCATATTGCTGTCAATATTGCTAAATAAGTGGTAGCCAGAAACTCTTACCTGTCAGCCTGCATTCTGTGGTAGTTCCAAACCCACCACTGTTTTAAGGGAATGGAGTATCCTGAGAAGTAACAGCATGCATTTGATATCTTGACTTATTACTGTCTGGCTTTGCTATGTGCTTTGATTATTACATGCTTTTATCCATCCTTACCCTCCAAAGGAGCTCAGGCTAGCATACTTCATTCATCTCTCCCTCCCACATACTCTCCAGTTACTTTCAACAATCCCTATAAGGTAGCCCAAGCAAGGAGAGATGATTGGCCCGAAGTCATCTTTGTGTCTGAGTAGTCACCCTCCTTTCTGTGTCCAGGCTTGTACTTTTCCTAAAGATCCATGGCACTTAAGTGTGGCTGGTATGAAGCAGCCCTTGATTTTCATTGTATGGTCTTAGGCTTGCCCCAAGCCTTGTAGGGGAATGAGAAGAACAGGCCAAAGCAGCACAAAACAATTGCAGTGAGTCCAGGGACCAGTCTTCTGCTGTTGGGACCCTCCAGAGACCACAAGGAAAATTATCCCCCAAAATATTGCTCCCCACCCCAAACCAGAGATAACTGGGTCTACCTCTGGATTTGAAAGCAGACCTCTTTTTTTTTTTAAGGTTCTGTACTGCTTTAACTGTTCTGTTTTTCAATTGCTTTTTATTACTTTATTATTACTTAATTGTATTGTTTGAATTGTTTTGATGCTGCTGATGGTTTTGTATGTTTTGATCATATTGAATTTATTTTAAACTGTAAACCATTTGACTCTTGGTTTTTGGGGAAAGGCAAAGTATATCTCAGGTGTAATATATTAAAAATATGCTTCTGGAAAAAAGGATGGGAGACATCCAAAAAATACAAAGAACTGCATTTTGGTGGCAGTATCCTGTATATGACAAGTTATAACAAAATAAACACAAGTGTGGAAATTACATAATAAAAAAGAAAGAAAAATAGTCATCTTTTTGATGTGAAACAGTCTTGGAGCCTTCAAGAAGTAATGGTTCGCAGGTTTTTTTGGCTGGGAAGAGAGCAGTGTAGGGAAACTACAGGGAATGGGGGCTGCAAAAAACAGTCTTGGGAGGCCCATTGTGGTCCCAGGGCTGCACTTTAGCCACCCTGGGGTAGGAAAGAAAAATGTAAAAATGTCCCTACGTCTGCAGGCTTCTCTCCTCCAGGGGAGTTCTAGTGGTTGTCAGACTCTGGTAATTACACAGATCAGGGATGTGGGTAGCAGTTAATAGATCCAGAAGCCTAAGAATATATCTGCTGTTAGAGGAAGGAAATGACTGTAAAACATTCATTAACTTGAATATAGTTAACATGTCTGAGGCTAACTTGGCATGTATTTAATACTGTCCCTGCTGCTTTGGGGGCTTTTTAAGTCATTGAGCATCCTTGCTGGAAAATAAGAGAAGACTTCCAGCTTATTGATTAGCTCAGTAGCACGCTACTTTGTGCCTCTCCTTGTATTTTCTCAAATGAAAGCATCAGATTGCTGCTTTTCCTTTCAATAGAGCTCAGCATTCAAAGAAGGAGGCTCTTAGCCGGCTGAAATGGAAGGTGGGGTCAGCAAGCAGTAGGCATGTTGTCTCAGTGGGCTACCCTTTTCCCTGATGGAAGGGAGAGAAAAGTCAACTAGGACTAGGAGGCCTGCCTCACTAAAGGGGTGGAAAAGTTAGACTGCTGGTATCTCTGAGGAAAGGGAGACCAAAAAAAAGTCACCAGTTTCTCTGAGGTGTGTATGAGAGAAAAGATAGGCTGCCTATCTCACTGAGGAGGGGTGGTAGAGAACCAAGAATCCTGTCTTACTAAAGAGGAGGGCCAAGGTGTCCATCTTGCTGAGGAAAAGTGGGGATGAAGTGCCAGGTTGCCAGTCTCCTTGGAGATCAAGGAAGGGATTGGGCCACCAGTCTTGCTGACCGTGGTGATGGGGAAGACCAAGTCCTGAGTGTGGTGTCCAGGTGGTGTCGCCTTCCCAGTAAGTCCTGACCTGTTTCTCTGCCTTTTCCCTCCTCAGACAGCAAAGCTATTGTAGATGGGAACCTGAAACTGATCCTGGGCCTGATCTGGACGCTGATCCTGCACTACTCCATCTCGATGCCCATTTGGGATGAGGAGGATGATGAAGAGGCCAAGAAACAAACCCCCAAACAGCGACTGCTGGGCTGGATCCAAAACAAACTGCCCCAGTTGCCCATCACAAACTTCAGCAAGGACTGGCAGAGCGGTCGGGCGCTGGGAGCTCTTGTTGATAGCTGCGCTCCAGGTATGGAAAGGGATGGGCAACAGTCCTGCCTAGGTGCTAGCAAACTTTATGAGGAAGACTTGGCTGTCGTCTGTCTTTATAATAGTGCTGCTATTCTGCACATAGAAATGCTAGCAAGATACAACAGCAGAGAGGCAGATTTCAGGCTTGTTGATCTACCCTAAACCACTTTGTGCCCACCAGCCAAGTACAGAAGGCGTAGAAAGTGCTTAGCTCAGGGGTTTTACTCTTCAGTACCAGAACTGAACTGAGCTCTTAGTCTCTCACATCAAAGTCTGCTGATGGCTAACTTGAAGTTCTCCATTTCAAAAGCCATATTTTATTTAAAGCGGGGAGTCACTTTGTTTTTGATAGTCAGAGTCAGAGAAATACTTGCTGGTCTGTTGCAAATGTTCCAGAGATCAGCCAGTGAATCCCTGATCTCCTCCCTAGTCTAGAATGGGGTGGGAATCTTGTGACCCTGTAGAGGTGGTTGTACTGCAGCTCTCAGCATTGATCACCTTTCACTCTGCTGGTAGGGGCTCCTGAGAGCTGCAGTCCAAGAAATCTGGAGCAGTGCATTATTTCTGCCCCTGGATTTGAATCTTGTCATGAAATTAAGGAGGGGCATGGCAGATATTGAAGTGAGTGGAAAAGACCTGTGTGTATAAAGGGAGGAGGAAATCGATATAGATGAGGTCTTCCAGCCTACTGTACTCAGAACTGGAGATATATCCTCTTAGCCCTCTTAAAGCTTCTATATATGAAGGAATGTTTCTACTGCCCACAATTGATGAGTGGGAATGGGACTTCTCTCCAAACAGGTCTGTGTCCTGACTGGGATTCATGGGATGCTAGCAAGCCTGTCAACAATGCCCGAGAAGCTATGCAGCAAGCTGATGATTGGCTGGGCATCCCACAGGTAAGCAGCATATGGACACATGGTGTGCATGTGGAACATGGAATCCTGCATTTTGCTAGACCTTTCTGCAAATAAGGCACTTTAGTGTATTAGTAATTTTTTGCTCCTAGTTTCATTGCAGTTCATGAAGGGATAGTATGTGGTACAGGGTATTGCAGATGGGGCTGCTTTATCCATTAGGCACTTTGGACCCAGTGCCTAGGGCCTACAACAACAGGATTTTAAGGCCTACGAAAACATCCCTAGTGGTGCATGGAGGTGCACCACAGAGTCTAATACAATAGTGCGTAGGGCCTGTGGAAACCTTTATGTGACCCTTGTTGCAAACACCTGTAATTTTTTTGGACTGCAATGCAGATGGGAGTTCTGGGTGTTGTACTCTAACAAAGAAAATTTTCTGAGTTCTGGCTGAAACATCTTCCTTTTACTGCTGAGAAGAATTCTCAGCTCCTGCGCCACTCTCTGGTGTATTTTCATCAGAGAAGATCAAGAACTTCTTTGCAGCTTAAGGGCTAGAAACTAGCTAAATATGAAGAATTTAAGTTTCTCAGATAAGTTCCAATCTGTGCTTTTTCCATAATTGATGACTGCAGCCTGAGTTGTGCTGCAGACCTGTCCTTTCTTCCCTACAACTGTTCATATTTTCTTCTCTGTAGGTGATCACTCCTGAAGAGATTGTGGATCCCAATGTAGATGAGCACTCTGTTATGACATACCTCTCCCAGTTCCCCAAAGCCAAACTAAAGCCAGGAGCCCCCCTCAGGCCCAAACTGAACCCCAAGAAGGCCAGGGCTTATGGACCAGGTGAGTCCAGCCTTAGGAGATGGGAGGAAAGCTTGGCTTACTGTGTGGGTCGGGTGGGTGACTTTATTAAGTAGGGCAGAGATCGGCATCATGTGGCCTTCAAGGTAGTGTTGGATTGAAACTCACAGTGTTCCTCAACATTGACTCTACTGGCTAGAGCTGCTGGGAGGTGCAGTCTAACAACGTCTGGATGGCTGTATGATTTCCACTCTTGTATTAGAGGGCCTGCCATAGTGGGGACAAGCAAATGATATGTTCATGAGGGATCTTTATTAGGAAACCTTGGGAAGGACTGTTGGTAAACAAAACAGCTGCCTCATATGTTTAGATTCTAATTAAGATCTTCTTGGTGTTCTTCAGACTTTTTTGATGAAAAATCCTATCATTAATCTGTGACAGTCAACCATTCTGTTATCTTAACACAATCTTCCCCAACATTTTGGACTCTGGCATGGCAGCAGACTCCTGCTGGGTGGGGATGATGAGGATTATAGTCCTGCACATCTAGAAGATGCTGGATTTCTTTAGGAGGTGCTAATGGCCTTGGAAGAGGTGTCAAGCAGTGCTGGTGTTATCAGCAAGTCTGTAGTTCTGAACTGAAGAGCACTTGATGTATTCTTCAGCACTTCTGTGTTTGTCATCTGGATGAAGGGTAAGAATCTTACAGCCTTCCAGGTGTTTGTTGATTTGTAAGTTCCAGCAGCCTGAGCTGCATAACTAATAGTGAGGAAGGCTGGAAGTTGCAGTTCAGCAAAATTTAGAGAGCAGCAGAATTCCCACCTCTTAAATAGATCACAGCCAACATCCTGCATTGCCTTCTTAGTTCAGAATGCATAATTAAGTAAGATCTCCTGGCCCAACTTCCTGAACATACTTTGGAATCCAGCAACCACACTGAGCAATGGAGGTCTATTCTGCTGCTGATTGAGTGCAGCAGGATCACATTTCCAGCCCCCTCTCACCAGCAAGTGAGGCGATGACAATCTGAAGCAGGACTCCTGTTGCAGTTCCTTGCTGCACTGCAGATAACTGGTGGAAGGAGGCTGAAAATGTCATCATACTGCACTAAGCAATCAGGAGAACAGACTTCATTCACTCAGTGCAACTGCTGGCTATTAAGTTTAAGAGTGGCATTTACAATCATGGCAGTGTTGCCACAATTGTGAGTATGTAGAATTAGCATGCAGCAGTTAAGAATCCATAACTTTAGGTTATGAATCTGTAACTGCGATATGGAATGCTAGCCCATTTTGAAGATATGGAATAGAGAGCTCTGAGGTGGAACAGAGTTTCGCTGAGGCTACTTAGCTGTACTTTCCACTTGTGGATTTTGGACCAAAGCATGCTGGCCCCTATGATCATCTGCCACTACATTCAGCAGCTGGAGGGGCCACCAGTGGACACAGTGGCAGCTACCATTGCTTTTTGTATTTCAGGTATTGAGCCCACAGGGAACATGGTGAAGAAGAAGGCTGAGTTCACTGTAGAAACAATCAGTGCTGGCCAAGGAGAAGTGCTGGTCTATGTAGAGGACCCTGCTGGGCACCGTGAAGAAGTGAGTACTGTAGGCAGTATGTTATGAGAGTTCAAGGCAGCTGAGAGTTTTAAGGTGGGGAGACGAGGGTTAGGCGGGCCCTACTTTTGTGGCCCCAGAAGCCTCCCAGCAGTCTCCAACAACAGCCAGCATCCATTTTTTAAAAAAAGATTCAGCACAATTTTTGCCCCCAAAATATCCAGAAAGCTCTCAAATGTGTGAAAACACATACAAATACTCCCACAAACACCCCAAGAATCATTTACTACCCCGGTGCTTATATTTCCTTTGCAGTCCCTCTCAAAATGGCAACAGGAAGTGATGCAATTTCACTTCCTTTTGGTATTTTTGTAGAGGGGTTGCAGAGGACAATGGGATTTGGACTTGTTGCAGGGTGCGACCCTTTAGGAATCATAGGGGAAAGAGTTGGTCATTAGGCCCCACACATTTCTTCACCTCTGAAGTAGCCCTATCAGTGTATGATGTTGGTCATTGATTAGTGTGACTGAGTAGTTAGGGTATTAGAGTGGTATTTGGGAGTTGCTAATTCCAGTTCCCCACTGAGCCATAAAATTTGCTGGACAAGTCACTCACACTCTTCTGATCTACTTCACATGGTTTGTAGGGACGATGGGGTTGTATAAATTGTCTTGGGGCTCATTGGAGCAAAGGTGGGATATAAATGTATCTATAAGAAAACAATAACCATTATTATTGATAGATTAAATTATTACATTTCTTGTGTCATCTAGGCTAAGGTCATTGCCAACAATGACAAGAATAGGACCTTCTCAGTGTGGTACGTGCCAAAGGTGACAGGCATCCACAAGGTAAGAACCTTGAAAGAGTGTAGGCAAGCAGAAGTAGATTCTAGAAGTAGGCCTTTTCTTCATATCAGCCTCTAATTCCTTCCTTCCATTTTATTTCCAGGTGACGGTACTCTTTGCTGGACAGCATATTGCCAAAAGCCCCTTTGAGGTGAATGTGGATAAATCACATGGAGATGCCAGCAAAGTCACTGCCCAGGGCCCTGGCTTGGAGCCTACGGGCAACATTGCCAACAAGACTACCTACTTTGAGATCTTCACTGCTGGTCAGTGTAAGGGGCAGGGATTTTCTGTCCAGAAGGGTGGGTGGAAGAATGACAGACAGTGCCAGTCTCGGACAGGTAGAATCTTAGATAGGAAATGTAATGTCTGCCGTGTTTGAAGGAAAAGTTGTTTTTACTAGACCGGGGAGTACAACTTCCATGATCCTTCAGTATTGGCTGTGCTGTCTAGGGTTGATGGAAGATGTGATGCAACAACATCTGGAGGGTCACAAGTTCCCCTGCACTGCTCTGGAATTTGAAGGCTGAAGGCAGTGAATAATTTTGTCTCTGAAAAGTGATGGTATCAAAGACCTACAGCATAAAAGCATCGTATGCTTTTAGGTCTCATGTTTATCTCCAAGGACACATTGATTTGATCTACAGACAGGGTTTTAGGTAGGAGTTCCAACAGAATTTAATATTTATGGAATGCCTAAGTGTTTTCAGTGCTCCCAGGGTTCTTGGAATGATTGCAGAGAACACGAGAGGGAAGATCATTGTAGATAAGTACCTTTCCTAGGGTAAAGTGAGATGTGATTATCGGTCTTCAGAATTGGTAGCTGGCTGCCTTTACGGTATATGGACAGCTGCACACAGAGTGTGGCTGGACTTGCAGCTTTCTACTTTTCCTATTTGGATTTCATTAAACAGATGGGGGAATGGGTAACCTCTCGGGTTTGGTTAGATGGCAACTCCCATCAGCCCCTGCCTGGTATAGTCGGAAGTGAGCATTTATAAAAGCTTCAGTCCAAAAGATCCCCACTTCATTCTTGCCTTCATGACAATCTGTAGTCAGCTTTATATCTTTTCTTTCTAGCATCCTGCATAGTAAGGATCCAGACTTGACATCTGAGATAGGCGCCTTAACATGGCTCCTTCTAGCCATGCAGGCAGATTTTTCACAGGCAAAAGTCACGGGAGATTTGGAGCTGCCCTGTGAGCTTGTTATTTAATTTGGCAGAATATATAACTAAACAATACTACAGAGTACACAGTGGTACTTGGACAAGATCAGTTTTCTCCATGACTCTCATTCAGACCCCGGAAAAGTTGACTTTGGGGGCTATAGTGTCCAGAATTCTCCATAGTGGTGGATAATGCTGGGGTTTTGTAGTCCAGAAAAGTAATTCTTTTAAAATCCTGTGAGTTCCAGCTCATCTAAGAATATCTCGTTCTTCCAAGGAACCAGTTCCCTAACTCTTTTTTTAAAAAGAAAATCTTCCTTGAAACTCTGCTCATCTCCTTTTTGGCAGCAGGCTGCTTCCTTGTCCCAATAGACCTTGGCAAACAGCTCATCTACTGTTGTCTCAGATCTTGCCTTTTGTATGCATGACTGGAAGTTGAACAGGCTCCTTTTGAATCAGAGGCTGAAGACAACAGTGCCTTAAAATTACAAGCTGCTGCTTAAGCGGTTTGCCCGATTTTCTGGCTCCAGCCTCTTTCCAAGCATAAAAGTCTCTTGCTGAACCCAAGCTGAAGACTGGCCTTGTGCTAAGTAGAGCATAACTTGGCATTCCAGTTTCTGTGTCAGAGGAGTCTTCCGTGTGTGTGCGTGTCTTTCCAAAATGGGTTTACATGATCATAAGCCAGATGAAAGTTTGTAAGAAACTATGGGGAGGAGAGGGGAGGGACGGGACTTCGGCAGTGTATTGTTAGAAGCAATTGCAAATTGAAATGAGCTTGTTATAAAGCAGAATGTTAAGTACTTGGTGCATGCCTATGTTTGGTGACTTTATATTTCTAAACACTGCAGTAAGTCCTGAGCATAATGATAAAACAGTATGTTCAGTGCTGCTGATTTCTGATTAAGGGAAAGAAAATGTTATCCAGAAACTCTGTTCCACTCCCTGCATAAGCTGTGGACATCCGAAGCAAAGTCAGCTGGATGTGTCCCATATGTAGTTTTACTAGACATGAAGAAGGGCCAAGGGATGCACAGGGAGTATCTTCCCTCCAGCTTGATCCACTGAAAACCTTTACTCAAAAATCCTGATGGCTTTAGAATCACACCAGGAACTGCGAATACAATACAGCTGCAGTCACATGGCTAGAAACATTTGAGTGTGGCAGAGTAGCTCAAGAAGTTGTCACTTGGCATGCAATATAGCTTTATTTCAGAGGGAGGAGTAGCTGTGTCGAGTCTGTTGCAATGAAAACAACAGTGTCTTGTGAAGTCTGAATACCTAATGAGTTTTACTGGATGTAAGATTTTGTGAATGGCAGTTCACTTTTTATTTATTTTGTTTATATGAACAATTGAAATCACAATAAATTACTGTGGTAACACAAAATTTAAGCAGATTACCATGCTGTGTGTTCACTATATGATTGTCTGACTCAGTGGTTCCCAAACCACTCAAACAATCCATTCCTTTTGAACAAGCGGACTGATATTTCTGGGAGCTGAAGTCCAACTGGACCATTGGTCTAAAATATACTTGCCCTCCCATGCATTTAACTTGCTGTATAGTTAATTGTGGTGAAGATTTTCCCCATTTCATGTTGGTCAATTGTTCTGTCACCAGCATTCATGGCAAAGATGTATTTCGATGTGGAGGCCTTGTTCAGCAGCAGTTCCAGCTTCTCCCCTTTCCTCCATGCCAACCACATGAAGATTCATGTCTGCTGTTGTCCTGTCGGAACAGGCATTCATTCAGAATACAATTTTTTGAAATGCTCTAGACCACTGATAGGTGGTCCCTGGACCAGTGCCAGTGCCTGAGTCGTGGGCTGCCAGTCACTGGCAGGTTTCCTTGAAAGAAACAATGGTATATAACTGGAAAAAAATTATTGCCAGTTGCACTTCCCGAGGTCTTACAACATGTCTTAGGTCTTGACTTCACAGCCTCTGCTTCAAGGGCAGCAGGGTAGACCTAAATGGTTGAAAGGTGCTGTGGTCAGTGCAGAAAATGGGCGAGGAGGAGAGCTAATATAAACAGTGCCTTGAATGTATTGCAGGCTTTGAACTATTGTGGCAAGTAGAGGTTAGTCAGCCATAGAGAAGCTGTGATGTCCGGAAGCAGGAAACTTCCATGCTTCTTATCTTTTGGCTTCAACTACAGTTATTTGGAAGTGGAAGGCCGGGAAGTTTATATTATAAAGGCTTTAGTTCCCAGGAATCTCAACCTCTCTGGAATACCTGTTCCAAGGCCACAAATGGATGGAGGTAGAAGGCATCGGTATCGTGTAGTGGTTTGAGGATTGGACTGCAACACTGGAGAAAGAGTTTGAATCCATATTTCAGTCATGGAAACTCCCTGGGTGACCTTGAGCAAGTCACACTCTCTCAGCATCAGAGGAAGGCAAAGGCAAACCTCCTTGCTAAGAAAACCCTGTTGTCATAAGTTGGAAATGACTTGAAGGCATGCAACAACAACAATAATAATAAAAAAATGATCCAAGTGTATTGGATGAAACTCCCATTTCTGGAGAAGAAGGAAGTTAGTCTTAAAAGCTCTGGCAGTCAGCAGGTTAGAGAAGCCTACAAGAAAATACCACCACAATGCAGGTAGTGGCTCCCATATTAGTGGGGCCATGAATCCAGTCCAGGATTTCATGCCGGTTTTAAATGAGAGCCCTCCAAGGTTCTGCACCCTTGCTCTAAAATAGGTCTGGCACCGTGGGTAGCAGAACCTGGATTGGATTTGTCTCATAGACACAGGAGCTGTGTCAATTTTATATTTAATATTGGGGTAAGATTTTTAAAATGATTAGAAAGTACTGTATTTGCCAGCATATAAGACACACCTGTGTATAAGACTTACTCCATTTATACACTGGCAAATACTATTTGCCAGCGTACAAGACACACCCCATTTTCAAACATTATTTTTCAGGACAAAAAAATTTGTACGCCAGCAAATGCAGTATTCTTAATCCTGGTCAAAATCCTGTTTTAATTGGAATCTGAAGGTTAGGCAAGATGTACACTGTATTTGGTGTCTGTGTCTCCATCTTAACATACCCGCTTCCTCTTCTAGGTGCTGGGGTTGGAGAAGTTGAAGTCATCATCCAAGACCCAACTGGCAAGAAGGGACAGTCGAGCAGCACCTGGAGGACAAAGGCAACAGCACCTACCGTTGCACCTATAAGCCCACTCTGGAGGGCACATACACTATCTATATCACCTTTGGTGGGATCCCTATTCCCCGCAGCCCATATACGGTCACTGTGGGGCAGGGTGAGTTTCCCATCATGCAGTGGACTTTGCTGGTGGGGCATCTTTGTCTTTTACCCTACTGCTTCTGCTTGGTTTTTTTCTCTTCAGAAAGTGTGTGTTGGGGCGGGGAGGGTGCTCTGTTCTCTGCTAACCTCTCTCCTCTCTGCCTGCCTCCTCTGTCCTGGGCCAGCTCTCCTCTTCTTTCTCCTTTCTTCTCTGAAGAGCCATCTCCCTGGATTTCTGCTGGTACTCATCTCCTCTCAGCTGCTCAGCACCTGGACCCGGGGCCAATGGTATTTTGCTCTTAGGGCATCATGGGTGGGGTGATCCTGTGGTGGGGGTTTATGAGAGTGTTCTCTACAAGGACAACCTGTTGGCTTAAAATCACTCCCACCTTCCTTTTGTGGTGGGAGAGTTAATAAGGCCCTTGGTATCTTAGTGAAGGTGAAAATACTCCCAGTCAGGAGTAATAGAATCCTTTTTCCTTTCTCTCTCTCAATGGAGGTGTTGTGCTCACTCTCCTTTTTGATTTCTCTGTGCTGTAGCATGCAACCCCAACGCCTGCAGGGCAGTGGGCCGAGGTCTGCAACCCAAAGGTGTCCGGGTGAAAGAAACTGCGGACTTCAAGGTGTACACAAAAGGCGCTGGCAGTGGCGAGCTCAAAGTTACAGTAAAAGGCCCAAGTAAGTTTGTGTGTCCCTGTATGCCTGCATGTTTGATTGCAGTTTCCACATGCTCAGGGGTATTGCCATTGCTTCTGTTTTTCATAGTTCAAACTGTATCTCACATGAGGTTGCTCCTGTGGGACACGGAATGTACTGCAAAGCTGTTAAATGTCTGCTCAGATCTAATAGGAAGCATAAAATGCCAAGTGGCTCTTACAAAGAGCAGTGAGAGGGTAGTGCCCTGCAAAAAGCATGAATTCAGTGCTGAGTTCTTGATTCTATTATGCCAGCGCCTTTTGCCTGGAGGTGTGATGGTTCTGGTTCCTTGCTGAGTGAACTACTTGTGTGCTCATTTCCCTTGCAGATCCTTTTCACAGATGTGAGTTAGCTTGTCAGCACCCATAACTGACCCAAGACATTTTGCTGCCCAAGGCTAAGAAGATGGTGCCTCTCCCTGTTCGTTGTACAGAAAGTAATGAAATGTAGTAGCTGAACTGTATCTCAACAGAGAAGACTAGAAAGCATCCTCTGCCTCACCTGAAAGCAGCAGAGTTGCTTTGTGGGTACAGGGCAGGCTGCGTGGCAGCTCTGACATCTTGGCACCGTTCCTTGCTCTGCAGCATCTCACTCCATGTAATGGGAGGACTAGCCTGTTGCAAGTGACAGCAGGCTAGTAGATCAATGGCCACAACTAGGGAGTGACTTAGGGAGCTGGGTATGTTTAGTCTGCAGAAGAGAAGGTTAAGAGACGACATGATAGCCATGTTTAAATATTTGAAGGGATGTCATGTCGAGGAGGGAGCGGGTTCAAGCTGCAGGAAAGGAGATTCCACTTAAACCTTAGGAAGAACTTCCTGACAGTCAGAGGTGTTCGGCGGTGGAATATGCTGCCTCGGAGTGTGGTTGGGTCTCCTCTTTGGAGGTTTTTAAGTAGAGGCTGGCTGGTCATCATTCGGAAGTGCTTTGATGGGTGTTCCTGCATGGCAGAGGTTGGACTGGATGGCTCCTGTGGTCTCTTCCAACTCTGTGATTCTAGGGAGGCATATGATGGCTTTCTCTAAGGGTAACACAGAACTCTTTCCTACTGAGTGGGGCTTTAAAGCACAGCTGTGCTGAGCTGTCTCATCTCTCTGACAATGCAAGGGCTGCCGGGACTCATGAAACAACGGGCAGACCATGTGATGCTGTTTTCACTGTGAAAGCTAAACAAGTTTACCTATTCAGTGCCTGCATAGAGAGATGAGCTAGGAAGGAGCATCTGTTGCAGAGGTTCTCAGTTTTTGTACCCTTGAGATGATTGGGACTCCTGCTCTCAGAATTCCTGATCATTGGCCATACTGGCTGAGGCATCTGGGAAATGAAGTTCAAAGCTCCTGGAGGGCTAGAGGGTGAAAACCTGTGCTCAGAGACATTCAGAGTTCAGCTTCTAGAGAAAGGAGCAGGAATTTTCCTAAATGTAGCTGTTGCCTGCTGAGAAAACCCTTAACATCATCTTCTCTGTCTCTTTGCTGCAAACAATGATAAATTCTATAAATCCGTCAGAGTGTGGCTGCTGTCAGGCTCCATTCTTCGGGGGCTGTGAGAATTCTTGGGTCTCCAGGCAGGAAGTGCCAAAGGAATGGGCCTTGCGGGAGGGGCTCCTCTTGGTATGTGTACTTTAAACAAGGAAATGTTGCTGAGCCAAGGCAGTAAATTGCATTATTGTGGTAGAGCAATTGTGGTGGTTGGGGTGTGTGCATGTGTGTATGTGGAGTGGAATGGCAAGGCAAGCAGAACCACAAGTTGCCCGTAGAAGGGTCATAATGGGGGTCCTGTCTATGCTGGAAGCAGAAGATGCTGCAATACAAAGGCGTGTGAATGATGGAGAGAGGCTGCTTTGACAGTCGTAACCCTGGGTTCAAACCGCAAGCATTCAGAGCAGGGTTGGGCAACTAGGCCTGGGGCAGACTTGAGAAGCCTGAAAATAGTGTTGTTGGAGCCAAAAAACACGGCTGCTCCCATTTGGAAGATAACAATCTTGGGAATGTGGCTGCAGTTTATCCCCCTGGAGGCTCCATCCTATGAAGAACCCAAACAGAGGCTGTGTTGCCCTTGGCAGCTGGTGGAGAGCAATGTTCTGACATCCGGAATTCTCGGATTGTGAAACAGTCCTTCATGGGACGTGGATGTGAGCAACAGGCTGCAAACCTTGTGGAAACACAACAGACATGTTCAGGCAAAATACCTTCTGGCTGTTGAAGGGGAGAGTGGGGTTATGCCCCTTGGTCCAGCCTCCTTGCTGCCTGGGGTGTTTTGTTGCCTGAACATGCCAGGCAGGTGGACGGTCCCACCCATTTTCCAGTCCGTTTAATGAAGCTGACTGGACTGATGTTTGAATCTGACTGCAACAGTGGAAATGGAATAGCTTCCTTCACCACAGGAGTGCCATATTGGACTTATTCCAACATGGCTGCCCAGTATTGTTCACAGGATGGAAGAGAAACATGGAGGCTTTTTAGGGATAAATGACCTTATTTTTCTCTTGACCGTGGGAGGCATGAGCTCATTTATGTTGGGTTGTAGGGTTTTTTCCTTTTGTATATGATTTTTTACTACTCCTGTTTGCAGTGCAGCCTGCTTCCCTCATCAGCAAACCTGGCCCAAAATATTTTGCCGCTTGAGGCAGAGCAGCAAATGTTGCCCACCACTCTGACTCAAAATATATATTGTCCAAAGATGGCTGAGTTATTTTGCTACGGGGGCAGAAAATCCTTCTCCTTTGCTGGCAATAAAAATGCAACGATAAATGAAATAGCAATTTACTGCCATTTCAGTAATACCTGGAATTTGTTGCCTGAGACAACAATAGGGTCATTCAGTGTGGGCTGGTCCTACTCAGTTGTCCCCCTTACCCTTTCTCTCTCCACAGAAGGACTAGAGGAACGTGTCAAGCAGAAGGACTTGGGTGATGGTGTGTACGGCTTTGAATATTACCCCACTGTGCCTGGCAACTACACAGTCACAATTACTTGGGGAGGGCAGCACATCCCTCGCAGGTGAGACAAAGATAATGTTAGTATGGGGGAAAGTTGAAGGTGGCCCTAACTAGAGGGTTCTGCTTATATGAAAGACATGGGGAGGAGCACATGATTAGGCTCAAGGTGACATTATGACCTACAGGGATGCCTTGAATCATTTCCAATTCTCCTTGATTCAAATGCTCTAGCATTCAAGGTGATGGTCTTGATTGTGGAGAATTCCTTTCATTTTAGTCAAGCATATTTTGTATCTTCCTTAGGGCTTTTTTTAATCAAGATTTTAACTTCAACAATATTTTGAGATGCTTTGTGAAAGCCTCGGCTGTGGCTAAGCACCCTGATGACCCTGGGATGTTTGGGATTATAGTTCTATATAACTTATCCATCATGACTGTAGTCAGAGATTATGGGAGTCATAGTATGGCACTTCAGAATAGCATTACGTTGCTTATCTTTGACCTTGATCTTGCAAGTGGAACATTATAATGCAATAGGGTCCTACCCAAATTGTATTTTCTGAACATATACAACTAAAATTCAAGGGGGAAAGCTTGCAGTAGTGCAGAACTAGACTGCTTTGACACTTTCTGTGGCTGAGACTAAGCAGAAGCAATTTTTTTTCCACTACTAGCCCATTTGAGGTGAAAGTGGGAACAGAATGCACAAACCAGAAGGTGAGAGCCTGGGGACCTGGCTTGGAAGGAGGCGTCGTTGGCAAGTCGGCTGATTTTGTGGTGGAGGCCATCGGAGATGATGTTGGCACATTAGGTAACTTGGAAGGCCAGACAGTGACCTGGTGTGGTCCTGAATTAATGGCTGTAGTCATTTTGATGTTCGCACCATGCAGAAAAAGACACTGAATCTTGGTCCAGGCAGGACAGAAGTGTTCTGATCTAATGAAAAAAGATGGATCAAACAGAAAGGCCTCAGCCTGCTTTTCCACATCTTTTTAGAAACTCAGATTTGCAGAATGAGTGCACACCTAGATTCAACTCTGAACTTGAATACCCAGTTGTTGGGAAGTACCAGGAGTGCACTTACATGGTTAACATTAGTGCTACAGCCATTGCTGTGGATGCTGGATCTGGTCCTGGTGGTGCATATCTTGGCTACATCCCATTTGGATTCCTGTCACACGCTCTATATGCATCTGCCTTTGAAAAGTGTTAGGGAAATTCAGTTGGTCCAGAATGCTACATCTGGGTGGATCACAAAAAACATGTAACTCCCTTCTTGTGACAGCTTCAGTGGCGATGAGTTTGTTTCTGGGCACAGTTCAAAGTGTGCTGATTATTGCCTATGAAGCCAGATAGAAGAACAGGCGTTTCTCCCATATTTTGAGTTTTGGGATCTTGACACAAGGCCTTTCTCTTGCTCCTGCTGTCATGTTTTGTGTATTTGGGAGTGACTTCCCTGATGGCCACTCACAAGCTCTGGGACTCCTTGTGGAAGGAGGCTTAGGAAGGGTCCCTCTCTTGTCCTTTGACCCACAGGCAAAAACATCTTTGTTGCATCAGGCCTTTGGCATCCAAGCTGGGCTGTTGTTGAAGATGGTCGGAAATAACTGCATGCTCTTGTTTGTTTCTGTCAGTTTGTTTTAATTTTCCTCTGTTGCTACCAGTGCTTTTTGTCTCTGAGAAGTGGAATGCAGATGAATAAACTAAAGTTTTGCCTAGTGTCCCTCTTTCAGAAGCCAGTGGTTCCCTGCCAGCCACTAGCCAAGTTCTGATCCTATGTCTCCCCTCCCTCAACCCCATGCCTTACAGGTTTCTCAGTGGAGGGCCCTTCACAGGCAAAAATTGAGTGTGATGACAAGGGTGATGGCTCTTGTGATGTGCGCTACTGGCCACAGGAGCCTGGCGAATACGCAGTCCATGTGCTCTGTAACAACGAAGACATCAAGCTCAGCCCCTTCATGGCAGAGATCAAAGCTGCTCCCAAGGACTTCCACCCTGAGAAGGTAGGTTGAACATACTCTGGAGCACTGGATGAGGGTTTTCTCTTGTATCACATCAAGGACTTTGTGTGTGCATATGTGTTTATACAATCTCTGGTGGGGAGCAGATCTTGAAAAGAGAGTAGCTGTGGGGCTCATGTTGGTGAGTGGAGAAAGCTATGTATTCTGGAGTGTCTTCTCAAGACTGTGTCTGCACAGAGCATTTATATCCAGTGTTTGATTCTTGTGGCACACTGCAGATGTTGCTGGACCGCAACTCCCAGCTTGTCTCACTATTTGGTATGCTGACTAGGGCTGCTGGGAGTTGCAGTCCAGCAACATCTGGAGGGCAGCATGATTCCCACCTTGGTTTAAATTTACTGCTCTTGTCTGATATGAATATTTGTTTCCTTGGAGAACTAACTTCTCCAAGTTAACAGTTGTAAAACAGAGGTGGGAATCAAATGGTCCTCTTGATGTGGCTGGACTGCAGTTCCCAGGATTTCTCTCCGCTGGCCATTCTGGCTAGGGCAGATGGGAATTGCAGTCCAACATGTGAAGGTCTGCATGGTCCCCTGTGGCAGAGGAATCTGGAGTGTTCACCAAGGCTCAGAACTAAGGAAAGGTTATCTTGAGGTTCCGGATGAGATTACCAACGGTAAGCAAGGTGGCAAGTCCTATTGGCTGCCTTGTTTGAACTCTGACTTCCTGTTTATTTACTCCCATTTATGTCTTCCCTCCAAGTAGCTGTAGGGCACAAGTAGCACAAAACAAGAACAGCCACCCATAAACTACCATATAGACTTGAGTCCCTGCTGAGAAATTATTATGCCATGTTACAGTGAAGGTTGCAATATGCAAATGTTAAAGATTGCAGTGAAAGAAATCTCCTCTTTCCCTCTGTGAAAAGATGTGCACTTTCATTAGCTGCCAAGTTGTTTAGGATGTTTTGTCTCTTCTGGCTGCCCTTACATGCATTGGAATGGCCTGTATGGGAATCTTGCAGCATGGTGGAAACTGCTTTAGATCTCACAGCTCTTTTTACCCATTTCCAGGTAAAGGCCCACGGCCCAGGACTAGAGAAGACTGGAGTTGCAGTCAATAAGCCTGCAGAATTTACAGTGGATGCTAAGAGTGGTGGAAAGGCACCTCTCAAAGTGCAAGTGCAGGTGAGGTTCATTTTCACTAGCAAAGTGGAGGTAGGGCTTCCTAGTTGGAGTTATCCAGATATGGGTGACTACAAACCCCAGCATTGCAGTCAGCAGAGCAGCCATGCTGGGGTAATGAGGGCTGTAGTCCAGGACATCTGGGAGGCCCAGTTGTGTACAGGGGGGAGGCAGATGGGAGAAAAGGTTCTGGAGAGTAGTTGGAGAGGATGTGTCAAAGAGCTGGAAGGATGACATGTGCCAGAATATAATATCCTCCAATTTTCTCCATCTCAGGATTCTGATGGATCTCCTGTGGATGTCTCCGTGAAGGACAATGGCAATGGCATCTACAGCTGCTCTTACCTGCCCAAGAAACCAGTGAAGCACACAGCCATGGTCTCCTGGGGAGGAGTCAACATCCCCAACAGTCCTTACAGGGTCAGATTTGTCTCCCCTGCAGCAATAAGGAAAGGGGTTTGGGGAGGAGGGCAGAGCATAGGACTCCATTATCTGCACTCCTAGAGAGTAAAAAGTCCTATAAAGGGGTCAGAATCAAAGGTTGGCGTCTTGTGGGTTCATCTCAATTAGGCAGTCTCCATTCAATCAGTTGTTGAGTGGTGAGCCAACATGTAGATAAATCTAATGGATTCAGCAGGTATACTTCAGTCAGGACTGAAAGAGAATTTAGGATGATCTGTGTCTTTCCATTAGTGTAGGGCCTTCCAGGTGTTGTTGGTATGCTGACTATAGCTGATGGGAGCAGCAGTCCCACAAAATAGAAGGTTACATTTTGTGTTCCTGTGCATAAGCAACTAGCTTCTGTTTACAGTGGAATAGTATTTTCCCTGTGTGATCCACAGTGTCTTTCCACTGCAAATATATTGCCTGTGCTGCTCCGTACTGTAGCTGAGTGTGAGGTTCTGTTGTTGCTGATGTACTTGTGTTGTCAAATGTCACAACCACACTTATAACCCCACCTCTTTTCTGTCATAAAAGTCCAGGTGCATCTGTAGGGGCCAGACTCAGCCTTCCTTAGCTTCAGCAAAGTGGCAGCATCATGTACCTTAGACAATGCTGTGAGTCTGTGGCATTCCTGCTCCTCTTGGATTCTGTGCTAATGCCATTCTGAAATTCTGTTTTCTGTCTAATTGCCCCCAGGCTGCACTGCCTGCAGTTTTACCCTCTGGTCTGTTAGTGAACACGTTACAGATGTCCTGGGGTTAATTAAACCTTCATGGGCCCTCTCAATTTGAATTTTTTCCCTCCAGAACTAGAGGTGACTGATTCAGTAGATATACTCTAGTTAGGGCTAGCAGCTGGATTTTGACCAAGAGCTGCTCTTACAGGGTTCCAGGTTCTCCCAGTCTGGCCAAAATTTCTCACTTTCTGGTCTTCGAAAGCCACGTAATTTCCACCCCTGGTAAGGTCCCTGGAAAGATAGATAGATAGATAAGATAGATAGATAGAACGATCTCAAACATATTGCAAGGCCCTCTGTCTTAGGAAGATTGGATAATCCTGACTCAGTCTTAAGAGGTTGAACACCCACCTGTAACAGCAACAGTTGGACTTTTCTTAGTTTCCTTGTCAAATATATACATATACATATACATGCATACATACATACATACATATATATATATATATATATGTATGTACGTATATATATTTAGGGCAAGAGCTCAAGGGAGAAGTTAACAAGGGGTTTCCTTATGTCCCAGCAAGAAATGGCACAACTTTGTGAGGGCTATGTGTTTCAGTTGTGGAGCATGTCCATCCTACTCCATTGACATTCCCTCCCCCGTCCCTCTAGCCAAGTTTAGAAGCAACAATCACCTTTTTTGTACATGACTCATAGGTGAATGTTGGAGCTGGCAGTCACCCCAACAAAGTGAAAGTATACGGTCCTGGTGTGGCAAAGACTGGCCTGAAGGCTCATGAGCCAACCTACTTCACAGTGGACTGCACAGAAGCTGGGCAAGGTAAGCCTAGAAACATTTTCATTGATGGATTTCTCATGGAATACTACCTCTGGCACTTCTGCAATGGAGACGTAGAAGCCATCTCAGTCCCCTTGCACCTCCCACTCCTCCACATCCACCTGAGTGCAGTGTTGGTTTAGACTCGCAGTGGTTCTCAACCTGTGGGTCCCCAGATGTTTGTGGACTTCAGCTCCCAGAAGCCCCAGACACTATGGTCAATGCTCAGGGCTTCTGGGAGCTGAAGTCCACAAACATCTGGGGACCCACAGGTTGAGAACCACCGGTAGAGGGTGGAGAGAATTACAGTTCCCAGTATGAACCCGGCATAGTTTTAAGATCTACAAGAAAGAGCTTTCTCTCAGTCTTGTCACTTGGTGAGACTTGGCTCAGTGAGCCTTCTCAGTGGCTGTTCCCACCTGCTGGAGGCTAGATCAGCCCCCTCCTTGTTCTCTTTTTGCCGGCAGGCAAAAACCTTTTTCTTTAGGCAAGCTTTTAATGTGCAGGCAGGGAGGTTGCTTATCGGGTTGTCTGTTCTGTTTATTTTTTTAACTTTTGTAAGTGTTTTAAATGATTTCTTACTGTTTGATGTGGTTATTTTTCATTGTTTTAAAAACATTTTTTTTAAATTGATTCTTTTCGGGATCTACTTTGGGTCCCACTCTGGAAGAAATTGACTTAGAAATAAATAAAATTAAATAAACAGGCTTGCCAGCTCAGATGAACCAGTTGCTCTTGCCTGGATCCTCTGCTACTGTCAAGTTGGAAGCAGGGCTGAAGGAAGTCGGGTAAATTTATAGGGAGTATCTGATATGAAGGAGGATATTGGGTGCTACTGGAGAAATGGCAGGGGATTCTATCCTGCAACACTAGGTTACTGATGACATAAATCTGGGAGAGGCCACTTGATGCTTCCAGATTTTTGACTTACAACTTCTACAGCCCTTTACCATTGGCTATGTAAGATTAAGATGATGTGAGTTCTAGGCCAAAACTTCCAAGAGGGCAAAGTTTCCTTACCCTGAAAGTTTAAGTACATGTGATTTCTGGTGCTTGCTTTATTATAGCAGTCTTTGCTTTTTCAGGAGGTTCCAAATAGTCTACCAAAAGTTTTAGCTATGAAAACTAAAATTAATCCTCTAGTGTTCAGAGGCATTATATTTTAGCCCCCATAAAGGTCAGCATGGGGAAAAGGATGTGTGTGTTAGTATCACAAGTGTTTCAATAATAGGATGTTGGAATATGTAGGCCTTGCTTGGTCTGTGATCTTGCAACAGAAGCAACTGGGCAAGATGGAATTGTTGAAGCTGTTTCTAATTGGGAGCCAAAGGAAATTTTCCCTGAAAATACTTATGTTGAAGGGCAGGGCAGAAATAGACTTCTTACTCTCTTGAACTAAGAAAGCAAAATATGAGGCTCTTTCTGGCTCTGTTTGGATGACTCACACGCACCTTCAATACTGATCAGTTCAGTAAAAGCCTTTTGTATCCTAACGCTGTTGCTCATGGGCTGGTTTGTATCTAAAAGATTATCCCTCCTGATTTCCTGTAGTTGGGTAGCCTTCCAGGCTTCATGTCACACAATGCAAGATGAGGGAGATGAAGAGGAATACACACACTAGGTGTGGGAGCTGTGTATATATATACCATTCACTTGAATTCAGACCACCCCAAACCCTAGGGCAAGGGTGGGATTTTTGTGTCTAGATGTTCTCCCAACCCACTGTCAGCCAGCCTGGCCGACAGTTGAGGATAATGGAAATTGTCTTCTAACAATATCTAGAAAATCCCTATGGCTTTATGGCTCTGAACATGCAAGTAAACCAGGTGCCTGTCTGCTCAACACTCCAGTGCCTTCAGTTTCCAGGGGCGGAGCAGTAGCTAAAACTCTGGTCTTATCGGTGCAGATATCTGCTGTTCGGAAAGAACAGCTGGGGAAGAGGATCTTAAATGCCACTTCTCAGGTGAAGACCTTTGCTCTTCACCTACTGCTGAAACACCCAGCCTTCCTGTCTAGCTGGATGCATGCATACATGTGTACTTTAAGCCCTGCAAAGCTAGGAGAATTCTGAGATCTGTCTTTTTAGCTTCAAGCTAGAGTGTGAGGCTGCGCATGGCAAATGCGAGATGTGGGCACTGACCAGAACTGTAGCATCAACCCTGGAATTTCTTCCAAGCACTCCAGCATCGGTCTGTAGTACTATAACAAAGGTGGGACTTGTGTGTCCCTTTGGATGCTCTTGTACTACAACTCCCATCAGCCCTTTATCATTGTCTGTATTGAATGGAGCTGGTGGGTGCTGTAGGCCAAAACTTTGAGGGCCACTTTTCCTTACATCCTTGGTCAGAGCTTGGAAACTTACTTTTTTGGGCTACAACTTCCTCGGGCTACAAATGCATCTTTTTTTTTTTAATTGTTCATGGTGGTTGCAGGGGTGGGGTAGGGAAGCTACAATTTAAAAAAAATCCTCTCCAAGCCCTGCCCCTGGCCATTAGATTGGATATTCTGGAGAGATAGGCAGAATGTGTGTGCAAATGCCTGTATCTAAGAAGACACACAAATGAGTTCTAAGAAAAAGAGAGGATTACAGAAGCTGCAGTACAGCGAGAGTCAATCGTCCCTTAAAAAGACTGGGGATCCACAGCATGCTTTGGAGATGGCTACCAACTTTAAAGCAGCAGCCCTTCTCCCTCCACATATTGAACCTTGATCCTTCTTAAAGGTGATGTGAGCATTGGAATCAAGTGTGCACCAGGTGTTGTGGGCCCAGCCGAGGCAGACATTGACTTTGACATCATTCGGAATGACAACGATACTTTCACAGTCAAGTATACCCCCCGTGGTGCTGGCAGCTATACCATCATGGTGCTTTTTGCTGACCAGGTAAGACCTCTTTTCTGGTTTCTGTCAGATTTTGTGTGTGAGAGAGAAAAGTGGCTGTAGTTGTGGTGTTCACTTCTTTCCTCTTAATCTTTAGCCCACCCCCTCCAGTCCCATCAGAATCAAAGTGGACCCCTCACATGATGCTAGCAAGGTCAAGGCTGAGGGACCAGGCCTCAACAGGAGTGGTAAGTTTGGACGCTCAGTAAACCAGTGTGACTTGGCAAGTAGATGTGTGGCTGGAAAGTTGGACCAGGATCAAAGGCAGGGAAAGACTCCTTGAAATTTGTGCAGAAGAGGGAGTTGCAGTATGTATATTAAAAAGATGTTTCTTATCTTAAAAGCTTGGGTTTGGTACAAGCAACTCCCATCTGTTTGTGAACCCAGGGTGATGTTTAAATGGCACTGGGGCTAGCCCACTTGCTTACTGTTTTTAGAACAAAGGGAGCAACCAGTTCGGAGGTGGGCTTGATCCCCAGTCCAGTGATCCCCTGCATACAAGATGACATCAAGGATATTGCTAATGTTGCTGGTTCCTTAGTTGAAGAACCAGCTGGGGCTTCAGCTCCAAGAGTTGAGTCTGCTCTCCTTTGTCTTCAGGAACATAGGCAAGGGTGGGAGATGGGGAGCAAAGCCAGACACATTCAGCTAGTGTGTTGATATGTGGCTGAGCATCAAGGTAAATTTGGCTGGCTCTTGAAATGCCTCACTGTCTTGAAAATGCCTCCTCATTTTTCAGATGTTGGGAATTCAAAGAGGGTGCAGTATTAGATGGGAAACATCCATAGTCTGGTGCTGAGGTTGTTACTTAATAGACTGGGGCTTTTTTCACTCAAAGGCCACCTCCCCCCCCGTTATCTTAGTACTTCTTAGGAAGCTCTGCATTTCCCTCCCATAGATGGGTTTCATAGGCAGCGAATGATTCTCTAGAACTTCTCCTGGATGCCATGGAGTGGGGAGAAAACTGCTGTAGGTTTACAGGCCTGCTTTCTGCCCCTACAGTCTTCACAGTTCCTCTCACCCAAGATTAGAAGTGGAGGTGTCCCTAGGGAATGCCATGGCTGCTGCAGTCTTACCTGTGATCTTAATATCTGCTGTAGTTTACCTTCCATAAATTAGTTTTATCTCTAATTCTACTCTCTGCTGTAGTCATATCTGTAATCGTTCAACCATCCATTAGAAATAAGAAGCTAAGTGATTCTTGTAGTTCAAACTAAAAGAAAGGGGTTGGAGGAAGAGAATAGAATCATAGAGTTGGAAGAGACCCCAGAGGCCATCTAGTCCAATCTCTTGCCATGCAGGAACCCACATCAAAGCACTCCTGACAGATGGCCATCCAGCCTCTGTTTAAAAACCTCTAAAGATGAAGACCGTACCATACTCCGAGGCAGCATATTCCACTGCCGGACAGCACTGACCATCAGAAAGTTCTTCCTGAGGTTCAGGTGGAATCTTCTTTTCTGCAGCTTGAATCCGTTGCTCCTTGTCCTAGTCTCTGGAGCAGTGGAAAACAAGCCAGCTCCGTCCTCGTCGTGACATCCCTTCAAATATTTAAACATGGCTATCACATCCCCTCTTAACCTTCTCTTCTGCAGACAGACCCTCTAAAATGGGTAGTTGAATTCTTCACTGATTTTTTTTTAATCAGTGGGTAGAATTTAAAGCTCAGCAAGACGGTAAAAACGATATGAGAGAAGCCTTTGAAAATCTTCTATAGAACCACCAGGTCAGGGGAGCAGTAAAGCTGCTGGCAAGCTGTGTGTTATTCAGGATATTAAGATGATTCTTGCTAAGGAGCATGGCTGGGTGATTTGTGGAATTCCAAATATTACTGGGATTCACTTGCCATAAGCCTCTAACCAGGAAAGTCCTGTACTGAGGGATGATGGTAATTGTGGCCCGAGAACATCATGTTCCCATCCCTATCTGTGGGCTGTGACAGACTGTTTAATCATCCCCCTCTCTCTTCTCCAGGTGTAGAGATTGGCAAGCCAACCCATTTCACAGTCAACACCAAGGCAGCTGGCAAGGCCAAGCTGGATGTTCAGTTCACTGGCCCAGCCAAGGGAGAGGCTGTTAGAGACTCTGAAATAATTGATCACCATGATAATACCTATACTGTCAAATATACCCCTGTGCAGCAGGTAAGTTGGCTGGGAAGAAATGGGCATACTTGAAGCATGATCTCCTGGGCAGCTCTGGTCTTAAGCTGAGAGTAGGCAAGGCAGACTAGACTCGAGGGCTTTTCTTGGGTGGGAAAGGGGATCCCAGGATTCTTGGCAGTTTTAGGGGAACTGAGTGGTCATCACCTTCTTATAAGCTTGGTCTTGTATTTTTGCCTCCAGAGTACTGTGGAAAAGGGTCCCCCCACCCTGTAAAGGAGCATTTTGGTGATTGCTTGCCTCTAGTTTCCATTGTTTTAAAATAATTTTTTATTCAAAACATTATCACAAAATAAACAGTGACAAACACTAAACATAAATCTATGCTGTTGTCCGAACAGTCTACAATTGTTGAAAATCTAATCTAAATGCAAGAGGAGTCCATCAAATGGAGAGTCCCACATACAGGCTTTGCCACTTTGGCAAAACTATGTTTTCAATCAATCTCTGTTAAGAACATGAGAGATTGGGCAGGAAAAGGGGGAGGTTGTGAATTACATTGCTTATCACTCAAAACTGTTCCTCGAGGTGAGTAAACTGTTGAAGTCCAGGACCACCCTTCTGTGTGAAAATGGCTGTGTAAAAGTAAGGCTGGTGTTAGATGGAGTCAAAACTATAGGGTGGGGGAAACCTCTGTTCTGCCACCCTGGTGTCCCTTGCCACCTTTCTCACATTTACAAGTGTTGAGGAGAGGAGTACTAGCTCTTCGCTTTTGCTGTGTTCTGATGACCATTTGCCTTTTATACCTCTCTTAATCTCAGAGCAAAGCTTAATGGAAGGAGGGGGTAGCAGCAGCATCATTAGGGGGAATGCCTTTCTCATGGGCAAAGGAAAAGCTAAACTTCTCCTCTCCTTATTGTTCAGCTGATGGAGGAAGAAAGGATGGCAGAGGCCTAGCCCCAGATCTGTGCTGAGGTGCTGGGCTCTGTCCTTCACACCCCCTTCTCCCCTTTCTTATTTGCTCAGGCGCTTCCCAAGAAGGGTCCTGTTAGAGCACAGTAGAAGAAGTTTGGGTGGATGGGGGTGCTAATAGAGGCTGGATTGGAAGGCTGCCTGCTTTGGGAGATGGACGATACCACTGTATCCTATCTTACAGGGTAACATTGGTGTGAATGTAACATATGGAGGAGACCATATCCCCAAAAGCCCATTCAACGTGGGAGTAGCACCCACCCTGGATCTCAGCAAAATCAAGATCTCTGGACTTGGAGACAGTATGTATCTGACTAACTTGAACTTTGAGCATAGCAATATTTGTTTCTGCTTTTTCTAATTATAGGGAAGCAACGGAGAATGCCATGCTAGGACTTGTTCTGAGTCATAATAGTTGTAGTGGTGGGTCTGCATCTTTGCTGTCTCAACTCCTTTGCTTCTCACCAGTGAGGTGACCTGCCTGCTGTGGCAGTCAACAAATCCAATGAGTTGTGAGGAGGATGCTGAACAGTATTGCCATGTTAGCTGTCTGCTCAACATCTCAAAATTTTAGGGTGATGCTGAATTCACTCAAATACCAGTTTGCTCTCTTCTCCTTTCCCACCTCCTGTCAGAGCGGAGTCACTACACTTGCCTGCAGCTATAGCCCTGGCCAGAACAAACAAAACAATTCCCTGTACAACACAAATTTTTGTGGGCCCATTTGTGCTCTGAATTGGCTTAAACTGTTACAGCTGTTACCCTGACAAGAGCACTGGAGATTTCACCAAGCTCACACACCACTGTTAGAAGAAATACGCCTGTCCCGTACACCCTCCATGGTTATAGTTTGTGAATTCCTTGGGAATAAAACCAAGATGGAAAACACTTTTGTAGGAAGAGGCAGGTGTTAGGGGCCTCCTTAGTGGCTGTGCAAATAAAACACTTTCCTTCCTGGATGGTTGCCAGGGCCAGAAAACCGGAAGCATTCCAGAGGCCTCTTTGTTTTTCAGGAAGCATAATTCATGCCAATGTTGTGTCCCTCCCCTTGGCTTAGTCCCAGCCCCAAAGTGTTATCACCTTCTCTAGGTCTTGGAATATGGTGGCACATATATGAAAAGCATTACCTAGAATAGCAATGGGAGAACTTTGGCTCTTCCAGATAATTTTTAATTATGACTCCCACAAGTCTTTCTCTTTTGGTCACTCTAACTGGGACTTCTGGGAGATGAAGTCCAAAAAATTTCCTCCCCTGATCTAGTAGGAATAGAGAGTTTACTTCAGCTGTGTGGTGATTATATAGTAATCCTTAAGGTACTCAGTATGGGAAAGGGGACTTGGTGTTATGGAAATTGTGGATTGTGTGGGGAGAACGAGGTGATTGTGGTTAGAATAGAGATGTACAGAGAGTGAGATGACACACAGCCCATTTTTGCAGAAGTGGAAGTGGGCAAAGACCAGGAGTTTACGGTCAAGTCCAAGGGGGCCGGAGGCCAAGGCAAAGTAGCTGCCAAGATCACAGGCCCTTCCAATAAGCCTGTGCCCTGTAAAGTGGAACCAGGACTCAGCTCAGACAACAGTGTGGTGAAGTTCATCCCACGGGAGGAAGGACCCTATGAGGTGGATGTGACCTATGATGGAGTGCCCGTTCCAGGCAGCCCTTTCCCAGTAGAAGCTGTGCCTCCCACCAACCCATCCAAGGTGAGAGTTCCCAGTTGAGAATATGTGTGGGTTGGAATTTCTCATTTATTTATAGTCTTTATGGGGAGGGTTTGAATGTATAAGCCTTTTATTGTGGTAATTACTTCCTATCGACCTTCAAAATTCTAGAACCCTGGGCATTTTCTTGGAGCATGCACCTTCTCAGTGTGGTGATTGTAGGCATGTGCAGAATGCCATTTGTGATTGGTATCCCTTTTTCTAACCAAATTCAGCTTTGTAGAAAGCCACTCCGCATGCTCTCTTTCTAACAAGAAGCTGAGGTCAAGTTAGTGGTTCCCATGCCTGTTTCCATGTATTTTGGGGAGAGGATTCAGCTCCTTTAAGGTTCAAACAAAAACTTAACTCTATTCAGTGCACTATTGACATTCCTGGTAGCCTTGTACTCTGGTAATTAGTACTACAGTGTTTTGGCCCAGCTAGCAAACTCCTTGCTCGGAGATGGGAGACTTCCTTGAACATTTTATCTGACTCTGTCTTTTCCTTGTACTCACTGTGGTCAGGAGTGAGTCCTCAGTGCCCTTGAGTTTTTCAAGTAGATGTGAAGTAGGCTTTTTTGGTTCACTGTGATTGGGTCTTCAAGCTTAGGACGTGTTAGGGGGTTGGGAACAGTGGTGTAGAGCTATATTCTGGAGTGTAGGCTCCCTCATCATGACAGCCTTTGCAGCAAGGCCATGAAGGACAGCTCAAAAATACAGGCAGTTGGATTGATCTAAATCAACAAACCTGTTCTAAGAGTTTTCATCTCTACCAACAGCGAATCTTTGGTAGAGTTAAAAGGCCTTAAGTGCTCATTCAGAAACATTTTGGATGACAACAGGGTAGCTCCCAATCATACGTTATTGCTGACTCCCTCCAGGCCTTAAGTGCCCTGAAACATTTTGGATGACAACAGGGTAGCTCCCAATCATACGTTATTGCTGACTCTCTCCAGCTATCATGGAGACTGCAGCAAAATTCAGAAAGAAGAGGGCAGTCAAAGGGAGGTGGCAAATCCCTGCTAATCAAAAATCCCTGGCCTTTGGACCCTGTGAGCTGTGACTCCACTACCTCATTGGTCAGGAACTTTTTAATTTGAAAGTTATATTCCTTCAGGTGAAAGGCAACAGTGACATACACATGGAGTGGGGGTAGAGGAGGAGACTAACTTCGAGATAAGCAGATGAATGTGCAAGCTTGAAGGCTGAACTACTGAACCCTCAGTGACTAGAGTACTTTTCAGAAAGGCACTCTGGCTATTGCACGCTGTGGTTGGCTGTTCAAGATTGCACATTCACCTATTTGGCCTGCATTCAATATGGTTATAACATTGTTTTCCCTGAGGGGACATGGGCCCAACTACAAAGTTCCCCAGCCATACTCTAGGCGCACCTCAGTTAGGCTTCCCTGCTATGGGACATATGAGAAAACTAGGTGGGAAGCAGGTGGTTTCAGTCTTATATTTTGGAATAATCTGATTTGGAGTTTTGCTCATGCTATGTGAATTGAGTGAGCCTGTATGGTCTTCCTATAGTATCTGATGCACCATGATATGAATAAGTACACTTTCCTGGACAGAGCACTGCTTTTGGCCTCCAAAACATTGCATACCTTTCTGTCTCTCTCTCTAGAAGGGAAGTGCTGGTTTGACAGAATGAACTTATGGCGTCATGGGGGCTCTGTGTGCTTGCCCACTTACCGGTCTGATATGCACCGTGTGTTTTAGAGAATAAGTCCCTCCCTAGAGGGGCTGTTCTCTAAAGCATTAATGCTGGGGATATTGGCAGTTGTGTAGCACATCTGGTGGATATTTGGTTGGAGGATACTGAATGACCTTCCTATGCATTTTTGGTCTACAAAGAAAAGGTGGAAGCTGCTATAGTGGAAGGCCTAGGAAGTGGGTGTAAATCTGCAGATCTCAATGAGTTGTCTGTCTTCCTCAGCAATATCTTACTTCAGTTTTGTGGGGCAAGTTCACTATTCACAAAGCATTTCTCTGTCTTAGTAAGGTGAAACATCACCCTCAGGAAAGCATATTTGTTTTAAAGTTGCCAATGGGTCATGGTTATTATGGATGTCTGAGGTGATTTTTATTTCCTTCTCCTCTCCCTTCTTCCCACCCCTAGGTGAAGGCTTATGGTCCAGGCCTGAAGGGTGGCTTGGCTGGTACTCCTGCCCCTTTTACCATAGATACCAAAGGAGCTGGAAATGGTGGTCTTGGCCTGACCGTAGAAGGTCCCTGTGAGGCCAAGATTGAATGCCTGGACAATGGAGATGGCACTTGCTCAGTCTCTTATTTGCCCACGGAACCTGGCGAGTATAACATCAACATCCTCTTTGCTGACACCCATGTGCCAGGTTCTCCTTTCAAAGCCCAGGTGGTACCTGGCTTTGACCCATCTAAGGTGAAATGTTCTGGCCCTGGCCTGGAACATGCCACAGTGGGGCAGGCTGGGGAGTTCAGCGTGGATTGCTCCAGTGCTGGTAGCGCCGAGCTCACCATTGAGATCATCTCAGAAAGCGGCACCCAAGCTGAGGTCCATGTGCGGGACAACGGGGATGGCACGTACACCATCACATACATCCCTCTCTGTCCGGGTGTCTACACCATCACAATCAAATATGGTGGGCAGCCTGTACCAAACTTTCCCAGCAAGCTCAACGTGGAACCAGCTGTGGACACCTCTGGTGTTAAAGTCTATGGGCCTGGCGTGGAAGGCAAAGGTAAGGATGTGGGGCAGTATGGTTATGATGAGCTGCCCTTTCACTTATTCCTGAATAAGGTTGCCAAATGTCCCTTGTTATAAGAGACATCTCTTGTTTGCTGGTTGGAAGACTTGCCCGTTAATAGGGCTGGCAGGTATCTCTTTTTATAAAGGATTTCCCCTGTTTGAGGGCTGGAAAGCTTTTCCTTTTATATAGACCAAACAAGGTGCTAAAACCTATATTTGAGTGTGGGTCCAGCATAAAGACAGAAATGAGTGCATAATATAATTTATGAATGCGGATGGTGTGTTAATTCTAGAGAAATGCAGGGTTAAGTTAATTTCAATCAGTACTTGTATTTAGGGAGAACAGAAACTTGTTAATAACTGCTCCTGACTGTCAACCCTGCATGTCATGAATTCTGTCTCTTACGGCTATTTTGAAAACCTGGTCACACTATTGCTGCAAGGTGGCCATGCAACCTCTGTTGGAGGTTTTTTACAGAGAGATTGAATAGTTAGCTTACTGTAAGAGAGCTGGACTAGATGGCCTTTCTGTGGGAGTCATTCTGCCTTTTGGGAATAATTCTGATCTCCCCAGTCATAGGGAAGATGCACTGGAGATCTTAATCCTTTAGCTTCTAAGATTTTTTATTAGGTGTTGCACATGAATCTGGCACCTTACAATAGAGGACTTGAAGTGTATAGGCTGAGGTGGAGAGTAGCGAACATGTGAGGGCTGAGATCCTTTTAAGTTGAGCAAGGGGCTTGACTGTTGTACATGGGCTTAAATCATTTGCGTATGTGCTAGTAACATACAGAGTGGATTGAGAAAAAATGTCTCATTCTCAGTTTTTGACTCAGACCCAGAAGCATGATCTGCAATACTTTCTCAAGTGGTATAGGCTGTAAGTTAAGATCTAAGTGAGGTGTGCTTTTTTGGGATGGGGGATGAGTTCAGATGTCCTCTTCTGAGGCATGGTTTCATGCAGCGTGGTTCATGCAGCCTTTTATATTCCCCAGGGGTATTCCGTGAGGCCACCACTGAATTCAATGTGGATGCACGAGCCCTGACTAAGACTGGAGGCCCTCATATCAAAACAAGAGTGTCGAATCCGTCTGGAAACCTGACTGAGAGTTATGTGCGTGATAACGGAGATGGCACCTACAATGTGGAATACACTCCTTATGAAGATGGTAATTACTGGGGGAGAGCATCTCTTCAAAAGTGGAGAAGCCTCTTGGAATTTAGGGGTTGGGTGGAACAGAAACTAATAGGAAAAAACAAGTACCACAGAGTAAGACCTTTTCTGTCATAGGATTTGTTTTGTTTTCTTTGAGTGGGTCTCAGACTGGGAAATGTAGCTGAGTTCTTAGCTGATAGTTGACGTCTGGTGTCATTAAGACTTTGGCTGGAGCCTGTGGTAGACCTATCAATGGGTAGTGGCCTGCTTTGGATGGCAGAGTTAGCATTTTAAAATGGAGTGGTGCATATGTATATGCACACCTGCTTCACTTTTCCTTTTTCCATTCAGACCTGGGAAAAGTTGTTTTTTTTTTCTTTTGGACTATAGCTCCTGGAATCTCCCGCCAGTTGCTGTGCATATAGGGTCCGTCTTAAACTTCTTGCCTAATGTATCAAAGGATTTTGGGCAGCCTGAGTCAGGCCTTAAACCTGCCCCATTCAGTGGGGTCAAAGGAATGAGGAGCCACCATTGGTTAGCACACACCTGAGAGAGCAAAGGAGGCTGTTCACAAGAAATAGTCCTTTGGCCCTGAGGGTGGCACCTAACTGCTTAGTTGGGGCTTGCCCTTAATTCTTGCTTATGTCTCTGGAATAGAGAGGGGAATCATGCAGGTCTCTACATGTTGCAGGACTGCAGTTTCCATCAGCCTTCATGGGCTGTGTTGTAGGGCTCTTGAGATTTGCAGTCCAGCATCTGAAGGGTGTCTGGTTGCCACTTCTGCTGTAAGCAAGGACACGACTCCTGCTCGCCAACAGACATTCTGCTTATTCTCTTCCCCATTGTCCTTCAGGTGTCCATTCTGTTGATGTGACCTATGATGGCAGCCCTGTGCCCAGCAGTCCCTTCCGTGTACCAGTAACAGAAGGATGTGACCCTACAAGGGTTAGAGTTCATGGTCCTGGCATCCAGAGTGGGACTACTAACAAGCCAAATAAATTCACTGTGGAGACCAGGTAAAACTGAAGGAGAAAATGGGCAGGCAGGTATAGAGACTGAGAGAGGCACTTGAATCTTGGGCTGTCTTCTCTTTCCTGTTATGCAAAATTCAACTTTACCCTCAAAACATTGTGGGGCTCAAAAGCATGGGCAGAAAATTAATTATACATTGTGCAGTGGTGGGCTAAGTTAAGTATGTGCTGGGGTTATTACAACAAATACTGAAGTAGTATTAGTGTGTGTGTTTGGATTAACTAAGCCCATGAAGCAGCATACAGTCACTGAGAGGATAAGTCAAAAGGAGATGGTGTCAGAAGGAAAAAAAAAAAAAAAGAACAATAGGTGGTAGGTTCAGAGAAGAATGTACAGACTTTGATCTGATCCTGGCAACTGGCTTCATACTGGGAGCAGAGAACTTTTGGCTCTCCAGTTGTTTTAGACTACAACTCCCACAGTGTTTTTCCATTGGCCGTATTGCCTGTAACTTCTGTAATTTGTAGTCTGAAACATCTGAAGGGATAATGGTTCCCAGACTTGCTCTAGGTAAGTAAAGCACACACATCTGGAATTGCTCTACAGTTAAGGCTTGAGGATCAATTGTGCCTTCAGAAGTCATGAATGCTTTTATTACTCTGTGAAAAGTGCTGGCCTGTGAAGATTCCGGTTAATGAGAAAGCAGACCACACATGACTGAAATGGATGTATCCTTCCACCCTTCCACTAGTCCTACTAAAATAATGTCCCCTGCTCTTTTGAGGTTGTTGGAAAAGGAATCTTCTTCTTCATGGTTAACATCTTGCTTGAGAGCAAGAGCCTGTGGAAATTCTTAATGATTACCCATTGAACAGAACTGGATTCCAAAGGCCAAGGGGTGCTCAAAATGCTGGGTCCCAACTTCTTTCTTTCATAGGGGTGCTGGTACTGGTGGGCTTGGCCTAGCTGTCGAAGGTCCTTCTGAAGCCAAGATGTCCTGCACTGACAATAAAGATGGCAGCTGCTCTGTGGAGTACATCCCTTACGAGCCTGGTACCTACAACCTCAATGTCACCTATGGTGGCCACCAAGTACCAGGTACTCCTTAGAAATGGAATGGATTATAATGTACAGTTCTTAGCCCACTAGATGTTTGGGTTTTGATTTCCAGTCTACCCAAGAGACTGGAGTGTACTGTAGAATATTTGAAGGGTGAGTTTCCCCATCTCTTACACAGCTATTCTGGCTTGGTTGTGATAGTTTTCGTTTCAATTGTTTCAATTAGTTTTATATATATCCTTTGTTGTTGTGTGCCTTCAAGTAATTTCTGACCTGTGGTGACCCTAAGGTGAACATATCTCAGTTTTCTCAGCAAGATTTGTTCAGAGGCACTTTGCTATTCATTGCTTCCTCTGAGACTGTGAATGTGACTCACCCAAGGTCACCTCGTGGGTTTCCGAGAGTGAATGGGGATTCAGACCCTGACCTCCTGGAGTTCCAGTCCAACTTTCAAACCATTAACAACACAAACTATCTTTCTTTGTATTCTACCTTACTCTTTTATTTATTTTTTAAAATATATATATCCTGCTCTTTATCATAAGATCTCAAGGGACCTGAGCTAAAATGATTTTGAACAATTTGAAATTTAAAGCAGTGAAAGTATTTTAAGCATTCTGAAAACATATTAAACAACTAAATAATTTAAAAAGTTGAATCAGTTAAAAACCCTGTGTGTCTATAGATTGGGAGGTAGTCACTGTGGAACCCAGGATGGCTCACAACGTAGGTGAAAACAAAATACAGTTTAAAACGATAACAAATTTTTTAAAAATTTTGTTAAAACAAGACTACTGTTGGCCCTCAACTTTCACAGGTTTAACTTTCATGAATTTGATGATTTGTGAGTTTGTAGCTGCTGCTTAACTGGCAAAGTAGCTGTGATTGTAGGCGGTGATAGTACGGTGCTGTAATGAGAGAGTGTGGCTCCAGGGTGTATGTCTGTGCTGGCTCGGCCTTCCTCCTCCTCCTCCTCCTTCTCCTGCTACTGTTCCACAACTCCAAACCTTCCCCCGCTCCAAGCCACTGGATTGCTCATCTTCCTCGCACATGAAAGTCAATAACTCTGCTCCCCAGAAGTGGGGGACCATGACACACTGTCCAAGGAGGGACTTGTGCAACTGGAAGTCAATAACTCTGTTCTGCAGAGAAGCACAGCACACTGAGAAACAGAACGCCTGAGTGAGGTTGTCTCAGTACTTGCCAGTGTTTTGTTGGTGGGAAAGGAGATGGACAGGAGAAGGAGGGCAAGCTGCCAAGCAGCCTGTGAGAATCTAGGATCTCTTCTAGGGGAAGGTTTAGGGACTGGTGGAGGCAGCCTCGGAGTGAGCAGGGCAGAGTTCTTATGATGCGAAAGCAGCTAAGATAGTAATGGGCAGGTGGAGTTGTTGGCGGGAAATGAGACAGAGAAGAGCGGCTTCTTTCTGCAGCTGCTGCAAAAATCTCTTCAGTGTCCTTGTCCTTCTCTTCAATTTCCTCAAGAAGCATGATGATACTGAAGGAGATTTCTGCAGCAGCGGATTCTCTAGCATACACATTTGTGAAGCCTAGACACATTTGCAGTTTTTCCAGTTTTGCAAGGATCCTGCACCCCTAACCCTTGTGAAAGCTGAGGGCCGACAGTAATTTAAAGCCTTTTAAATTATTTTTTTAAAAAAACTTTTAAACCTAACAGTGAGAATAAAAATAACATATTAAGCCCCTCCCCCTTTAAAACACTTTTCTGCAGCAACCAGTTAGTAACCAAAGCTTGTCTGAATAAAAGAGACTTTGCCTGCTGGCAAAAGGAGAACAGAGACGTAGCCATCCTAGATTCCACATCCTGGGAGCAGCAACCAAGAAGGCTGTCTCCTGTGTCTTCACCAGGTGGTGGGATTCAAGCACTCCACAGATTCCACATGGCTCTCTCAGCATGTTTCAGTGAAAGAGAGTGGCTCCCCCACTCAGTATCTGCTACTCTCAGTTTTTCACTAGTTTGGCAGTAATTGTCTGGATAGCGAGCAGGACTCTGGAAAAAATTGAGTTACTAGTAAGTGAAGTTTTGGTATTGTATGATAGAGATGAATCCTTATGGAGATTCTCTCCGTGTTTGAAATGCTAGAAGCAAAAGCTGGAATGATTGCACAGGAGAATTCAGCCAGATTATCACTGCAAAATAAGTTGACCAACTGAATTTGAGAGCCAGCATGGTATAGTGGTTGGAATATTGAATTATGATTTATGAGATCCAGCTTCCAGTTCTCATAAAACCGTGAAGCTCACTGAATATGTTTGAACAGCTGTTCTCTCCTACAGCCTCACAGGATTACTGTGAAGATAAAATGTAAAGGAGAAAAGCCATGTACGGCACCTTGGGCTCACTGGAATTAAAAAAGTCCATAAATGGAACAACTGAAAAGAAGACTTGTGTTTTTTGTTGAACTTCCAAACCAAACTAGAAGGGGTAGAGTGAACAGATAAGCAAGATGATATAGCTGCTAGCATAGGATTTGTAACTTCAGTTGTGCTATCCCCAACTACCAGTAACTTAGGTGTAAACCCTACTTAGATGGAAAGGATTGTATGTGCACCGAGTTGGTTACACTTATGTGCTAGAACCTGATTTCTTAAATTGCCTTAAGAGACCAAAGAAGCATACAGTTGCATTTCAGGTGGGATATGGATGGCACTAGCAAAATGAGCAGGAAATCAGAGGAACATCAGATTACAAGGCCTTCTTTAAAAAAACCAGATACAGGGAGCATCTGTTTAACATAGGCTGATTTAAACGCTGCTGTGTTCTCCACAGGAAGCCCTTTCAAAGTGCCGGTGCATGATGTGGTGGATTCATCCAAGGTTAAATGTTCAGGTCCTGGCCTGACTCCAGGTGTCGTCAGAGCCAATGTCCCACAGTCTTTCACTATAGACACCAGCAAGGCAGGTGTGGCACCTCTCAAGGTCAAAGTCCAGGGTCCCAAAGGTAAGCCAAAATCCATAACTGCTAAGACTAGTAGCGCTATTTTGGAGGGCTTGCTTCTTCCCTCACCTGTTGCAACTTTCCCACAGGGTTGGTTGAGCCAGTAGATGTGGTGGATAATGCTGATGGAACTCAGACTGCAAGTTACGTGCCAAGCCGGGAGGGGCCATACAGCATTGCTGTCCTCTATGGAGATGAGGAAGTGCCACGGAGGTACGGGTTGTGAGTTGACTGGTGTGGGCCAGGAGTCAGACACTAGTTTCAGAAGCCTTTGTAGGACAGATGCTTGACATACTGAACCTTGGCATGTGTTAGCAAGCTTCTAGTCCTTATAACACCTCCCCTCACTCCTTTAGGGGTAAGGACAGTGTGAAAGGTTGTGAAGCAAGAAGGAACTGGGCAGAATTTCTTATAGTGAAGGCTAAGAAAGACAAGTCTTTTAAGGCCATTTCCTAAGCTTCATGTCGCTCCATACTTCAGTTCATCATGACTTGCCAACCCTTTCACCCCACCCCACCCACATTAATAAATAACAAAATAGTTTATTAAATCTTGAACCACATGTTGTAGGCAAAAGGTGAAAGAATTCTTCTTGAGACTAAGTTCAGTGTGATCTAAGTTACCTTATTATGCTGGATGTTTTGAAAGAGGAGGTTTAATTTTACAAAGAGTAATCATTTGTTTTAATCCAGCGCTTGTATCGCTGATCTGTTTGAGGATGAACAGGGCCAATAAGAGTGTTTGGTCTTGGCACAGATTGGTAAAATGAATTAGATCAGGGTTTCTCAGTCCAGTTTCCTTGGAACTTTAAGGTTCTATGAGAGATCACTAAGGATTCCACAAATGATCATAACTGGAGGCGGGTGTGGAACCATAAATTTTTGTTAGCAGTAGATATACTACTTGTTATGCAGGAGTTCCCTGAAACATGAAAACTGTTTGAAAAGATCCTCCAGAATATAAAGATTGAGGAAGGTTGAATCAGATATAGACAGAGATGTTGGGACAGAAGAGAATTCAGACCTCAAAAGCTGTTTCATGGAATTATCAAGATTGCCTTCCGCTAGCAGTCATTTTATCACCTTCTGTTAAAAGGCCCCCTCATAATGTTGAGTCCTGTGTGCTGGTCAGTTTACGCTGGCTTCAAACAGGGTGAGCCTTTTCTCTGACAAAGGGACAGAAGATTGGCCTCTGGAGTGATGCTGGGGAACATGTCTTCATTGTTTTAAGTGCAGCTTAAGACTTGTGACATTCTGTTAAATCTATCATGATGGTGCTAATGTCACTTTTTCTATTGTATTCCTTCAGCCCATTCAAAGTTAAGGTCCTCCCCACACATGATGCCAGCAAAGTGAAAGCAAGTGGCCCAGGGCTGAACACGACAGGTGTGCCGGCCAGCCTGCCAGTGGAGTTTACAATCGATGCCAAGGATGCCGGAGAAGGCTTATTGGCTGTCCAGATTACAGTAAGTAGAATTTGACTGAGTCAAGGGCTCTTGCCTTGGATAGCTGAGGGGTGTGTGTCATAATTTGGAGCCAGTGATGGGTGTACCTGCATGGCAGGGGTTGGACAGGATGATCCCTGTAGTCTCTTCCAACTCTATCATTCTATGATTCCAAGGTAGGTAGCTGAAGCACTTGATAGAGAATAAGAGGAAGGTAAGTTGGTTGAGCTTTCATGGCCCACATAAGTTGGAGATAAGTTGGCTCCAGTGCTGGATTTACGTACTATCTAAACAAGATACAGTTTTGCAGATAGATACCGGTGCTATGAATAAGAGAAAATACTAAATTGGATTTTTTTTACATCATATGTCATGTGATGCATGTATTTTGGTGATGATACGGGCTTCTTGAATTTTACATGGTTTCCATCACCCCCATTCTAAGCTATATAGTCCTGCAGATGCTGTTGTATTATACCTGTGCTGGTTATGGCTTTGGGGACTTTGCAATTCAATATTGTCTGGAAGGCTACATGATTTCCAGCATTGTCCTAGTATGACTGACACTGGAATTTCTCCATTAGTGACAGTGTCTGGAATCCTGTATCTGCTACTCAGTTAACTATATTTAGTTGAGTATACTCAACTAAGAAATCTCCTGGCCTGACACGACCTGTGTAAACTTAACAGAAACACCATTCATCCATGTTTCAGTTGGTGGCAGAATGGATTTTCTTCTCCCCAAGAAGCTGATGTAGATTTTGGGGTGGGTGGGCAGAGGGGTTATGATTGTGACTGTAGTGTCACAATCATGATTAACTGGTGGTTGTGAGTATGAAACAGTTACGTAGATTTACTCATCTGCAACTGTTCTATATTAACAATAGCTATTTAATCCTGATTTTGACACCATTGCCACAATTATATTAGAAGTTAAATATACTTTGTCAAGTAACTAATACAGAATTCCAGCCCTCAGACACGGGTCACATTACTATTGCATAACTTCTCAAACAAGTTTTTGAAAATGTTCATCTCAAAATACGTAATTAATTGAATGGTTTGTGTTAGCATTTTAATGAAGGTGTCAATAATACTAGCATTGGTTTGACAACTGATTCATTGCTGTTGTCCTGTTGGCCCTCACTCAAATTCTTACTACCTGTCCTGCCGTTCCTTCCTGGGCTGCACCCCAATTAGGATCCCGAAGGCAAGCCCAAAAAAGCCACAATTCGGGACAACCAAGATGGCACCTACACTGTGTCCTATGTGCCTGACATGACAGGCCGCTACACCATCCTCATCAAGTATGGTGGGGATGAGATTCCCTACTCACCATACCGTATCCGTGCTCTGCCTACTGGTGATGCCAGCAAATGTACGGTCACAGGTAAGCTCCTCCAAGCAAAGGTGGTCACCAGCATATTTGGGGGCGGTGTAGGGCGAGCCACGCTGAAACAATGCCACGCCCCCACACTGACTGCTTTTTGCCGGGCACATCCGGCCACACTGCTCACCCACTGTGGGAGGGGAAATGTCATGTTGTGTGTGGTTTTTCTTGTAGTTTTTTTTTTTAATTGTGCACTGTTCCGTGTGATTGTTGTCTCACTCTTGATTACTCTTGCTCTTTGCCCTTTCACCTCAGTGTCGATTGGAGGTCATGGGCTAGGTAAGCAGCTTGCTAATGGCTTCCCCATTTCCCCACCCCACTCCCAGTATTCCTGCCTGCCTGCTCCCCTCGCAGCCGTTCCCTTGCATGGTTCCCCATACCTGCCTTAGACTCCACCTCTGCTCGTAACTGGAAAGAAAGCAAAGGGGTTTCCATTCCATTTGGGTTCACCAGCATATTCTACATCAACGTTTCCCAGTGTTCAGGTTCCTAGATGCTATTGGACTACAACTCCCAACTCTTTCACCATTGGCCATGCCAGCTGGGGCTTCTGGGAGTGGAAATCCGAAAACACCTTGCTGACCAAAACTTGGGAACTTGGGAAAGAGGCTCTTTTAGGAGAGCACATATACTAAAACTAGGGCCGCCCAGTTTAAATGGTCTTTTCCTTTAACGTGAATATGCATATTGCTAGGATAAATACAAACCTGTTTGTTCTTTAGCTTAGGTTATAAAGACGCATCAGTATTCCTTTCTGCAATAAGCATGCTACAGTCAAACGAAGTTCAAAAAACAAAGCATACCTTTAGCCTGTGACCCACACAATTAATCAATCATATCAAAAGCTATAGTTCTACATAAAGTCTCTAGTTATTAGTAGTCCATTTAGATCCCTGGTTTAAATACCTGCTACAGTTCAGTTCCATTGAGATGTGAGATTTAATTGCTGCAGTGTGGCTTCTGTTGATTGTAAGCTGTGTGAAGGTAGACAAAGGAGATGTCCTTCTGATATGGCATTATTTGCAGCTTTCCTCAAGCTTGGAATCATCCTTCCAGATGTGTGGACTGCCATAATTTCCTCATCGTGTGGTAGGGAGTTATGGGAGTTGTAGTCCATACAGCTGGAAGAAACTATTGAATAAAATTGTTCTGTGGCAGCTGCTATAGCATCTCACACCAAGCTGTCCTCTCTACCATGAGAGGTTTTATTTTAGTCACTGGCATCTGACATCATTCTCAGGTACTGAATCTGGGATGGCAGGGAGCAGGAAAAAAACTTAGAAATCTTGTTCCCTATGCATGGAGCATGCATTCCAGTGTATCATCCTGGTTTCTGCCAGTAGAACAGGATTGCTTGCTACTTTCCAGACTCTACTTCGGAGGCAGCCAATCATTTTGCGGAAGGGTCTTGTCATTCTCCAACCCTCCCTGCTGGCTGTGAATCCTGAGGATGGATCTAAGTGCATGGGATAGAGATGGGGCACGGCTGTACTGGAACTCCCTGCTCCTGTCCCACATCCCCATGTTGTCCTCTCCTGCCCTATTCCAAACGTGTTTTCTCTCCTGCTGGGCTCGGCTTGCACAACAAGGGGTACGAGGTTGTATTTGGGGAAGGGGTGGATCAGCATAGTGCACGTTTTCCATCCTTTGGGCAGAGGTGGTCCTCTGTGGAGAGTCATGTTGCAAGCACTGTGGTGGCTTGGGGGTTCACCTGGCAAGTCCTCTGGCCTTGGCCTTTCTCAAGGTGTTACAAGATCCTCTGTTCAAGAGCACACTTTGGAATTGGCCAGTAGAGCTTTGGAGCCATATGAAATTTAATTTAATGTGAACCACTACGTCTGAGCAGACAAATTGATCTTCCTTTTCTCATAGTAATTACAACCTCGTGTCATCCAGTGAAGCTGAATGATGAGAACTCCAGGACAGATAAAAAAGATACTGCTTCATGCAGTTCAGAGCAAAAAGCCATTTGTTGGACACTGTTCAGAACAGATGAGGGAGATCCATGGAGAAGAAAATTATTAGTGACTGTGTCTAGTATCCCATTCCAGGGGCAGTATACATCTATATCAAATGCTGAGGAGGAGGAAGAGGAGCGTGCTGTTGCCCTCATGCCAGGCTTGTGTGCTTCCTAAAGCCATCTGGTTGGCCACTGTGGGGAGTGAGTGCTGGACTAGATAGACCTTTGGTCCAATACAGCATGGTTCTTACTATGTTCTTCAAGAAATCAGCACTTCCCATCTTCAGGGCAGCTGTATACCTCACACACATTATGGGGGAATAAGAA
Organism: Iguana delicatissima; assembly: GCA_948472985.1. Taxonomy (NCBI): domain Eukaryota; kingdom Metazoa; phylum Chordata; class Lepidosauria; order Squamata; family Iguanidae; genus Iguana; species Iguana delicatissima. The sequence goes on along the minus strand of CAOKZL010002370.1, from coordinate 257,586 downwards.
TACCGCATGCTCATCTTAAAACTGGCTGAAAAAGAGCCATAAGCTTGGTAGTACATGGCTCTTTATGAGCCCAGTCTACCTGGTGTTGCAACACATCTCCTTTTCAGTTCAGTGGGACTTCACATGTTTTAAGAATGCCCATTCCTTGCACTTGGCTACCATGCTCAGGAGCCTGTGAGTGAAATTGGCAGGGCTTCTCAGCTTGCTAGTCCCCCTGGAATAGTGTTACAGTGAGAATAAAAGACCCAGGTTGTACTACATTGTGTCCAGCATTGACCATAAGGTTCTTTTCCTAAATTGGGGTCATGAGCAACTGTGGATTTGGCTTAGCTTCTTGATGTGTTTGAAGGATGTATACCCGTGACAGCTTTACCTATCTTGAGCCATGAGTTTAAACCCTGGTAGCTGGTGTCCTGAGAAGGGTGCTTTTTACATATTCAGAACATGCTGTTTGAGACCTCCCAAAACCATTTTTCCCTGAAATAATTTCTTATTAAGTGGGATGAACCAATTAAAACCAGTCTTGAGTGGTATCTGAGGGCCTCTCTGTATACAGCTCAAAGTTCCCATCTCACTTTAATATTTGTTTATTTATTTAATTGATTTATATCCTGTCCTTTTCCCAGTATGGGCCCCAAAGCAGCTTACAGTGTTTAGGCCTCAGATTCTTTTCTGGTGGGGAACTTGCTCTATGTTACTATGCATTAGCACTGGCATGCCCCCCATTTGCCCTAAGTTATAACACCCCTTGCTTCCTCTACCATTAGTTCTGCTTCTGCTGGGGGTCCAATCAGAGCTTGTGGTTGTTCTAACTCCAGTCTTGCTTCAGTCTAATGCTGTCTGGTCAATACCTTGGAGTTTGTACTGAAAAGTAGCAGTGGGATCTGACCTAGTTCCCAGCCTCCAGTACCAGCCAGCAGAGTTTTGAATTCCCCCTTCTCCCCTACAGCAGAGGACACTCAGAAAGTCTTTTGTCATACCTCAACTATGCATAAGTCCAAAGGTAAATGAGAGGAAGCCGCTGAGATGGAAAAGCAGAGTGAGGACCTTGACCAAGTAGTATGAAGGGGTGGGGTGAGCTCTTGGTCTTGCCTCACTTGGGAATACTTTGGGGACAAGTCCTTGCTTCATTCTGAACAAGGATCCCAGTCCAGAACACAACAAGTTGAATGCTGTGGAACCCCTTAAAGTATCTTCTGGAGCTGCCATGATTGTGCAGGGGCCATAAGTATTTATTTATTTACTGAATTTACTATCCTGCTTTTCTCCCCAAAATGGGAAGCAGGGCTTCTCACAACAATATCAAAATGCAATTAAAACACAAATTTAGATATTCAAATTTAGATACATTCATCCATGTGGCAGTGTATGTGAAACACTTTCCATCAGATTTCCAGCATGATGTTCTCACTCAAGGGCTGAACATGTGCTGATGGTCCATTGGAGGGCTTTACATTTTTAAGGGGCTGTGTCTGAACTGCAGTGACCCATTTATCCCATGTCTTAATTGGGTGACCTCTTGATCTTTAGCCCTTTGGAAAACTGACCCTGGGGAGAGTGGGTCAGTAGTGCCAGGCTAGGCTTAGAGGCTGGGAGCTTAGGCTGAGACACCCCCCCCCCCCGTGCATGACTGTGAAGAGGAGTTGTGGTCAGAATCAAGTTCTCCATTCCCTTCTGCCAGGAGCTGGCATTGGCCCAACCATCCAGATTGGGGAGGAGACGGTGATCACGGTGGATGCCAAGGCTGCCGGGAAGGGCAAGGTGACTTGCACTGTTTGTACTCCTGACGGCACTGAGGTGGACGTTGATGTGGTGGAAAATGAGGACGGCACCTTTGACATCTTCTACACAGCACCCCAGCCAGGCAAATATGTCATCTGTGTGCGCTTTGGAGGGGAGCATATCCCCAACAGCCCTTTCCAGGTCACGGTGAGTCTTGAGAATGTCAGGGGAGAAATTTACATGTGCCTGGGGACTTTCTATATGGACAGTGTAGCAGTGGCTTCAGAACTTGGGCTCTTGCTGATGTGTTGACTATGGATAGCAGAGTGTTTCTGTAGGAGGAATGGTAACCAGGTAGGCCTCCCCATCATGTTGGATTGCAACTCCCACCATCACAAACCATTGCCTGTGCATTGCTTGGGCTGATGGCAATTGCAGTCTAGGAACATCAGGAAGACATGGTCCCTATCCCTGTGCTGTTGGAAGGCTCTTCTTGCTCCATGGGTGGGCCAACGAAGTGCGATCATGTTTGGGAGAGTTTTATCTGTTTTTACAAAAAAGCCCTGAGGGCTTAAGCCACACATTTTCACCTGGATTGTCAGTGGCTAGATGATTACTTGATCACCTTGGCAAGCAGGCGAGGGGGGGCACAAAATGAATGGGATTTTTATTTGTCTTGCTTCTGGGCACATTTTATGTATGACTCTATGCAAAAGAAGTCATTGCCCTCAAATAGCACAATCACCTCTCCCCAGCCACTTGCAAGTAAAGTAAAGCGTGAAGAAGAAGTCTAGAAGCTCCTCCAGGTGATACTGGCACATTTGGTTGTATATTTTCCCCAACTTGGTGCCCTCTAGATAGGTTGCATTGTGAGTCCTATCCTCTCCGGCCACCATAGCCATTGGGGATGGTGGGAACTGTAGTTCAAACATCTGGAGGGTACTAGGTTGGGGGAGGCCAGCGTATTGAGTAAATGAGGGCAAGAGAACCCAACCTTCAGGCAGATTGGGAGATTGGGATGGTTCCCATCAAAATGTAGGGGCACAGCAATGCTCAGTGTAAGCCTCTGTGTGTTTGTCACCTGCAGTCCAGAGTCTGTCCAGATATACCAGGGTGGGAACCTTTGAACTGACACGTCTCATAATCCCCTATAATTGGAGCTTCTGAGGTCTAAAACACCTGGAAGCCTGAGATCCCTGTTCCTCTGTATGGTGTACCTGAACTGACTCTGGTTTAGGAGCCAAATTAGCTCTGTTTTCCTTGCTCTGAGCTGAAATGTGACCTGGTTTAACATCTGGCTTGGAATCTAGTTGCTTGCCTTGGGAGGCAGGTGCTTTGCTCTTCATAAAGCCATGTTGCCACTCTGATCTGGGCAGTATGAATTTCTCTGGGCAGTATGAATCCTCCAGCTCTCAACTTGTGTCTATTTATTTAGTGCCATCACTGAACATGGAGCTTTACAAGTAAAAGAGCAGCAAAACAGTTTCCTGCTCTCAGACTTATAATCTAATTTTCCATTCAGGGTTATAAATTCTTTGTGCCAGAAATCCAGATTTCTGCAGCAAGGATGTTCTGATCGGCCCCAAATCAGGCTTTAAAAAATTACTGGTTTGAAAATCAGTTTTGAATATACATTGTATTTTGTACAAGGGAAGAAACAGATGGACAAGAAGCTGTGGGGCTTAAAGAATACCCCTAGCTGCCTTTTGAGAGACTTGCTCAAATTACCTCCTGATCTCAGGTTTTACTGCTTTGTGGCTTTGAGGGCTAGAAACCTGTTTTTAAAACTGTCAGGATGTCCAGTTCTTCAGTCTCCATTTTTTTTTTTTTTTTTTGGAAAATTTGAGGGCAAGTTTTGTAAGCGTTCCTTGACTTGTGAGTAGCCAGACGCTTACTTGTTTGTGTCAATTGAATTTTAGACTGTTCATTTTACTCTGAGTTAGACTTCAGGTAGAGATTTGCATTTCTGAATGCTTCTCTGTGTAAATTCCCTGTGTAGCAAAGTAGCACATATGATTTCAATGTAGCTGTTTCTAGATGCGTTCATAGAAGAATGACTTTTAAAAAAAAATCTCTCTTTCTCTCTCTCTCTTTGAAGTGGCATTTATTTTCATTGTGTGTAATGTGTAGAACTGCAGGTCAGCACTGGTTTTATTGTTGAAATACAGATACAGGAGAGAAATTGAGGGATAGAGAAAGAGAGAACTCTGTCAATGGCATTTATGTTGAAATGCCATCTGACAGCCAAGGGCAAACGAGCAACCCATGAATGTTTTACAGACACACACACACATACACACACAGACACCTTGTCTTCCTAGAACTTGTGACTCATTGCTTGGCTTTCATAGAAACCTTCCTGTTCAAATGTTAGTCACACTTTCCAGGTTCCAGCACAAAAGGAGCCCTCTGGCTCATCACAGAGGTGGGGGGCAGTGTTGAGGAGAACAGTGTCTCTCCTGCCCGCCCCTTTCTAGCTATTGTCTTGTGTGTTTAGAAAACAGCAAGCATAACATCCTTCAGCCAGGGAAGTTTTGACTCACTGGAAAGCAATAACCTGTTTCTTCTTATGTCTCCTCCCCTAAACCCTGAATGAGAAAACTGAAATCTCCCCAGAGGAGCAGAGAATCTCTCAGAGCCAAGCATACATTAAAAACTCTCTGCTTTTGCTCAGTCCCAACTTCCCTGCCATCTCTTCCCCTCCTTGTAGCTTCTGTTTTATACTTAACATCTATATTGCATTCACTGTGCCAATCCTAGGCATGTTTACTCAGAAGTAAGCCCCCCAACTGCATTCAGTGGGGACTACTTACATAAAATTCTATCCAGGATACAGTCTAAAGTGTTTTAAAGTTCATGGAAGATGGGGCTACCTTTGGCCACTGGTCAGGATGACTATACATATGTCTGAATCCCAGTGGCTAAAGGATTAAGAGCAAGAAGTGGAGTTGCTCTTGTGGTCTGCTAGGGAGCTTCCTAGAGGCAGCCAGCTGGCTCCTGTTGAAACAGATGGAAAGGCGAAATAGGCCTTTAGTAAGATCTAGTAGAGATCTTCCTCTATTCTTTCATTAGTTTCATGACCCACATTAACTCTAAAAGAACTTCTAATGCCATGCTGGTATAGAGTGGGTATAGACTGTGTTCACTACATGCTGTTTCCCCTTCCCCCAGTGTGTGTGAAAGCATTCCTTCGTTCTTCATGGTTCAAATATAGGGAGTAAAAATCTAAAGAGAGCCAGGCTTTTCCCCCTTCCCTGAAGCATCTTAGGCTTCATGTATAAAATGTGAAAAAAATCCCATTCTGAACCTACATACTACATTCCTAGGCTGCCTCTGCCCCAGATGTAAGTTGGCATACTATAGCACAAAAATGCACACACTGCAATGAGATCATTATATTGTGTTGGCAAACAATGCTGGCTTTCTTGTCCACCCGTTTCTTACAGCACTGTCACCACATACAGCCTGTTAATGCTTAGACACAATGTTGTGGGACTGCAGAAAGGATTTTGCGTAGCGACACAGGGTGCCTACTATATGTGATGCTTCTTTTCTAGTGTGCCAGGGCTATCCCTGTGATCTTTTGTTTGCTGAAGTTCTAATTACTTAGTGTAATTTAAAGCAACTACGTAGCTCTTAGGAACCAGGATCTAAACCCCAGTTTCCTTTAAAAACAAGTTCCTAGCTCTCATGATTGCTGATAGTTCTAGAAAATTGATGACAATGCCAGATTCAAATCCAGAGCCCTTTCTTGTAGAACAAATGGAATTGCATTTTTTATAGACTTCACCCATAGTAAAACCCAGTGACTCCCTTCTCTGTGAAATGTGAATCTGCACTGGTTTTTAGTCAGAACATTTAAAGGTACTGTTCATGTTGCTGAGCACTACTCCAGAACTATGTTCAACACTTTGAGTAGAAAGTTCAAACTAAAGCCCAAAGTGGATACATCTACCCACTGAATGCAGAGCCACCAGCTTCCACTGAGATCTGGGAAGAAGTTACTTTGCCTTGCCCAAGCTCTGGTTTTTGGCACGTAAGGGGCCCTGCGTGTTGCTATGGACAACTCATATGGGATGCTTTCCTTCCCACTGGGGGATGACACAGGTGGAGGGGAGTCACAGGTCTTTCTGTCCAACAGTGAAAAGGCATTGAAGCTGCTGCGGCTTCTTTTGTGAAAGGGCTGGGCTTATCCCAGGAAGACGGTGGCCACTGGCTTTGAGCTGGCTTTCAGGCAACAGCTTGCCCTTGAGGTCTCTTGGGGTGTTAACCTGTTCCTGTGTAGAGTTCTGAAATGGGAAGTACTGCTGTGTTATGCAGGACTGAGGATTGTGGGGGCTTTCCAGGTGTTGGTAGACTCTAGTTCCCATCAGCCCTAGGCCAGTGATGAGGACTAGAGTAGGAGGTACAGTCCTCAACATCTGGAACGCTGCAGGTTTTCCTCACCCTGGATTCTAATGGGCGCCCTGGCCCTGAGCTGGCTTCTCCATTGGTTGGTCCATTCTAACATTCTTGCCCCCGTTCATGCCACAGGCCCTGGATGGTGAGCGTCCGACCCCCCAGCAGATGGCCCAGCCGATGCGCGCCCCATCCTACGCATATCCTCCTGGTGCACAGCAGCCCTGGGGACCAGCAGTAACAGTTCAGTTTCTTGGTGGAGAAGCTAGCCCAGCACATTCTGAGTTTGGGGGAGCCATCCTATGGAATTCAGTAGCCTGCTTTGCACTGTCCGGCACTGCTTGGAGGCTGAAGGTGGGGGACGGAGGCTGGGTTGCTGCTTTGAGGTCACAAGACCAGAGGAATCCCCCCGTCTCACTTCCCATTATGACTTTGGCACAGACTGGGTTCACTGGAGCACAGGGACCCTGCTTTTGCAAGCTGAAGATGGGGTCAGAGACCTGGTCCCTCCTGGGAGTAAATCCCGTTCTTCTTCTGAAGCTACCCAGCACCCCAGGGAGATGTAATTCAGTTCCCTCTGCTTCAGTCCTGATGTGGAGGTGGGGATATCTCCTCAGATTTCATGTTCTCTCCTATCATTAGTTTCCTGATACAGATAAAATTTTCTGCACTTCCTTTTAACTTTTTTGGGGGGAAAAGCAGTTGCTAATTGCACCAATGCTATTCTATCTAGTTTGACCTTCAGACTAATGGCTCTCTCCTACCTGCACACTTTGCCAATCTAGACTAACTGGTATATAGTTTTTAGAAATAATGTGCTACAAAACTACAAAATAACTACAGAAATGCCTTCTCTTGCACATTTTATTCACCAGTCTAAAAGAAAAAAATTTCATAATTTTTTTTAATTTTCCTGGAAAAATTTGAATTTGGTTTTCTTCCTTCTGGGCCTTCCCATCTCCAACAAGCAATGGGCTACAGTGTAGGGTGTGCTGCACACCGTAGGGTGTGCAGCAGTCCTCATTTCCTGTGTAAGCTTACACAGAGTTTTGCAGAAGTGGTATTGGAGGGAAACAGGGTAGGGACAGCATATGCCTATGTAGGTAGCTCACAATAACCCAGAATATGGGTTTTGGGGAGTAGTCTAGTGTGAAGCTGGGCAAACCTGGTTGGAGAGAGCCAATTACAACTTGGGGAATGCTGTGAAGGGGGGGGCTTTGGTAGAGGAAGGATACAAAAGGCTTGTCTCTGATAGAAGGCAGATGAAGGAAAGATTGCCTACAGATAAAGAATTGCAGAGATATAGAGAAAAGTTGTAATAGAGATAGAACGATCAGCCAGGGTTGGGGGGAAACTGAAAAGAGTTTTGGGGAGCTGCAAATAATTAAGTAGTTCAGGGGTTAATGTGTTATCCAAATGTGTCTTTAAAACTGTCCATATGTTTAATTTTTTTTTTACAATTGTGTCTGGCTGTTCCTATTAAGTTTGATAGAGAATCTGGTCACTCTTATCACAGTGAACCCAAAGAACAACACCAAGTGCCTGGTCCAGAAAGGGTTCTTGAGGGGAAAAGAGGCAAGATGAGTGACAGGAGCACAAGGGTTGGAAGTGTGGGGCCAGCCTGAAGAGGGGATTACACTTCCCTCTAAACCAGTGGTTCTCAACCTGTGGGTCCCCAGATGTTCATGGACTTCAGCTCCCAGAAGCCCCAGCCACTATGGTCAATGCTCAGGGCTTCTGGGAGCTGAAGTCCACGAACATCTGGGGACCCACAGGTTGAGAACCACTGCTCTAAACCATTATAGTCCTTCTTCCTTGGGTACTTCAGCTGTGTCTTTTCTATTCCACTTTCCCTCGACACATCACTTTTGGCAAAACTGGCAACTGTCTGCTCAAGACCTCCCTTTAGCTTTCTCTTAACCAAATAGGTCTCCTTACAGCATCCCACCACTACACCAAATATATGTGACAGATCATCTCTCCGGTTTACTAAGCTTAATAGGAACAGCCAGACACAGTTGTAAAAAAGAAAAGAAAAAACAAGTGGAAATTTTTAAAGACACATTTAGATAACAAATTAACCCCAGAACTATTTAATCAGCTGCAGCTCCCCAAAACCTTGTTCAGTTCTCCCCCCACAACTGTCTATTACAGCTTTTTCCTATCTTGATATTAGCTTTCCCCATCTCTCTGAAATGTTACCTGCTACCATGTGAGCTTTTTCCTATCTGCCTTCTGTCAGAGACAAACCTCAGTTTTGTATCCTTTCCCCCTTAGGCCCCGCCTTCACAACGTTCTCTGAGCTGTGATTGGTTGGCACCAACCAGGCTTGCCAAGCTCCTCCCTTCACAATTGCTCTAGCATTGCAGCCTTCTCCCCTCTACTGCCTTGCACCCCAGATTCGCTTGCTTGCTTGAATGCCTCTGCAAACAGGCTGTTCCAGAATAACTTCAGGAGCACCTCCCCTCTTCCCTCGCTTTTGTCTCCCCTGCACCTGAATTCCAATGGGGAAAGAAATCCTCCAAGAATGTGACAGGATTTGGGCTTTTCCCCAGTTGTCTGTCTGAGGTCACATCCCTCCATCTCTTGATGCTGGGTAGGGGGGCCATCTGTGCTTTGTGTGTCGTCCTTGTCAAAGCCTCTGCTACTGGGAACTGCCAGGTCCTATCCCATTCAGGCTATGCTAAGTGAATTTTTTCAAAATAAGAGGGAATGCAACAGGTAGACTGCAGGGCTCCCCCGCTTCTTGGTTTCTGTGGAGTCTTAACTAGCAATTATCCAAAGATAGCCACAACTAGAGTCTTGTTTACCCTGTTAACTGTTGCCCTGTACAGTTATAGCTGGGATGGTTAGGGAGGATCTTCAGCTCTATAGATGTTTTTGACTACAACTCCCTAAGTCTCTTATCAGTGGTTGTACTGGATGGGTCTTGTGGGAATTGAAATCTCAGTGTTTGGAGGACCAAGACTTCCCTGTCCCTGAAGCTAAAACATGAAACTGGTCTGCTTATCAATAGAATTTACCATTTGATATTCCAGCTGAATGCAGCCAAAGTTGGAGTAAATAATGGCAGGCGAAAGGGGCAATGCAGCATAGAAAAAGGAGAGGGAAACCGAGCAGCTAGATCTTACAAAGAGCTTGGGGAAAAGTTACTTTTTGTAGCTACAACTCAGCATGGCTATTGGTCATGCCTGCCTGTGGGATTCTGGGAGCTGTCTGTCTAAAATGTCACCCTCCGAGTTCTGCTCCTGTTATCCTTGTGCCTTATATGTTGGTGCCACACAGAGCAAACTGCACAGAAACTTTAATGCTTCCTGGCAGTAGTGCCCCAGTTCCCTGGGGAGCTGCTTTTAATACTACCAGAAGCGCCACCCTGTTGGCAGTGCTTCCTGAAACAGCAAAAATTTGTGGTCCCCTAAAATGAAAGGTGGGGATATACCATCTGCCTGAATGACTTCTGGGGTGGGAGACCAAACCAAAGATAGCTTCTTAATGCAGAGACCTAGAACATGCCAACTTGGAATGGGCAGAGCTTGGGAGAGCTCGGTTTTGGGGTACAACTTCCAGATTGCACAGCCAGCGAGGCGACCTTGCTGGCTATCGGATTCTGAAAATTAAAGTTGGAGAGAAAAAAAATTAAAACTTTTGCAAGCTCTGGAAACAGGTGTAGAGTCTTGGAACTCTCAGCCATTCCAGTGGTCTCATGGTGTCCAAACACTTGATCATAACTTAGAGCAACTACTGCAGTCTGCTCCAGAACCTGGCATTTTGCTTAATTATAAATCCTAGTCTCAGAAACCTTCATGTTTTATAATAATGAAATCCAGACCTGAAATATGAGGATTGAAAGAAAGTGGGAGGAGAGATCCCCAAACCTATTTGATTTAACAGTGGCTAGTTTGCGCTTAGGGACTATAAGAAGAAAAACCACCAAGTTGCCTTTTTGGGATTTGTCTTTCGTCAGCTCTGTGTTCCATCGCTGTTTTTATGGACTCTCGCCATTCTTTCCCACCATCTCCTTTTCTCCCATGGCTTTCAAAGACCTGTTTCTCACTCTTCTGTTGGGTTGGTGGGGCACCTCTATTTTCCAGGCAACAGACCGTCCTGTCAATGGGCTGGATGCTGGACTGCGGCCTTTCGACTTGGTTATCCCTTTTACCATCAAGAAAGGAGAGATTACAGGTAATACTGCATCCTACATGGCCAGAAGGACTGTCTTTGACGATTGTAGAAGGCCCTCTTGGCCTTAAATCTAGAGCAGTGGTTCTCAACCTGTGGGTCCCCAGATGTTCGTGGACTTCAGCTCCCAGAAGCCCCAGCCACTATGGTCAATGCTCAGGGCTTCTGGGAGCTGAAGTCCACAAACATCTGCGGACCCGCAGGTTGAGAACACTGATCTAGAGCAAAGAGGCCTTTATACATGGCCAGTGTTCATTTATTCATAAAGCACCATTGGTGTCTACATATGCGGCAATATCTTAGGAGCACAGAAGGTATATCTTCAAAATTCAGCTGCTGGATTTCTGCTTACATTTTTTTAAAAAGTCCTGAACCTTTGGGCTGTGAAGCAAGTAGACAGTTCTGATGTAATCAGAAGGCTGGTGTGATAAAATTTCTGGTGGTTCAGACAAAAGAATTTTGGGTTTTGTTATCTACTTATGACTAGCAATGTTAGAAAAAGATCTAGTGCTTATGGTAGCTCTAGAATAAAAAATTGATTGTGTTATTTTTGCTTTTCTTCATGCAGAATATGGATTACTTGGATACAGTACCTATAATCCTCATATCTTTCTAAAGAAGGTGGCAGGCAGACATTGTTTTTTAGGCCAGTTAGAGATGGGAGAGACAGGTTATGAGCCTCTGGATGTTTTTAGACTGCAGCTCCCATCAGCCCTAGGCAGTGGAGCCAATGGTAAGGAATTAAGGAAGTTTGCAGTCCCGAAATCGTCTGGAGGATGACATATTTTCTGACCCCTGTGTTAACAGCTTCAAATTCTTAGCATCATACTATGGTTAAATACAGCCGTACTTGCAAGGAACCTAAGCAATTCCACCTTTATGCAAACAAATGCCCTAACTTGCGGCGATGAGTTGGAGGATCGGAGAATTGAAACCAGGTTCTTTTGAAACATCTGCTCTAGTGTGTAATTCTGGCTCCTTGGCTTTCTACTCTGTTTAAAGTTGCGTGGCTTGCTTTGTTCTCTTTCTTTTGAAGGTGAGGTGCGCATGCCATCTGGCAAGGTAGCAAAACCAGACATCACAGACAACAAGGATGGCACAGTAACAGTGCGCTATGCCCCCACAGAGGCTGGCTTGCATGAGATGGATATCCGTTATGACAATATGCACATCCCAGGTAACTTCTCTGCCAGAGAGATTAGGGCTATAATATCATCTTGACATGCCTTGGGTGGTATGTCTGAGTGTGTTGCAAGGGAATAGTAACCTGGATGACATTGTGTCTTTTCTCCCCCTCAAAACAGGTAGCCCCCTTCAGTTCTATGTTGACTATGTCAACAGTGGTCATGTGACCGCATATGGACCAGGACTTATCCATGGAGTGGTCAACAAGCCAGCAGTTTTCACTGTCAATACAAAAGATGCTGGAGAAGGTGAGTCAGACAGGTTTTCTTGATATTTGATTTTTTTCCCTGTCTAAGCTCATGTACTTTTGGAGATGATCTGCTTCATTGTGGTTGGCTCTCTGACCTTTCCTCCACTGCATAGAGTCGTGGGGTCCTCTCAGCTCCGTGTAGGTGCAGAAAATGGCTGCCTGATGTCTCCTATGGGGGGGAATTGTCATTGTAAGAATGGGCTTAATATTGTGAGGATGGTTCTTAGAGATATAATTCATTTGTAGCGTTTTACAAGGGAGTCAGTGTGATGAACATTGGACTATGACTCTGGAGACTAGGGTCGGAACCTCCAGTCAGCCATGGGAATGCACTGGTTCACTTTTGCCTAATCCTACACTCTCAGCCTCAGAGGAGGGCAAAGGGAAAACTAGGGATGGGACAAATCCAGAATTCTCCGAATCCCTGAAAGGTTCTGGGAATCCACGAATCTTGAATCTTTCTAATCCTTTTTTTAAAAAGGGTTTAAAAAGCAAGAGAAAGAAGGATAATCTTGAGCAAGACACACTCTCTCAGCCTCAGCAAAAGCCTAGGTAGAGGCAAACTTCTCTCTGAAGAAATCTGGCCAGGACAATTGTCATAGTTTTGCCTCAGGATCTCCCCAGATTGAAAATGACATGAAGGCCATTTCTACACAGGAAGGAAAATGTGGATTAATTCCACATTTTCCTACCTGTGTAAACAAGGCCACCTACTACAGTACAGAAATAATCCAGGTCAAAACTAAATTTTCTTTGCATAGCTTCTTATGGCATCCTGGGGTTTGTAGTTTGATGATGCACCAGCACACTTTGGCAAAGAAGGCTGTGACACCTTGTAAAACTAGAAACCCCAGAATTGTGTATGAAAGAGCTTTGCAAGGAAGCTATGCAAGGGAATGTTTCAGCTGTCCTTGAAATCTCAAGAAGACTGTACCTTCCAGTCAAGGGCTGAACTGAAATATTAAATATTCAGTTTAAATATCTTAGAATACAACCTCAGCTGTAATTTCTGAAATTGTTAGCAAAAGTCATTATTACTCTGAGGAAAAAATTCACCTACTTGCCATCTCCCCTTGTGCGTCTGGTCTCCCAGGTTTTCAGGCGTCCCGGTCTCCAACAAACTATTTGGTTGAGAGATTCAAAAGATTTGGTTTGCCTATTTTGGCATAGGGATTTGGATTCTTGAATCTCAAATCCTTGCCAGGATTCGAGGATTCAGTTGGCCTGTCCCTAGGCAATGAATTTTGCCAAGAAAACCCCACCATAGGGCTTTAGGGTTGCCATAAGTCAGAAATAACTTGAAGGCATACAACAACAAAGAAAGGATTTTATAACCTGTTCTATAGCTAGAAAGGCTCTCAAAGTGGGTTATGTATCAATACAGAGAGACAGGCCAAGCCCACATGTTTACAGTTTGAAAAGGCAGAAGGAAAAAAAACTGGGGAGAGAAATGGAAAACAAGGAAACTGGATGCCAGATCTCAAGGTTAGGCAGTTCCAAATCCTGGACCAGTGACTACAGGATGGAAGTTGGGGAGGTGTAAAACCACCTGGCCTGGCAACCTCAGAAGGCTGCTGTTCTGACTTCGGTGGAAATACTTCTAGTGTAGATTAAGAGTAATGCACTCCGAAAGCTAGACATGGATATATACACTGATACTCAAAAATGAAGGTCAAATTTTTATCTTAGTGTCAGATTATCATAAAACAATATTGATAGGTTTTTAAAAAATAATATCACAGTAATATGTGCTCCAAATTAACCACTTTTTTGGCTTCAGGAAATGATTGATATCGTTTGACAATTTTCAATTTGACCATGAGTCTTCTACAGTTAGCTTCCCTCTCTCTCTTTTCTTCAGCATGAATAAAGTATCAGGAGATTTGTAGGGTTTCCAGTGTTCAGAATTAGGGGTTCTTTAGGGCTCTGCTTAGCAAATTCATCCTTGACTTGAATAGCAGAATAAAATAGGCAAGATAGCCTCAGCTGTGGAGACCACAAATTTAAGATGGGGTGAAGACTTGAGGCTGCCTTGGATTTTCAGCTTGCTTTGAGTTGTTGTTTATCATACTTACTTGAAGTAATGGACTCCCTCTTATTTGATCTTCGGAACCTGTTGCAGGTGGCCTCTCCCTGGCCATTGAAGGCCCCTCTAAGGCTGAGATTGGCTGCACTGATAACCAGGATGGCACGTGCACAGTGTCCTATCTTCCAGTCCTGCCGGGTGACTACAACATCCTGGTGAAATACAATGATAAACACATCCCAGGAAGTCCCTTCACTGCCAAGATTACTGGTGAGATCTAGGGCCATACTTCAAGGAGGGGATGGCTGGACTGCTAGCTATCCCATACCAAAGCATTACCCACCTTTTTTCCTCCTTCAGGGGATGACACAATGCGCATGTCCCACCTCAAAGTGGGCTCTTCTGCCGACATCCCCCTGAACATCACAGAGACAGACCTGAGCCAGCTGACTGCCACAGTGATCCCACCATCTGGCCGTGAGGAGCCCTGTCTGCTCAAACGGCTGCGCAATGGGCATGTGGGTGAGTGTTCTTGATCCCTGTTTTCTGCCATACCATCTCCCCACACACTCTTAACTCTCAGCCAGTTGGTAAAAGAGGATGATGTAGACTGAATAATATCTCTTTCCTTTCTCCCCATCCCCACTTTTTTTCTGTAGGAATTTCCTTTGTCCCTAAAGAGATTGGAGAGCACATTGTGAACATCAAGAAGAATGGGCTACACATCCCCAACAGCCCTATCACAGTGATGATCAGCCAGTCAGAAATTGGTGACGCCAGCCGTGTCCGGGTCTCTGGTCCAGGGCTCAGCGAGGGCCGGACCTTTGAACCTTCAGAGTTCATCATTGACACCAGAGATGCTGGTATGCACATGTTAATATTATTTTAAGTGGGAATTGAAAATGCTTAAAATAAGATCCTATATAGATCTTTTCTTAAACTGATGTTAAGAACCCATGGTCGCTGTTAGACCTTTGATATATTTCAGTACATAAGCGAGATAAGTCATTCAGTCCAATTCAGTTCATCAGGTAGAGAGTCAAGAGTCTTGCCCTATTTTCTTCCCTCCCTGCCCACAGTCTATTACTACTGGGCATGCTGGCTATCTGTCCATCATCAGTTAGTGATTGCCACCTTCTGATAGCAGAGTGCCAGGAATGCACATGGGCAAAGCTTTTCGTGCCTGTGATCTGCAGCATTGTATGAATTTTGAAGGTACAGCCTGATGCTGCATAGATATTTGTGTGGAGAGCCATTCTTCTGAAATGTGCAAAGTCTGATTTAGCCTAGGCAGGGGTGGGTAATTATCCTGGGGTGAGGGGCCACCACCAAGTTCTCTTGCGTCACTTGCAGTCATTGTCAAAAGGCTGCAGTAATTCTGTATGGCAGTGAAATGTGCCTGAGTGCTGCAGTGCATCATTTCCAAGGAGAGAGTGGATTGCAGCAGCACTGGGTTTCAGTGTTTTTTCATTTAGTGGCAACAGTGGTAAATGAGGACAGTGAGGGCTGCAAAAATGGCTAGATACATGTGTGTGCTTCATGTTGCTCACCCCTGGTCAGAAAAGAACAAAGTACAAAAGGGAAGGTGGAATGGTTATAAGCCATGAGTAGACCCTGAAGCACCGCAGTTCATCACCATGACTATTGGAGCTGAGAGGACCCTGAGCCAAGTGGTAGGAGAGAATAAGCTGGTAGGCTGAGAGATGGACTATTGGAGGAGAGAATAAGTGGTAGGAGAGAAGAAGCTGAAGGGCTGATTCCAGATCCATTCTTGGTTCAGTGATAACACTAGCCCTACCGTTCAAGATTTAGAAGGATTAAGAAGGTGCTAAAATCCATTCTGACCCTTGGTGTTCGCCTTCTAGCATGGCCCATCTGCTCCAGGAAGCCAGTGATGATGGCATGCTTGAAAGGAGTTCACAGTCATCTCAAGCTTTGGTCCCTCAATGTTTTGGATTTCAGGTCCCATAATCTTTGACTATGCTGTCAAAATAATGAAAAAGTTTGTAAATTTTAGCAAGTTCTTAGTAAAATTCTAAACAGGACCTAAACAGAATTCCCGCCATTCTACACACATTCAAATTCAATAGGCACAGCTACTCTTAGCATAGAAACGACTGTAATATACCTGCCTGCTAGGTAGATGGGGAGCTTTTCCCGAAAAAGAGGAAGGTGACAACTCCAATTAAGTCCCACAATCATGTATGCATAGTGTTTCAAAGTCAGGTTTTTGAGAACTAAGCACTCAAAGCCCTATGCCTGAATGGGTAAATTGCTTTTTCTCACATGATGGAGGGATTTTTGTAAACTCTGTTGAGAAATTTGCAAATTTTAGCAAGTTTTTGTGAAAACAGAATGTGGTACATGTACGTGCCTGCCACATACAACTTTGATGATGCTGAGACATACAGCCATATCCTCTTAACCAAAAATTCCCCATCTCTCCTTTAGGTTATGGTGGGCTGAGTTTATCTATTGAAGGACCCAGTAAGGTTGACATCAACACAGAGGACCTGGAAGATGGAACTTGCAAAGTCACTTATTGCCCAACAGAACCTGGCAACTACATCATCAACATCAAATTTGCAGACCAGCACGTTCCAGGTGAGGGCAGTTGGTTGTAAGGGAGAAATGGTATGTTCAGGAAGGATCAGGAAGCTGTCCTGGAATAGGATGACCATTTGAGAGGAGATGCAAGATGCCTGGGAAGCTTGTGCTGCTTGAACAGATTGGCAGTGCTCACCCTCCACTTTTGGGAATTGGATGATGATAATCATTCATTTACTTACTTACTTATTTATTTCCCTCAGTGTACACAGTGCTTTACATGAGTAGTTTATAATTGTTAATTTGACAGTTCTCTGCTCTCAAGCTCACAGTCTGGTAAGACCTGACATACAAGGAAAGGAGTATGGCAGTGGTGGAGAGGATAAAGTCGAACAAATGCTGGCTGCTCTTCTCTCCATTGGAGGCAGCACCAGTGGCAGCCTCATCTGTGTTTTGACTCTGTTCAGGAAACCTATTCTTACTACCATTTCTTCCTTCCCTCCCTTTCCACTGCAGGAAGCCCATTTTCTGTGAAGGTCACAGGAGAAGGTCGAATGAAGCAGATGATCACACGGCGCCGCAAAGCCCCTTCAGTCGCCAACATTGGCAGTGAGTGCGACCTCAGTTTGAAAATCCCAGGTGAGTGGCTCAGGGAGAGATACTTGATAGCAGTAAGCTGGCAGTCACTGCTGTAGTGGGGAGCTGTTGGAGAAATGCGGACCTTGAAAAGGCTATGTTTGTATAACAACATCCAGAACTGCATAGTTAGCTGTTTGAAGTTGTGTTCTGGAAGTCATACAATAGGTAAACAGAATTAAGATTCCGGTGTAAAATGTGTGCGTGTTAATTTTTATAATAAATATAATCAACCACTAAAATAATTATTAAAATAAACACTACAGAGTCCACACTATAAATAGCAATATGAGAGAAGGTCCAGGGCATCAATTATTCGCTGAAGGGAAGAAGATGGCACAGGCTCTCATCCAATTTTTATTTTGAACAGAAGCCTGACACAGTTCAACTATAAGTTTTTTCAGTGGGCATTGTAAATCATATGTTGTCCAGTATTTCCTCCAGACAGAAGGCTGAAGTGTTGACTTAAAGAAAAACTACATAATTGTGACAATATTCAGAGTGCAGGTATCTGCAAAGAACCAATTTCAGTCCAATAGTTACCGATACCAGAGTACAAATTTATACAAAATACAAATGCCTCTTTTCCTTCACTCCTCTCAGCGTAATACTAATACTCAGAGGTTCTGTTTATATGCTCTTCCATTCCAGATTCCATGCCTCATCTGTTCTTAATTATGATTTACCTTTCATTGTTTCAGTGAATTATGTCTTATCCCTTTTTTCCCCCCATACTCCAAACAATAACAATTTTCCTAACTTTTGGATAAATCCCAGAACATTCTGTAGACCTCCCTTCTCATGTGGTGAAAGGAAACGCAATAGAATTTTGTGCCGGTTCCAAATCCCTGCACTCTCACAATGCGTGAAGGGGAATATGGAGCCTTGCAAAGAGGGTCCTGGGCTCCTTTTTTTCCAAACAGGTCTCCAGTCCTTATGGCTCTGAATTGGGGAAACTTGGAAAAAACATGGATAGACAGTGCTAGCAAATTTTTGGAAGCCAGAGGTTTGGGCTTAATAGTACCATATTCACATATGGACAGTCCTATTTTTTAAAAAAGTATAAGTCATATTTTAATAATTCTCTCAACTATCCATTTCAGCACACTTTGCTAGATGTTGCCCTTTCTCTATGCCCCCAGGCAGAAGATGGTAGCAGTGAATGTGTTCGAGTCTTATCTTCCTTATTTCAGGCACAGAAGCGTAGTGCAGGACTGCATCTATATTTGATTTATATCCTGACTTTCTCCATTCAGGATCCAAGGCAGCTTATAGCATTTAAAAAACAGAGTATGGTTAAGACATTGTTCATACAAGAATTAAACAAAAGTTCAGTTAAAAAGAGAAGATTAAAAGAATATAAAAACACAAGACATAACAAAAAATATGAAAACACAAGGGAAAAAAGATAAAAATGCAATCCCTAGCAAAATCCCTTTCTGTTACATAAATTATAACCCAAAGGGCTACCTGAGTAGAACAGCTTGCAACCATCCTAGTGGTGTTGCACCAATTTGGTACTAGTGACTTGTAGAAAAAGCTGCTAGAGGGGTATGTGTGTCGGTTGGGGGCAAGAACAGCTGTCTGGAGTGCCCCTCAAAGTCTTAGGCTGTGCTAAACTGTTTCCTTCCTGGTCTCTGGAGCAGCAGAAAACAAGCCCTCTCCTTCCTCTACATGGCATCCCTTCAAATATTTAAACATGACTATCATGTCCCCTCTTAACCTTCTCTTCTGCAGACTAAACATACCCAGCTCTCTAAGTCTATCCTCATAGGGCATGGCTTCCAGGCCCCTCACCATTGTGGTTGCCCTTCTCTGGACTTGCTCCAGCTTGACCATGTCCTTCTTGAATTGGGGTGCCCAGAACTGGACACAGTATTCAAGATGAGGTCTAACCAAAGCAGAGTAGAGTGGTACCAGTACCTCCCTCGATCTAGACACCATACTCCTATTGATGCTGCCGAGAATTGCATTGGCTTTCTTGGCTGCCGCATCACACTGCTGACTCATGTTCAGCTTGTGGTCTATGAAGACTCCTAGATCCCTTTCACACATACTGCTATCCAGCCACATGTCCCCTGTCCTATATTTCTGTATTCCATTTTTTCTACCTAAGTGTAGGACCTTACCCTTCTCTCTGTTGAATTTCATTTTGTTAGCCTTGGCCTAGCTCTCCAATCTATCCAGATCATTTTGAATTTTGATCCTGTCCTCTGGCATATTGGCAACCCCTCCCAATTTGGTGTCATCTGCAAATTTGATGAGCATGCCCTCTATTCCTTCATCCAAGTCGTTGATAAAAATATTGAACAGCACTGGGCCCAGGACAGAACCCTGTGGCAGCCCTCTAGTCACTTCTCTCCAGGATGAGAAGCAGCCATTCGTGATCACTCTTTGGGTTCGGTCGGTCAACCGATTACAAATCCAACTAACAGTAGCCCTGTCCAGCCCGCATTTTACTAGCTTCTTTGCAAGAATGTCATGGGGAACTTTGTCAAAGGCCTTACTGAAATCGAGATATGCTACATCCACAGCATTCCCTTCATCTGTCAAGCTAGTAACTCTATCATAAAAAGAGATAAGATTAGTCTGGCATGACTTATTTTTGAGAAATCCATGTTGACTTCTCGTGATTACCGCCTTGCTTTCTAATTGATTAGAAACTGACTGCTTAATGATCTGCTCCAGGATCTTTCCGGGTACCGATGTCAGGCTGACTGGGCGATAATTATTTGGGTCCTCTTTTTTCCCTTCTTGAAGATGGGGACAACATTTACTCTCTTCCAGTCTGCTGGAACTTCTCCTGTCCTCCAAGATTTCTCAAAGATTATAGCAAGCGGTTCCGAAACGACCTCTGCCAGCTCTTTTAATATCCTAGGATGCAATTCATCTGGCCCTGGAGACTTGAATTCATCCAGTGTGGCCAGGTATTCCTGTACCACCCCTCTACCTATTACGTGCCTCATTTCCCCTGCTTCCTCACCTGCTCCCCAATCGCCAGGTTGAGTGCTTGTATCCTTCTGGGAAAAAACCGAGGCAAAGAAGGTGTTAAGTAGTTCTGCCTTTTCTCTTCCCCCATGAGTAATTCACCGTCTTCTCTGCACAGCGACCCTATCATCTCCTTCTTTTTCCTTTTGCAGCGGACATATTTAAAAAAGCCCTTTTTATTGTTTTTAATGTCTCTGGCCAGCCTAAGTTCGTTCTGTACTTTAGCCTTTCTGACCTCCTCCCTACATCTCCGGGCCACTTGCTTAAATTCTTCTTTGGTGGTTTCCCCCTTCTTCCATTTCCTATACATGTTTCTCTTAACACTTAGCTCTACTCAGAGTTCTTTAGTCAACCATTCTGGTTTCTTCAGATGCCTTCCATTTTTCTTCGTTATTGGTACAGTTTTAGACTGTGCCTTCAGTATCTCCTTTTTAAGGAACTCCCATGCCTCCTGAACTCCTTTCCCTTTCACTATTCTTGACCACGGAATTCCAGCCAGCAGCTCCCTAAGTTTACAGAAGTCCGCTTTTTTAAAGTCTAAGATGAGTGTTTGGCTACCCTTATCTTCTCCTTCCCACTGAATGCCAAATTCCAATAGGGCATGGTCACTCCCCCCTAAAGATCCAACTACTTCTACCTGATTAACAAGGTCATCCCTGTTGGTCAGGATCAGATCTAGAATATTTGATCCCCTTGTGGCCTCTTCCACCTTCTGGACCATGAAGTTGTCTGCAAGACAAGCAAGAAACTTGCTGGACCTTGCTGTCCTGGCAGAGTTTGACTGCCAGCATATATCTGAGTAATTGAAATCTCCTATTATTACTGTATCTCTCCTCCTTGAATGTGCAGTCATTTGGTTGAGGAAGGCGTCATCAAAGTCCTAAGCCTGGGTTGGAGGTCTGTAGTAAACCCCCACCAGAATATCCCTTCTTGACTTTCCTTGGAACAATGGCTCTGTGGTGACATTAGTTTAGTACTCATAAATGTCTACATTTTTGAAAAATCAGGCACTACACACTTGTTGGGAAAGCGACTCTCCAGATGCTCTTAGACTGCAGACTCCCATGATCCTTGGTTATGTTGGCTAAGACTCTCGGGAGTTGCCGTGCAATAGTACTTTACCATTTACAGTACTGCCATTACCCACCCCTGTTGTGAAAAGAAAAATCTAGATCTAGAAAAGCTTTTTAAAAGAATGTTGTGCTTCAGTAATATATTAAGTAAATTGACAGTATGTAAGTAGTTATAGTTCGGGCAAAAAACGAAGTTGTGAATTTAAAAAACTATAAAAACAGATGAGAATGTAAGAAAGAAAAAAAGAAGAAATTGGGCAGAGATGCAAAACATGTGAGAAGGTTTGGTAAATAGAGAGGTCTTTAAATTTATGAGCTGAAAGAAACCCTCCGAAGAAAAGTTGAAAGTGAAGCTTTGACAGTATCAGGTACAAAGAAGGAGGTATAATATCGTATTTGGATGCAATTGTATATACATGTATTTACTAGCATTGCAAGAAAGATCCTGATATTGGTTATCTAAGCGTGTGTGGGTAAAATACATTTATTTTAGTCATTTAATAATATTTGTTATTACTGTATGATTTATCTTTTGAGCATCATATTAATTAATTAAAAAAAATTTGTGCTTCAGATCCAAGTTTACTATGAGTAAGGATCTCTGGAAATGAAAGGGGAATCAGCTTAAGTTCAGGCCGAATACCTCACCCCACAAGTACCAAATGGACCATTCCTGCCCTTGTCCAAGTCTTGATCATGTATATTTCTCACTGCTGCCTCTTGTTCCCCAGAGATCAACATTAGGGACATGACAGCTCAGGTGACCAGCCCATCTGGAAAGTCCCATGACGCAGAAATCTTGGAGGCTGAAAACAACACTTACTGCATTCGCTTCGTGCCCTCTGAGACAGGCATCCATTCTGTCAGCGTCAAATACAAAGGGCAGCATGTGCCGGGAAGCCCCTTCCAGTTCACTGTGGGGCCTCTTGGTGAGGGTGGTGCGCACAAGGTCCGGGCAGGTGGCCCAGGCTTGGAAAGAGCTGAAGCTGGTGTGCCAGGTATGCCTGTTTACTGGAGGGAGGTGGGGGCACAATACGGAAGGAAAGGGCTTAATTTGGGAGCTGAAACAAGAGAAGGAAAGCATTTGACATAATGCTGAGACTTAATAGCTTACCCTGAGCCTCAAGGCACTTCTAATCAATTTTTATTTATTAGGCAGTGCATGCCATACCCGTTTATTCATTTATTAGCTACATTTATGTGCAGCCTTTCCTCCAATGAGTTCATGATGGCTCTCAGTCCTCACAACCACCCTGGAAGGTAGTCAGTTTGAGAGAGTAACTGGTCCAGGGTCATCCACTGAATTTCACAACTCTGAAGACTAGAACCTGGATATCCCTTGACCCAGTCCAGCATTCTAACCACTCCATCACTGGCTCTTCCACAGCATAGACTAGGGGTAGGTACACCATATATGCCAGTATATCTGGGGTGGCCTGAAGAAGGTCTGCATGCATTCTGTAACAGGAGTAACTAAGAGGATTTCCCTTCCTACTCCCTCAACCTGGTTCCTGAAAGGGAGCAGGAGTTGGAGTGGGTGGAACGAGAGTGACTCTTGGTGCAAAAGGACTTCTGAGCATAGTTCCAGTACTGAACAGTGCCAAGTAAGTGCTCAGCGGCACTCTTGTTTTTCCTAGTGTGTGTCTGCCTGTCCAGCTGCTTTGCACCTGGGCTCTGAATGGTGGCCCTTGGAGTTCTAGCTTTAAAAAAAGAAAGATCCTCCAGGCTTGAGCTCTGCCCATTCTGACACAGAAGCAGGCCTTACTAGATTTTCCTGATAAGTAGGGAGAATGTACCTAGTACAAGGAGATGCTGATTGTTTTTAATTCCCCATGGAGTGGGCAGTACTAGCCCCTGTCATTTTATCCGATTTTGCTCAAAGCATGTGCTTGTGTTGCTGTATGTAAAGCTCCACATGTATATGTATATGTATATGTGCATGTAAATGTATGAGTGATTATTTTCATACAGCATCATCATGCCATCAAATGGCTGATAATGGGGTATTTATATTGAAGGATAGGTCTTCTGACTTTACCCCCAAATTCACATAGTCAAGTAGTCACATTCCCAAATGCTTTCAAAAGAAAGTTGTCTCAACTAGTTATGGGAGCAGGATTCTCTTTTATCAAGGGAAGCAGTGCATGTGCATTCATAGAGTTTCCATGCTCTGAGATGGCTAACTTAGCACCCAAGGTAGGACTTCCCTTAGGCATAGGAGAAAGGGGAGCTCCAGAAGTGCCTGACACAGTGTTTACCTTATTCCACAGCTGAATTTAGCATCTGGACACGGGAGGCAGGGGCTGGTGGTCTCTCCATTGCTGTGGAAGGTCCCAGTAAGGCAGAGATTGCTTTTGAGGATCGGAAGGATGGTTCATGTGGTGTTTCCTACATTGTGCAAGAGCCTGGTAAGTGGTCACGGGGCCGGGGGGCCATGCCTGGTAGACGCATGTTGTTAATTGGGAATCCCTACAGTATGGTAGGCCTAAATTCTCTGAAGCACCAAACCCTCTCTGATCTTGGAAGTTAAGCAGGTCTACCCTGGTTACCAGTTGGATGGGGAATCACCAACAAATACCAGGTGCTATGGGCTGTATTTCAGAGGAAGGAACTGGCAAAACCATCTCTTGAGTATTCCTTATCTAAGGAAATGCTATGAAATTCATGGGGTCACCATAGGTTGACAGGCAGCATGAAGGCACACATACAGAGTATGGCTAAAGGTTTCCACAGTGAACATTAATAAAGAGGAAAGGGGAAAATAAGCTGTAGTTTAGATGAGACGAGTCTGAACCAGAGCTCAGAAAAGTATTATTATTATTATTATTATTATTATTATTATTATTATTATTATTATTAATATCATCATCACCACCACCACCACCACTACTATTACTATTATTACTACTTTCAAAATTCCCCAGCCAGCACGAGTATACTGACTAGGGGATGTTGGTAGTTGTTGTCCTAAAATAAACTTCCCAGCACTCTTCTGAGCTGTGCACAGAGTTTCTCCCGTTTGTAGAAGATGACCAGAGGGCAGCATAGTTCTGGTAGAAGATACTAGAACTCTGTTTTCTGCCATATTTAGGGAGGTGCTGACCTCCCACCTTAGATCAGGAGTGGGAATTGTTGTTTTGCACGTGTTGTCACACTGCAACTCTCAGCAGGCCTCACTGTTGGCTCTACCAGTTAGAGCTGCCAGGATTTTTGGTACAATGCCATCTGGTGGGCTACATGATTCCTACTCTGGGTATTGTAGGCAAACTGGTACCCTCCACTATTTGGGACTACCTTTTGTATAATCCTGAACCACTGCTAATGTTGTCTGGGGCTCATGTGAGTTGTAGTCCAAAGTATTGAGGGGATGCAAGAGTGCTTACCTTCTTGATACTAGAGTAGTGAACCACAAAGCTTTGGAAAGATTGTGCAAAGCACTGATGACACAAGGATTCCAAAAAAGGAGGACCAAGAGACATATTTTATGGAATATTCCAGGGACAATGGGAAGAGATGACCATGTAGTAGAGAGGGCACAAGTAGAAAAGGGATCCTTCTCATCACTCAGACATAAACACACAAGAGGCTTCAAAGCATTTCTCAGCCAAGGGACAGGAGCAGAGCTTGGAAAAATTACTTTCTTGGGGGCCATTTCTCAAAATCCCTGGTCTGCCATTGCCATGGTGGATGGGGGATTCTGGGAAGTTTTCCAGTCTCTGGCATGAGGAGACACAGATCTTGAAGATGTGGTGTCTTGAGTTCACTGGGCCAGAGGAATAGTCCAGCAATTCCTTGCCACAGACCTATTTCATCTGATTCTCTAAACAGGACAAGCCAACTAATATACACAACATCAGAGGAGGAACTGCATGTTTAGCCCTTGGGGAGTTGCTGTAACTTTAAAAAAAAGAAAAAGAAACTGGAGCCTGTTCTCCAGCCTGAGTGCTGGAGAAGCTCCAAAGGCAGATTTTGGGGCTTATTCTAGTTCCTTCTTCTCTTGGAAAAGGCTCTGGCAAGCTACTTAGCGAATCTGCGTGGCAGCCAGCTTCTGGAATCTGACATGGCAGCTTGTTGCCAGCCACCTGGAATAGATCCAGAGTTGTAAAGAGTTTTCTGTTTGCACAGGAGGTTGGCAGGTCTTTTGGAACAGCCACTTGGAACTCAGGCTGAGTGATCTGTCAGTTTTATGGTGGAGAGAAGAAATAAAGGATGGTAGAACCTGAATAGTTCTTTAATTAAGTGTGGGGATAGTGAAAGATTGTATCTGAAAGGGACATTGTTATATATAACTCCTGTCCTTAAAAATCTTTCTGTGGTCTTTGTAGGATTTTTGCTGGGGGGAACCTAAGATCCAGGTAGTGAGTTACTGCCTGCAGGAATTGTGAATGTTTTAAGCTATAGCAGAATTTTTAAAACATACCTTTCAAGAATAGAAATCTGGTCAACTGCTTTAAAGACTACTTGGAGACCTCTAGTTTATTTGTCAAAATAGTAGTCTCAGGCAAATGGTTAGATACTAAATGCTGTTTCCTGTTGTGCGTTCAATATTGTCAAATAGTAACTATGTGATAGTTGCTCCATATGGAAAGTCATCTGCACGTACAACTAAAAATTCTTGAGAGCATATCTCATTGCAGAATCGCCAAATATTCAAACAACCCCTCTGGTACAGGTTTTCCTGCTTTATTAAAATATTTTTAGTGGCTTTGGGATTCCCCCCCCCCAATCATTGTTGATTGGGATTGAGAGCAACTCAACTCAAACTGTGAAAAACAAAAGAACAAGCTCCAGAATTTGATTTTTAAATTTACTGTACAGAGCACAGTTATAATTTAATACCATGTAATTGCCATAAACTACATCTGAGGGAATCCTTTGGTGAGGAATGTGGACTTCTCCACTAGAGAGCTCTAGCCCAGTTCAGTAGAGTGTGTTAGATCTCTATAGCAAAGAAGTCCAGGTACCTCAGCAAACTACAAACTCCAGGATTCCATAGAATGCAGTCATGACAGGCAAAAGTCATGCATAGAGTAGAATCATTGTTCACGGTTGAACCACTGGTGTAATTGTTTTTAGCTGTACTTCACTGAGGTCCAGACCAAACATTAACTTTCAGTGCATCTTCACTGATGTGCACTCTTGACCAAGAATTACTATCTGATGGTCATCTCCCATGTGTCTCTTTTCTGACAGGTGACTATGAGGTTTCGGTGAAGTTCAATGATGAGCACATCCCAGACAGTCCCTTCGTGGTACCAGCCACCTCCACTTCAGATGATGCCCGCCGGCTTACTGTTTCTAGTCTTCAGGTGAGGCACTGGGAGAAACCGCCCATTTGCTCCCCCTGCTGGCTGGAGTGAGTTGGCACTGTTGCTCTCCTGGGCTGGCCATTCCTTGACCAGAAGCAGAGAGGGAACAAACAGGGTTTGGATCCTGGAGTGCAGGGATGCCATTGAGTGGAAGACGTACCATTGTCTCCACTGGTGAGGAGAGGGAACTGGGCGTCTTAAGGGAGAAAACATTGTGACTTCTGAACACAGGAAAGTGTGGTGTGCCAACCTCAGAACAGTCACGGTGCCAGCTCTGCCAGCCACACAGGGATCTACTTGGGGTTTTTCTCGTGTCTCGTTTAAAGGCTGCTAACAGTCCTGTATCCCAAACCAGAGGGGGGCTTAAAGATGGAGAGCTTCCCTGGACACACCTCTGCCAATCTTGCTGCCAGCCTCAAAGACTGTCCGGAACCCCTCTTTTCAGGGTGCTAATCTAAACTTCCCCTTGCCACTGCCCTTATTTGCTTGCCTGCCTGCTTGCCTCTTGCGCTGCTTCCCAGATTTCCCAGAGCAGTTCTCCCTCTCTAAGCCCCCTGGCTCAGGTAAGCAAACTTCCATCTTCCGTTTGAGGAAGGGAGGGAGGGAGTGTAAGTCACCCAAGGATGATGCCACTGCCCGCTTGGTCTTTTCTTGCAATCTAACATGCTCTGTGCTTCCAGGAGTCAGGGCTAAAAGTGAACCAGCCTGCCTCGTTTGCCGTCAGCTTGAACGGGGCCAAAGGTGTGATTGATGCCAAAGTGCACAGCCCATCAGGGGCTCTAGAAGAGTGCCATGTTACAGAAATCGATGAAGGTAAGAAGCTCTGGTACTGCCCCTCCCCTGGCCAGACAGGGCTGCAGTGCTGACTACGCAGCCAATAAGACACATAATTTCCATGTGGTCTTTGTAAACTTAATTGTTTTCTCCCAACTTCACCACCTACAAGTTGAAGTACCTGACTTGCTGCTACCTGTGCTATTAATCCCCCTTCACCCCAAAGCATCTGGATCATATGTGGGCCCAGAGGTATTCTTTGGGAATGAAAATGGCAGATGCAGCCCTCAAGGCAGATGGGTCTGGAAGAACACCCCAGGCCCACTTGCAGTGCTGGGCTCAGGTTCTTCAGCTTCCCCAAGTTCTTTTTCCTGAACGCTTTGTGACTGGTTTTACCATCTGTGCCAGCCATTTTGTGGATAGGTAGTAACCCCTACCCTTATGACAACCATTTTCATTTGATGCCTGTAACACTGTCTCAAAGTTTCAAGTATGTGTGCTGGTATTATAATGCTACAATTACACTTCAACTGCCGTGGCTTCCTTTTGTGAGATCCTGTGGTTTGTAGTTTATGGAAGGGTTTGTTGTTTAGAGTATTTATGCCCTGCCCTTCAGCCAAAAAGGCTCCCAGAGTGGCTTACAGATTGTTAATTTGACAGTTCCCTGCCCAGGATTGTTTAGATTTCTCAGACAAAGAGCTCCTCTGTGCCTCATGAAACCATAAATATCAGGATTACCTAGATGTTGGCATGGCAATTAAAGTGGAATCGTGGTGCTTTAACTAAGTAGTGTGATAGGGCCCCAGAATTGAGTGTCTTTTCTGACCAGTTTGCTGGCTTCTGTTCTCCACATTTAAAAATAGATGGAGTAGTCATGGATTTTAGAAACATTAATTAAACTAAATTAAATCACTCACCTTAATTGTGAAATGCATAGTCATATGAAACAGTAAACTGCACTGTAGTATCTCTAACAGTGGTGGAGATACTACAGTGGAGGTACTGGTAGGCCTGTAGGCATGTCACAGTCTTGAGCACATGTTTAGAAATGTAATGCTTTGTGGCATTTGAACTCAAACATTGCTTCTCCGAGCACTACAAAGTCTCATTTCTGAGTGCTTTGCAAATCCTACAGATGTGACAGGTCAAAAAGCCCATAAGTTATTGTACAGCATGTGAAGGTTGCTTTTTATGGACCACAGCTTCCAGCATTCCACCACCCAGCACGAACAGCTGTAGACAGTTGACAGCGTTGTCCAAAAGCCTCTTAAATCTGATTCAAAAGGCAAAGCAGAAAAGGAAACAAGAGGGGCAGAGACTGACCCAGCACCAAAAGAGAACAGCAGGTTTTGGCTCCCAGCCACTTCCTGCTGGCTCAGGGACTTTGCCTAGAACAATTCTGTTAGAACGATCTGTGGTGGAAGCAGAAGGGGATGGGAAGCAAGTGTAAGTCTTGCTTCCAGGATAGGAAGCAAGACTTCTTTCTCCCGTGTTTGTCTCAACATGAGTTGTAGCCTAGCGAAAGCTGTCAGCATTTGCGTGTTTGAAACTCCCACCTTGCAGAGTAATTGTTTAGGCCACAACAGCCCTGTTGCTACAGAGACTGGAGCTGATGGAACTGTGTGGGTGGTGGGGTTGAATGCTGTTGGGTACATACATTTGGTTTCCCTGCAGTTGCATCCAAAATGTGTCTTGGTAGGGGAGTAAGTAGCACTTGCCACTGCCTGCTGGGCAGCCTCCTGTTCTCTTACTGGTGAGCTGAAATGCCAGCCCAGATGCTATTGCTTGGCCTGACTCCATTTTGAGATGTGAGTGCAAACTTTAGAATGGAGGCAAAACTGTTCAATCCTCAGGCTCAAAAGAAAGATGCAGTTCACCTATAAAGAGTGGTATAGCAATAAATTCTGGAGAGGAACTTCCCAGTTCTGAAAATATGCCCCAAGGAGGCCCCAATAATTCAGAGAACACAACAAATCTGTCCTGCACCGATGCTTGGTAGTAGGGAGTGATGGCTGTTGCTTCTGCCCCATGGTGGTGGAACAGCTAGTGGGCCCTGGGAGCAGCTCTGTAGTTCAGTCTGCTGCTTGGCCATGGGGGGAAGAAGAACCCTCCTCCCCACAAAAAAACACCCGCTCCAGCCAGTCATTGCCCTGAGGACATAGCTGTGCCTGGGAACTTCCAGCTACCCTTATACAGCCAGGGCAAAGATATTGCGGAAGGTGCCTCCCTGTGCAACATCTTTAAAAGTACTTACACTTGCAATAACATGGGTTATTCCAGTATAAGCTACCACAAGATAACTGGCCCTCTCCACATTAGCCCAGCCTTTATGAGTTTCCCCTTATGCTGTCTTTATCAATAGGATATATTTGTGTGTGTGTGTGTGTGTGTACGCATCCATTTGACTTCTTTTATGATCTCCCTTCAGATACAGAAAGAAACAGAAAAGGGTTATACACACACGTGTGTGTACTCACTCTCATTCGCATTGACTCATGCATCTCCATGCTGGCTGTCAGTTGCCTCTTAAAAGCTGCCCTGATTCATTTTCTTGGTCCTTGTTTTGCCACAGATAAGTATGCCGTGCGTTTCATCCCCCGCGAAAATGGTATTTATTCTGTCGACGTCAAATTCAATGGCAGCCACATTCCTGGCAGCCCCTTCAAGATCCGTGTTGGGGAGGTGGGCCAAGCTGGTGACCCTGGGATGGTGTCTGCTTATGGCCCTGGCTTAGAAGGCGGCATAACAGGTAAGGAGCAGCGGTGGAGAGGCTGGAACTGGGGAGGCTGGTCCAGAGGCTTGGGGAGAAACTGCCCACCTTGCTCTGGGAATTTTCTCTTTGCCTGCAGGAAACCCTGCAGAATTCATAGTCAACACCACAAACGCTGGGCCTGGGGCACTAGCTGTCACCATTGATGGTCCCTCAAAGGTGAAGATGGACTGCCAAGAGTGCCCAGAGGGCTACAAGGTCATCTACACTCCCATGGTGCCTGGCAGCTACCTCATCTCCATTAAGTATGGTGGTCCGTACCACATTGCTGGCAGCCCTTTCAAAGCCAAAATCACAGGTAAGCAGTCTTGTAGACAGGCAGGGGTGAGAAGCTTGCGTCAGAGCCAGAGAAATAGTAGGTGCAGGAGTGTGGTACCTTTGCCCTACCAGATGCTATGGCCTGCAATTCCTGTCAGCCCCATTCAGAATGACCAGTGGTAAAACTGTGGTCCAAAACATGCAGGGCTAACCTTACCCTGGATTTAAAGGTCCTTGTCTAAAGTGTGGAAATTTTCATTCCACGCTCTGCATGTTGTCTGCAATGTCTTCTTTCCTTCCTTCCTCCTTCCTCCCTTTCTCCTTTTTGGTATTGCCAGCTAACTCCATTTTTTAAAAAACTGGCTGATAAAATGCTGTTGCAGGGCCTTAGTTTTCTCACCTATAACTGTTGCAATGGTGGGGCAGGTTGTTAGTACTCACACTGTTGTCATCTTTTCCCCTGGCAGGGGCCCGCCTTGTCCCCAGCCACAGCCTCCATGAGACTTCCTCAGTTTTTCATGGATGGGGTGGCCAAACCTATGGAGCAGCACCCAAGTTTTCTTCTGATGCCAGCAAAGTGGTTGCCAAGGGTTGTTAGTACTCACACTGTTGTCATCTTTTCTCTGGCAGGGGCCCGCCTTGTCCCCAGCCACAGCCTCCATGAGACTTCCTCAGTCTTCATGGATGGGGTGGCCAAACCTGATGGAGCAGCACCCAAGTTTGCTTCTGATGCCAGCAAAGTGGTTGCCAAGGGCCTTGGCCTTAACAAGGGTTTTGTGGGGCAAAAGAACTCATTCACCGTTGACTGCAGCAAAGCAGGTGAGTGTCAATGACTTCTGGAGAGGACTTGGCTGAATGTCTGCAATTTCTGCCATTTCTAAAGATTTGTCTTTACTGCACTGTGTCTTCTTTAGTTTCAAGAATAAACTTCTTCTAGTACTTCGTGGTTTGTTTTTAAAGCTGAATTGAGCAGGGAGTGTCTGAAAAGCCTCAGTGGTATTATGGATTAGTGGAAACATTCTTTTTTTGGACTGCAAACATCCACAGTTTGTCGGAGTTAAAGTCCAAAAAGGTAACTTTCATAATCTCTGCCAGTGATGCCCTGTGCTGGAGACTTCTTTTCCTAGTCTCCAGGAGAAATGGCAGTGACGGGCAAATGTACCATATAATGGGCTACTTAGCATGCCTTTATTTAAAAAAAGGAATAATTGGAATAAGGAGGAGAGCTGTCAGACCCAGCACAAATAACTGGTTTACCCTAACTCTAGTAAGCGCTTGGGATTCAGGGTCTTCAGGGGAAGGAAGGGTTAGAAGGACTCAAACCTTTGTAAAATTCTTCATGTCGAGTTCTGACTGTGCTCTGCTAGTATTGCTTGGATAGAGCTGGTGCAAGACTGTTGCCTAAGCAGCCATGTGTAACTGATGTTGGACTGTGCCTCACATCTACTGCACAGCCAGTAGTGATGGATGATGGGACATGCAGTTAAACAAATTGGAGAGCCGACTCCAAACCCAGTGTAGGAGTTTGGATTGATGAAGAGAGGGAGAAATAGGAGCTGAAATAGCCAGTTTGGGAATTGGTGAGATGTAACCCAAACACATTCCCAGTCCCCACTGTGTCTGACCCCCCTGCCTTTGCTCTTTTCTCAGGGAACAACATGCTGTTGGTTGGTGTTCATGGCCCTAAGACCCCCTGTGAGGAGATTGTGGTGAAGCACCTGGGTAACCGGCTGTACAACGTCACCTACCTGCTGAAGGACAGAGGGGATTATGTGCTGGTGGTGAAATGGGGAGATGAGCACATCCCTGGCAGCCCCTTCCACGTTTCTGTGCCTTAATTCCCCCTTCCCGCCTGATTGTAACACTGCCCTTTCTCCTGGGCCCCACTGTAGTACCACTGCCCTCCCCCCGAGACACTGCCTCTCTCTTAGATGGGCAGGGTTTCTGTGCCACTGAGGCTGGCTTATGAGATCAGGAGGGAGCAGGTTGCCCTTGGGATGAGTGAAGGGGAATTCCTGTGGATCTGTTTACATGCAGCACTAACTACTACTTTCCCAACCAGTTTGTCAGTGATTTTTCCTTTTCTCCCTCTGGGGGAGCCAGGATTGATGACACTTTTCTTTCCTTGCCAAAACACTGGCCTTGTGCCCATGGACTGAATCTGTACTACCTCCTGGATTTGCCAGGAAGGTATCTATCCCATCAACAACAGAAGTTTGGCACCTGGATGCCACATAGGCATATCAGTGCCACCCACTGCTTGAGAGAAACCACTGCTCCCAAAGGAACTGCAGACGGCCTGTCTCTTTCGTCTCTAGATCTCCTCCTTTCCCATTTTATGGCTTGAGATGGAAGCTCTATTGATAACAGATAACCAGTGGCAAGAGCTGCTCCTTGCTTTGCCAGTTTTATAACCAAAAACCTTTGTTTAGTCCTTCTGAGACTTAAGTCGTGCACAACTGCCAAGCCCTTTCTCTGAGGAGGGAAGGGGAATAAAAAGTTCTGCTTCAAATGGCTGTTAGTTGTCTCTTGTCATTTTTTTCCCTCTTCTCTACTAATTCAGGGGTTTGCAATGCCACAGTCTTTTCAGAGCTGGGTTGGCTTTGGCCTGTAGCGATGGGTTTGAAACCTCATATATATGAGGGAAGCTTTCTGTTAATTGCTTTCTGTTATGGACCATTGTATGTTGCAAAGGGTTCTGGGACATGGGCTGTAGTGCTGCACACAGTTCGTGCAGGCTTTACATGTATAAAGTTCATGAACAAGGACTGTCTCACCTCTTCTCTGAGAGTTGTGCCGCAGGGAAAGACTGGTAAGTAGTCAATCCCAGAAGAATCCTCCTGCCTTTAACAATCTTATGAGGGGGATCCAAGTAATAGTTTTGAAAAATGATTCTTTGATTATTTTCCAAGGTAACAATCTCCCTCCTGCCCCAGTGTTTTCCACTTTGGCCTGAATGTAGCATGCTTGTGTCAACAGTAGCATCAAGGTGAAATTACAGTTTCTCCTCTATCCCTTTCCAAGTTCAATTTCTTGCAGCCAGTTGGTGGCTTAAAATCCTTTCTCACTGCAACATCCATCCAGTAAGGCTTAAAGAGATCTTGCCACAGGCTCCAAGCTTTGAATGTCTATTGCAAGCTGCAGCCGCCCCAGAAAACAACACGTTGTATCCGTTATGTCCAAATAAGGGTGACAGGAATTGGGGAATAAAGTATAAAGATGCCTTTGCAGAGTATCCATGATTATTGTACAAAACCATCAGAGGTCAATTGTAGACTTGAGAAGGAAGTCTTGAGTGTGTATTGGGCTGAACAATAACCTATTCAGTGGTGCTTAGAAGATAGAAAGGAATCTTGTTGGCACGATGTTTAGCTACCCAGTTGAGTGCGTAGAATGACCAGAACAACAGGCCCTCAGAAGAACATCCTAATGAAAGTTGAAAGAGGCTCGGAGAAGTCTATTCAGTTAGCTTCTGGAAAATGGGGGGATAAATAGAGGGTCAAAGAGAGTATCCATTCGGAAAGCTGGACTGAATGATTTTGAGTCCTTTCCATCTACTTGTACAGCCCTCTTTGTTGTCATATAGTGGCTGCAATCTTGTATGGCTCAGCATAGTGCGATAGTTTTGCATGTGGACCTCCGCTAAGCCGAGCCATAACAACCACCACCACCACTCTGAGAGCTTGTACAGTAACAGAAGTGTCTGGCTATGTCCCCATAGCCATAAATGAAACGACATCAACACAGAGATCTGCCAGTACATTCAGGAGGTCTGAGCACTGTTGTAAGCATTTTGCATCTGGCTCTTCCAGTTTGGCTCGTTTTCCACAATGTGCAAAATGGCTGTGTCCAGGGGGGACACTTCAGAGCCTGCGGGTAGAGGGGCTTTGGTGTTGCAGTGGAAAGAAGGGAATACCAAGCTCTGCCGTGTCCCCTCAAAAAAGACGCAGCTGTAAGAGAAACTTGTCAGTAAGAAGATGCTTGCCAGTCTGTGCTGCTCAAGCAGGGCCAGAACCTTTTCTGGGCACAAGGGGTAAGCTAAAGGCTTCTGTGGTTTTCTACATGTAGCAGTGAATGGGCATGATAGGTTTTTGTCCTTAAAAGTTCCTAATCCTCCATATTTAATGTTATTACTGAAGTCAAATGTTGCAATCATGGGGGGAAAGGTTTTTCAAGTATATCCTTCTGGATTATATCTTCACATTCGTGATGTGGTTAGCTTTAAACTAGAATCTTTTCCACTTCTTGTTTAGGGCCATGCCTCATTGACCATGGCTCTGGCTTCCATCTAGGTGAGGTTTAAATCCATCATAATCCTCCAACATTTCAACGCATGAAAACTGAGACATGTGGCCAAGCAATAGTGGAGTATGGTCAAGATGGCAAAAGTTATTAATGAGGAAGAACAGGCAAGCTAGGAGAGACTGTAACAATTTGCTTTTGCCTGAGCCTGTTGGAAAGGGCAAGATTCTGCTCCTTTCTCTCCCCTCTTCTGATTGAGTTCAAACTGCTTTTGCACTTCAAACCCAGTGTGTGGCAACTGAAGTGAGCTGAAGACAAAGAGGGAAATAACCAGAGAGAGAAATGTGGACCTTTTAAAAGCAAGTGTCAAAATGGGAAGACAGGATTAATTGGAACCATTTCTGTCAAATTGGGAAAGTTGGGGAGTATGGGTTCAGCTGCAGTTTACTGGGAGTTTCTGATCAAAACACATAACTTTCCCAGTGTGTGCATGGCCAAACAGGATTTTTAGGAGCGATTGAGTGGGGCTGTAGTGTTTTATGTTTGTTTCCATTGATAATCGTCAAGGCTTTACATTTTGCAGTTGCATAATTTACATGGTGCCCCTGGTCTGCTTCCTTGGCTCAGAGTTCAGCCCTGTGAAAATGGCAATCTTCATCCATTCATGTTACATATTCTCCAGTTCAGGGGTATCACTGCATACGAGTTGTTTATCTGCTGTGTGGAAAGTACCAAGAACACACTAGTAATAACCCTGCCTTGTTCATACACACACTCACAGATTCTGCAAGAAGACACTAAATCCCCAGTCCCCAGAGGGACTCCAGTTTGGAGGGCAAAGGATGTTCTCTTGCTCAAAGAGCCTGCAAGATTGCCAGCTGGCTCCTCTGCATAGCTGGAGGGTGTCACTTGCTCAAGCCCAGCTGGGAATTGCAGTCTTAAGGATAGCAATTTCCAGCTGTCAAGAAACAGGTCATTTCTTGAATCCTGATTGAAAGTGCCATCCAAGGCCAAGAAGAGACTGACAGCTATTAAAGAACAGGAACATTTGTTAAACCCCTTTCTGCTCATTGATGAGGGGACCAAAATTTCACTGATCCCAATTAGCCACGTGGCCTCGCTCGTTGCGGTTTCTGTTTAACAGGCATGGAGCTGAGGTAAGCCAAGGATATGTGAAACTGACAAATCTCTAGTTCTGCTACAACAGAAAGGCGCAAGTGGATTGAGTTCACACCACCGTGGGAACTTGGTTGCTGCTAGTTTGCAAGTGGCTAGTGGAGGAGGTGCTAGCTTGCAGCCCTACTCGGCTAGAGCCTGGGGAAACCACCACATGCCTCAAGTGTGAGCTGGTTGGTTTCCGGTTTTTGCACACTGGGCATTCTTGATTTGCCAACAAGCATGCAGGAAGCAGCTCAGCAACAAGGTCTTCAGTTATTGGGTAGATTCTTAAAATAATCCAGGTTAAAGAGGATGGCACTGAATTTGCATCAGTGATATCAAGGCTGTGGAATATTATTTTTGAACTGCAGCTCCTATCAGTCCTAACCAGCATAGCAAACAGTGAGGAGCTGGGGAAGCTGCAATCCAATGAAATGTGATGAGCCAGATTTTCCCCAGCTCAGCTCTACAGGTTGGCCTACTGCTTCAGAAACTGGCGATATCTTCTTTCTGAATGTATTGCCCTTCCATTTCAGGGCAGGAAAATACGGAGCAGAAATGTTACTTTTCACTGTGGGTCTGATCTTAAGACTGAGTGCTCCACGGTAATTGGGTGGCAAGCACACCAGTTCCTCTCTCATACTAAACCTGTATCTGACCTGCTTCATTTCAAGTGCGCTTCAAAGCAAAGAAGTGTTGGCTAGCCTTTGCCAGAATGGGGCTATGAGACAAGTGTCATTGTGTGCCTTCAAATCATTTCTGACTTATGGTGTCTCTAAGGTGATCCTCTCACGGGGTTTTCCTGGCAATATTTATTCAGAGGGGCTTTGCGTTTGCCTTCCTCTGAGGCTGAGAGAGTGTGACTTTCCAAGGTCACCCAGTGGGTTTCCATGGACAGGCAGGGATTCAGACCCTGGTCTTCCCAGAGTCACAGTCCAACAGTCAAGCCACCACACCACATGGATTTTTCTCACCTTTCCTTTTTCACAAACTATCCTGGAGAAGCAAGTTAGGAAACATTATAGGGTGTGGTTATTGGCTCAATGTTCAGACACATTTGTGGTCAGGTCTGCTGAGCTAGCCTGTTGTTGCACAAGAAAGCAAAATACCAGCACTGCATCCTTATAGATAGGAGTTAACTCTTTAGGGGTTTCCAGTGGTTTCTTGTCCCTGTAACTTCATTACAAAGATACTCAAAATTACTGCCTCTTGCATGAGGGATCTCCAAACTGTGCATCTCCACATTAATAAGAAACTAAAGTCTGTACACATATAGTCCAGGAGGCCCTGGTTACAGTGCCTGGGAGGAGACAGATCTTCTAGTAGAGCAGTCCTCTGCCTTTGGCTCCCCAGGTACATTGGACTTCAACCCCTAGCCAGTATGACCAATGATCAGGGATTCTGGGAGCCAAAGCCCAAAATATCAAGGAGGGGAAGAAATCTCTT
This sequence comes from Iguana delicatissima, assembly GCA_948472985.1. Taxonomy (NCBI): domain Eukaryota; kingdom Metazoa; phylum Chordata; class Lepidosauria; order Squamata; family Iguanidae; genus Iguana; species Iguana delicatissima. The sequence continues at coordinate 220,625 of CAOKZL010002370.1, read as the reverse complement.
ACAACCATTGTTCTAATGTAAACCCTGGATGTGCATTTAGATGTGCAAAACAATGACAAAATGGTCATATTAGGCAAGCTGTCTTAGAACAAAGTGGAAAGAAGTTAGATTGGGTGATTTGCAGTAGATCACCAAGCAATTCTGGCTTGCAATTGTTTTCAGCAACAAAGATTTATTTTCCCACTGCCCAGTTTGGCCAGCGTATGAAGTGCAAGCTCACTGCTGGTCCTGAAAATGATTCCTGAACTGAGCATGTGCTCAGAGTCACTCTCATTCTCTAATTCTGAGAGTATTCTGGGAAACCCCTGATTTTGGGAAAGAAGGCAAGACACAAATAAAGTTAGCAATAATGATCTGTGCCTAAACGAACAGGAGTTGACCAGAAGCCTAACAGTTCTGCACTGCTCTCACCTCTTTTTGTGCAAGAGAACTTACATGGTGGCCCTGATAATTAGTACAGAGATTGTGGAATGCTGTTTGTCATACTTCTTTAGCTCAGGTATCAAAATGGCTTGGGATGGCTTTGATGATGACAGTGATGGATGCTGAGATGGGAATTCATGCAACTCAAAAGGGCAGAATACTCAGTTGAGCAATCTGAATAGTGTGGTATGCTCACACCCTTTCAGGAAAGGAAGTCCATAGCTGGAGGCAACGTAAGAAGTTTGCTCTGCCCTAAGGAAGGAATGCTAATTTATGTCTGAATTTCAGAGGCTTACCAGGTATACCTTCACCAAATGCCTAGGCTCAGCTGAAGACCATGAGAAATAATGCCACAAGCATGTGCAGAATTCACTTCCTTCTCAGTACTGGACAGGCTTACCAGCTGACCCAAATGAAACAAAAAGGAAAGGGAGGGGGGTTGACAAGCCTGATTTGTTCTGTGACTTTAACAGCAGTTTAACCATCATGGCTGGCCTAAAGCGTTTTGATGTTTGAGGCACAGGAAAAGATGGCACCTCTCCTTTCCACATAAAATAAAAGCTGACCAGATTGCCAGTTGAGGGGCTGGATAGTAGGTCACACATCCTTGTCCTGTCCCTCGGTGGCATCTGAAGTGTCGGCTGCACTATGCTTGGTGACAGGATTGCCTTATCTCTCTCTCTCTCTCTCTCTACACACACACACACACACACACACACACACACACCCCTGTACATAAGCAGGGGAAGAGGGAAGAGCTTCTAAAGGCATGGAATGGAAAAGCAGAAGGTAGAAGCAGTGGATTATAGCCCTGCCACTAAAGAAAGGGAAGCCATCACTCAAAGGACACGGAAAATACTGAAAAGGTTTTTCAGGTTCATAACTTAGACAAGTTGTTGCTGATTCTCCTCCTGCCACCATGCCTGCTAGGGGATTCTGGGAGCTGAAATTTCAAGCTATGACCATGTTGGTGGGTATTGGCTTCCAGACAGACTTCACCATCTCTTCATTGAAGTAAATGTCATGAACCATAAACGAAGGATGATGGAGAAAAGGCAGATAGCTATATGCTCCATAAGTTAGTTAGATAGATAGAATCATAGAATCATAGAGTTGGAAGAGACCCCAGAGGCCATCAAGCCCAACCCCTTGCTATGCAGGAACACCCATCAAAGCATTTCCAACAGAGGGCCATCCAGCCTCTGCTTAAAAATCTCCGAAGAAGGAGATTCTACCACACTCTGAGGTAGCATATCCCACTGCTGGACAGCTCTAACCATCAGGAAGTTCTTCCTGAGGTTAAAGTGGTATCTCCTTTCCTGCAGCTTGAATCCATTGCTTCTTGTCCTAGTCTCTGAAGCAGCGGAAAACAAGCCCACTCCCTCTTCAACATGACATCCCTTCAACCATTTAAACATGGCTATCATGTCCCCTCTTAACCTTCTCTTCTGCAGACTAAAACATACCCAGCTCCCTAAGCTACTCCTCATAGGGAATGGCTTCCAGACCGCGATCATTTTGGTCACCTTCCTTTGGACATGCTCCAGCTTGTCGATATCCTTCTTGAACTGAGGTGCCCAGAACTGGACACAGTATTCCAAATGAAGTCTAACCAATGCAGAATAGAGTGGTACCATTATTTCCCTCGATCTAGACACCACGCTCCTATTGATGCAACCAAGAATCGCGTTGGCTTTCTTGGCTGCTGCATGACACTGCTGACTCATGTTCAGCTTGTGATCTACCAAGACTCCTAGGTCCCTTTCACTCATACTGTTATCCAGCCACATGTCCCCCATCCTATATTTGTGCATTCCATTTTTTCTCCATAAGTGTAGGACTTTACATTTCTCTCTGTTGAAATAGATAGATAGATAGACAGACAGACAGACAGACAGAATGAACGAACGAACGAACGAACGAACGAACGAACGAACGAACGAACGAACGAACCCAGAGGATTATTTCTGGTCTGTATCTTTGATTAGAGCTACCAAAGTGTTACAAAGAGAGCCAACGTGGTACAGTGGCTTGAGAGTTTGACTAGAACACTGGGAGACCAGAGTTGAAATCTCTGCTTGGCCATGGAAACCCATAGGGTGAACTTAAGCAAATTGCACTCAGCCTCAGAGGAAGATCATAGCAAACCCCCTCTGAATAAATTGTGTCAAGAAAATCATTTGATAGGGTTGCCTTTGGTCAGAAATGACTTGAGGGCACACTACAATAACAATAACATATGATACAAAAGTGGCATGCAAGTGAGGCAGTCTTTTCGAGTTCTCCCAGAACTCCTCATTATGCATTATCGTTCCAAAACTTAGAAGATCCAGCAGAGACACAAGAATTCCCAAAATCTAGTCTCATAGATTGGCCTCTGTGTGTGTGTGTGAGAGAGAGAGAGAATCTCCAAGACAGTTATGCATCCTACAGTTCCATTTTTTAGTATCTGCTTCCAGACAGGACTCTTGGTGAACATTTCACTCCATTCCCCACTAACTACAGGGCTGTTTCTAGACTCGTGGGAACTGCCTTGTTGGTCTGTTTCAAGACGCGAAGGGCCCCAAAGTGACTGAGAGTGAAAGCACCAATAAACACGGCAGAAGGAGCGCCCCTGGAGGACCAAGTAAGCCAAGCTTATTCCTTCCCCTGAAACAACAGAAATGGGCTGAGGCGTTTACTACAAAGCGGCCCCTCCCAGTTGGCAGAGAGAACCAGCAGGGAGACGCTCCTGCGACACCCACCCAGGCCCAGAGGAAGCCGAAAGCCACAGCAGGGCAGAGAGACTGGGAGGAGGTCTCAGCTCAAATCCTTTACTGGCAGTAGCAAGCGAAGAGAAAAAGAAAGAAGGGAGATGGCTGGAAGCAACTTCTCCAAAGCCCAGGCCCAGCCAAGAATAGTGGTTGAAAAGAGCCATGCTCTCTGAAGATAGGGAGGCCTGCAGTCTAATATAGCTGGTTGGGGAAAGGGTCTTTTTGTCAGGGAAGGAGAAAGGCTAGCTTTGGGGCCACGTACAGCTGTTTCCCGAGCCCTAGGCCCCATCACACTTCCCAGACCACCCTTTTTTTCTTGCCAAAACAAAAAGGGTGAACTTTGCTGGTCTAGAAGGCCCTCTGGCCCTTTTACACTATACAATCAGACCAGCCTAATTCCACTTCAGTTGCCATGGCTGCATCCTATAGACTCCTGGGATTTGTATTTTCTGGAAGGGCATTTAGAATTCTTGGCCAGGGAGCTCCTCTGGTGCCACTAACCAAACCAATAATCCCAGGATTCCATAGGATGTCGCCATGGTAGTTAAAGCAGAATCGTAGCAGAATAATAATATAGTCTGGAACAACACAACAAGCATCAAATATTTTCATATATTCCAGGGGGACATAAAAAATAAAAATATGCCTGTTTTTTAAGCTGAAAGTGCTGTTCTAGACAGTTTTTGGGCAATCCATGCACCACCGTCCTCAGGTTTAAATTTTGCACCCAAACTCACCGCAGTTCACTCCGTTTTGTATGGTACTGTGTTTGGATGATCCCTCAAACCTTAGAAGAATAGAAGTTCAACAGCTGCTGATCATATGCTGCTTTTGGGGTTCAACAGTAATATTACCTTTCAGAGTTACCAAGATAAACAAGAACACCACCACCTTGTTGCTGCGAGGAGGAATGTTTTCTAGTTATTTGGGGGTTATTTTTAAGGGGTATTTTAGAAGCATTTAGAGTGGGGTTTCTTTTCCAAACCTTAGGGCATTCTCTCATTCCTATTTTTAAGTAACAAAAAAAAGTAACAAAATAACAAAGAAGGTAATGATCAACCCACTGCACTTCTTTTAAATCTTGTAATGTTAATAGCAACAAATTACTTTTGGAAACTTTGAAACAAATTATGCTAGGAACTGATAAAAATGTTACTTCCCAGGTCTGGCACCACTTTCCCTCCTCCTTCAGCTACATTCTTCTGAAGCTCAGCTGAACTCTTAAAATATGCATTAATGTTACGAAATAGATATATTTCTGAGCATGTACAGAGTGCCTTTCCCACACCACTGAGCAATTCCCATCCCCCTGATTGACTTAAGCAGAAGTAGGAGGGTTTCTTTGCATGGTAGTCAGCAGCATCCTTCATATAGGCTGGCATTCTTCTTTCTTAGAACGTTAAACACAGTCTATGCCTCCCTCAGTAATATTCCAAAAACACAGTGCAATCTGGTATGGTTATTTTAAAAAAAAATGACTGCAATTAGAGGGGAGTTTCCTACAGAAAGAGAAGGGAGTTTCCCTCATCATTGTGACATTCTTTGAACCAGAGAAACATCCGACATAAGCAAAGTCCTTCATAGTCTCTGGAACATGGGTACCACTCACCATTTAAATGGTTTTCTGGAAGGGATGTTGAGAGACAGCGCCAGCTCCAGTAACTGGAACCAGGAACAGACTAACTGAATGATGCACAGCCATACATGAGTTTACAAAACTTCTGAGAAAGAAGCTCCTGTTTACAAAGTCATTTTATGCCACCCCACCCGGCCTGCTTTTTGTCCTTGTCCTCTGTCTAGATGTGGTATCAGCACTGGAGTGATGAAAAGAGTTTTCTTCCTATCGGCTTTCTTCAGTGTCCAGATTTCACAACCATACCTAGAAATGGGAAATGCAATGGCATGTATACAATGAGATATCTTGACACTTGAGGATCTTTTTCAGTTTATTCATACCTGCCCTTCCAAGTCCCAGTCTTCTGATTTCTTGACTACAGACAGTCTCCATTCTGACTATTGACTGAACCAATATGTGGAAAATCCTGAAATATTTCAATGTCTTCATTGCCTACTTTAAGGTTATATAAATCATTTGTGGTCATTATTTTGGTTTTCTGAATGTCCAACTGTAAAGATGCCTTTGCACTTTCTTCCTTGACGTTCTTCAGTAATCATTCCAAGGCTTTGCTATTTTCTGCTAGTAATATGGTATCATCTGCATATCTTAAATTGTTGATGTTCTTTCTTCCAGTTTTCACACCTCCTTCCTCCAAGTCTAATCCTGCAGACAGTACGCTATATTAATGAGTGGCTCCATTTGTATTTTCCACCTCAGGCCCCAAGAAGTCTTAGAGCACAGTGTCCAAAATTCTGAGCCATGACTTCATTAAAATGGGAAGAAAGGAGGGAGGGAGTGAATTTTAGGCCTGGAGGGGTGTGGAAGAACAGAGGTTCTGTTGACTCGCCAGTCAAGATAACTAAAAAAAAAAACTAAAGGAAGATTAGGATCAGAGTTCCTGCCCTCGTCCAGATATGGCTTGGATGAGATTCAGGAAGGAACCCAAGGCTAAAGGCAAACTAGACATGACATTTTTTTCAAAAGTGGGGCACGCACTGAACTACCCAGAATGCGTTGAATCCATGATTACTTTTCTCCATGGTGAGCTCTGGATAGCAACAGAAAAGTTCTGGATGTGGCAGCCAAAGGCCAACATTCCCCTGGCTGAATTTGCTCTGTTGACTGGCTAATGTTCCCGAGGTCCTTCCCCATGAAATGGCCTCTCTCTCTCTCTTTCTCTTCCCGTCTTTCTCTCTATCACTCTTGCTCTTCTGTGTGTTTTAATTAGATTATTCCAGCCTGGTTCCACCTTCTGCGCAACTGGTGTGTGGCTTCAGAGGCATCAACTGGTCTACCAAAGGACTTTTTATTCTTTTGGCCTACTGAAGTTGCTGGCCTGTTGGAAGCCTCCAGAGGACCAGAGCTTGGAAAGGGAAAATTTTGAACTACAACTCCTTAGCCATATTACCAGTAACCATTCTGAGAGGAGAATTCTAGAAACTGTATGCCCATCCTGTCACTCCAAAAAGACAGACCTTCTGACCTTCTGCATTGGATGGACTTTTTCTGCAGCCCACTCTGGGTTTCCTCTCTCAGAGGTAGTCCTGACTCAGGGGGCCGATGGCGCCAGTCCCAGAACTCTCACATCCTGGATTTGGGCAGCCCACTAATGAGGGCTGCTGAGGCTTAGAAAGGCTAAGGTGAGCTTAGGCCTTAGATCCCCTGGGACGCCTTCGCTGGCCTGGCACAACTCCAAGTTGGCACAGAAAAGATGTTGGCACGCAGGGCGGCAGCTGAGGAACATCCCAGAGAGCAAAGCGCTCTCTATGCTCAGACATTCCCATCTTTGGGCATGGCTCCCTCTGGCACGCTGAGCTCTTGGCTGAGAAACCAGCACCTCTCGCCGGCCTTCCCGGCTGCATTTCACACTGGGAGGAGGTGCATGTTCCACTGCATTAGTGCCCCCCTCCTGCCAGACCCTTCTTCTTATATCCTGATGCCCCCAGCTGGACAGGGCCTCTTCCCTACAAGTGTTCTCTGTCTTTCCCTCAAATACATATATGCAGATACTGGGCCTTTGCCAGCCTGGACAGCTGAAGCCGCTGCTCTTGGGGAAAGGAAGGAACAAGACATTTCCTCTCAACAGACTGGTGGCAGGAGGCAGCTGTTTGCAATCTGTTCTCCCATGTTAAGGATATTGCACCCGTGGTGTTACTGAATTAAGTGCATGTCGAAGCTCTTTTGTCTTTAATAGTAGTGTGGAGGAAAGCTGCTCAATCTCCTGGGCCTGCACCTGTTGACATTTTATTTCATTTGATGTCATCATCATCATCATCTTTATTTATACCTTGTTTTTCGCCTGAAATTTGACTCAAGGTGGCCTACAGTATAAGACATGTATGATATAGCTAAAACATATAGCTACAAAATTCAACATTAAAATGCAGTTAAACTATGTAATTCAAAAGCAACACCTGAAAAGAATAAAAAGCAATTGTGAAGCCCACCTTCCCTCCAGTTAACTTATGGATTTCTTCTTCTACACCTGATTCTCATCACCACAACTCTGTGAGGTGAGACAGGCCAAGAAAGAGAAGGTGTGGCCCAAGGCCACTCTCTCATGGTTCAGTGGGGGCTTACACATCGATCTTCCTACTCTGAGTCCAACACCCTCACTGTTACACCATGGCCACGTTACTCAGATAAACTTAAAACAAAGGAAAGACTAGGTTTTAAAACCAGCACTTGGATTAATCCTTTCTTGAATCCTCCTGTTGCCCTAGAAATTTGAGTTACGTGACCTATATAAACAGTCAGTTGAGATGAGGTGACCAGTTTGTGTCATGAACCCCAGGGGCACATGGCACACTGGAAGAGGGCCTCTCTCCAGCTGATATTCAGGTCATTTCCACACTATAATAGCACTATAACAGTGTAGTGCAGAAATGGCCTCCATTTTAGATTCTAGCCCACAAGCTGTCAATTATAGAAGCTCTGGAGGCCACGCCTGATGCATTTTCCACTACCCACTGACCCTATGCATGCTGCACCCTGCCCCTTTTAAAAGTCAAAACTAGCATTAAAACAGACAGAGTCTTATGGGCACACACCGGTGAGCCACACACAATCCACAGGTTGCAAAATTCCTCCCTGAGCTATAGCCTGGCTCTTTTAGGCTTCCCTGTAGCCTGTTTCTCAACTCAGAGGACTAAAGGCACAAGAATCAGTATACAGGAATATCTCAATTAACAAAGTGGAAGTGTTCCTGGGCATTATTTCTTCAACAGAAACTTTGGTACCACAGGCAGAAGTAACATGGAAAAAACAGGATAGGTTCCTAGGCTTTTGAGGCCCCTCCCTAAACTGCAAACCCCAGGATTCCATAGCATGTTGAAAGTGGAGTAATAGCACTATAACAGTCTAGTGTGGAAATGGCCCTAGTGAGGCAAGATTGTCTGCTCTCTTTTTGTTGTTCACACATGCGCAGTAAAGGGTTCTGGAAACAGCTGCTGTTTACCTTGTCTGTTGTAGGTTGACACATACAATGTCAGTAAGATCAAGTACAGCAGAATCCCATTCTTTCCCAGTTCAAGGTTTATTGCATTGTTTACTGCAGACATGCTGCTGCCAAACGTTTGTTTCTCCAGACCTCTTTCACCATCAATGTTGATGTGTCAATGGTGCTGAAAAAAAACCTTTCAGTTAGACAAAGGACAAGGAAGAAGCAGAGCTGGACAAGTATGGTAACTGTGTGGATGATTGCTCTCCAGTGGCTCCAGTCATCAACAGCCCTTGCAGACTCAAGGCAGATATGGCTTCTTTGGCTGAGTCAACTCATCTGCCATATGATCTCCCTCTAGTCCTACTGCCTTCCAGTTTTCCAAACATGCTATCTTTTCCAGTGAGTCATGCCCTCTCACAATGTGTCCAATGTCTAATAGCCTCAGTTTAGTCTTATAATGAAAGGCATAAGATATGATAGCGCAGGTTAAAAGTGGTAGTGCTTGATGTTAAGGGATCTGCCCCTACCTGCAAGGTTGTCACAAGGGCATTTTTTTTCATTGTATGTGTGTTTGTGGTGGTATAAGTAAGGAACAAACAGTTAACCTTCCTTCCTAAGGAATGCTTGTGGGCAGCCTTCTGAGGTCCCCTGGGATTTACAGTCTGATGAGGCTTCCTTCCAGATCCTTTTCTCCAATCCTCCCTCTTGCCCCCTCCTCTGCTCCTTTCCCCAGCCCTCTGGGGAATCTTCCCACCACCCACCCAGCATTCTGAATACTCCCTGCTCCCCCATGAACCACAAACCACTTTATTTTACTTAGAATTTAATTTGTAGAGGAGGAAATTATGATTGATGATTGGCTTCATTATATGAAAGAGGACTGATTAAATTGTGGAGTATGATCTAGGTAGGTAGCGGGGAAATTAATCAGAGTCTGAGCCCCGATTTGCCCTTGGCTCACTTTCTGATTAGTGCTCACAGTTTTGACATGATTTGAGTGCAAATGTTTTCAGAGTGCGGCTGAAAGAAGCCTACAGGACATTCTCCTCCTCTTTTTCTCTTTCAGTTTTTGACATCTGCATAAAGCTATGGAAAATTAATTGTAACTGAAAAGCGACTATGCAGTTGGGATGACCTGCGGGTGGAGTGCAGATTAGGTGAATACTTCACTGTGTTATTTGTGATGATATAGATGCGAAATTAATTTGTCTTATGAGATAGTTAAATAAATCCTTGTAATTATTTCCAAATGTGCACCTACAGACATAAGTCAGCTTATGTAAATTTTATGCAGATTTGTCTCTCTGTGCCTGTGCCCTGAATCTTTAAGTATCTAGGAACATCCCAGCAGATTAGACTGCTTGCTGGTTTATCCCAATATTGTCTGTCCTGGCTGGCAGGACTAATCTTGTGCACCGATGGTGCTGTTTCAGCTACATAAGGATCAGTGCTTGGAGAATCAATTCAATCAAGATATGACAGACATGTCCAACCTGTGTTAGACTACAATGCCAGCTAGTGCATTGTAGTACAACACATCTGGAGGGCAGCAGCAACAGGTGCATGAAAAATAAGGCTGACTCTAGATGTTCTGCTGCCTAAGGCAAAAGGCAAGATGGAATTCTCTGCCCAGATCAGAAAGAGAAGCTGGCCTGGACTAGCATAGAATCATAGAACCATAGAATCACAGAATTGGAAGAGACCACAAGGGCCATCAGTCGAACTCCCTGCCATGCAGGAACCCACATCAAAGCACTCTGGACAGATGGCCATCCAGCCTCTCTTTAAAATCCTCCAAAGAAGGAATCTCCACTGCATTCCAAGGCAGCATATTCCACTCTTGAATTGCTTGTACCATCAGAAAGTTCTTCCTAATGTTTAGGTGGAAGCCATTGTTCCATATCCTGGCCTCTGAAGCAGAAGAAAACAGGCTTGTTCCATCCTCCATATGACTTCCTTTCAGATATCTAAAACTGGCTGTCATGTCACCTCTTAACCTTCTCTTCTCCAGGCTAAACACACCCAACTCTCTAAGTCACTCCTCATAGGGCATGGTTTTCAGGCCTTTTACCATTTTGGTCACCCTCCTCTGGACACATTACAGCTCGTCAATATCCTTCTTGAATTTTGGTGCCAGAACTAGACACAATATTCCAGGTGAGTTCTAACCAAAACAAAGTAGAGTGGTACTATTACTTTCCTTAACTTATAAGTTACACTCCTAATGATACAGCCTAGAATTGCATTGTTATTGTTTTTTTAACTGCCCCATAAAACTGTTGATCCATGTTCAGCTTGTGGGCTACTAAGACTCCTAGATCCCTTTCACATGTACTGTGCATTTCATCTTTTTTTCCTGCCTAAGTGTAGTATCTTACATTTCTCCCTACTGAAATTCATTTTGTTAGTTTTGGCCCAGCTCTCTAATCTGTTAAAGTCATTCTGATTCTGTCTTCTGGGATATTAGCTGCCCCTCCTATTTAGGTGTCATCTGCAAATTTGATAAGCATGCCCGCTATTCTATCATCCAAGTAATTTATAACAACGTTGAATAGCACTGGGTCTAGGACAGAACCCTGTGGCACCCCTCCAGTCACTTCTTTTCAGGATGAAGAGGAGCCATTGGTAAGCACCCTTTTGGTTCACTCAATATAGCAATTACAAATCTACCTAACAATAGCATTGCCTAGCCCACATTTGCCTAGCTTGTTTGCAAGAATATCATGAGGGACCTTGTCAAAGGCCTTACTCAAATCTGGATATGCTACATCCACAGCATCTTTTCATCTACCAAGCTTGTAACTGTATCAAAGAAAGAGATAATATTAATCTGGCATGACTTGTTTTCGAGAAACCTATGTTGACTTCTAGTGATCACAGCATTCCTTTCTAAGTGCTTACTTAGAAAGTGTCTGTACAATTATCTGGTATTGATGTCAGGCTGATGGGGCAGTAATTGTTTGGGTAATTGTTTGCAATTGAATCTGACTTCAGTACTGGGATTGCTAAGGTAAAAGAGTAGTTTGGGGCCCCAGAATAGATTGGTGGCTTATACCACTCTGCCCTTCATCTGAATGGAACAGACAGAGGAGGAACAGAGGAACAGACAGGAAGGAGAAGCCACAAGGCTGCAAGTGCGCCCTCACGCCCAGCATCTGGGTGCAGCTGGTGCACAAGTTTTAACTGTGCAAATAACACTCCTGGCAACCTGGGCATCCAGGCTCAGAGCTGAGTCCATGAAAACACCAAGGTTGCAAGCCTGAGATTTCAGGGGGAATGTAACCCCACCGCACAGGCAAAGTCCCTGTTCAACTGACTAAGAGCACCTCTGTCTTGTCTGGATTAAGATTCAATTTGTTTGCCCTCATCCTGTCCATTACTGACAACAGATATTGGTTTAGTACCAGGACAGCTTCCTTGGAATCAGATAAAAAGGAGACATAGAGTTGGGTGTTGTCAGCTTCTTGCCCTGGTGAAGGACAGCTTTTTCTGAGAAACAGGCAAATCGGCCAGGCGTTTCTTGGTTCAAAGGCTAAAGGTCAGATTTATTGAATACACAAATACAAAAAGATTCTGATATAACAGGGTGCCGATAGAGGTTCGGAACCCTGAACAAAGGCTAGGACATGCTTTTATAATCTGGGATCCAGGTGATCAGGGTGCACACCCACTGCAGCATTTTTCACCAATCACAGTATTCAGGTAAACATTATACACACCCATTGCAGCCACCCACCCCATATTAGGTAAATGCCCAGAAACTTCTGACCATGTAAGGGTAAGGTCCAGAGACTTCTGACCATGTAAGGAAATCTCCAGAGGGGCAGGTAGTATGAAGTTTCTTCCAATCACGAGTGACCTTCCAAACATGGCCAGATTCCGTTTGGTGGTAATAGACGTGAGTCAGCAGACGGGAGGGGCTGGGGTCTCCTGTGTACGTGACAACTCCTTAATCTGTGATGGTGATTGTCTTTCCCCGACTCACAGTTTCCCCCCTCACAGGAACACCAGCCCATCCTATCCCTGAACTAACAGTTGGGTCTCTCGGACAACATCAACCCTGCAAGGTGGGTCAGCAGACCTATTATTGTGTAGTGAGTTACAGAAAATTGGCATACATTGTGACAGGCAGCAGAAACACAGAACTATACAGGTGAACAGGATAAAAATGACAACAACACTCTTCAACCATCCAAAATTCACTAACTAGCTAATGAGATTCAGAGTATCCACCGTTACTACAGGCTATCCCTGTGAATGAGAGGAAGGGCCATGTTTACAAACCCAACATTTGGTGGCATTTGCTACCTGGGAAATATTATGAACTAATTAATGAAAAATGTTCTCATGCCAGCCAGCATGAGTGCTTTCAGGCAAATAGGTAATTCATAATTTAAGGAACAAGCACTTCATAGTAACAGGATATCAAAACACAGTGTATGAAGAGGTTATAAGTCAGTGCAACCAGTCCTAAAACTACTATCAGTAACTAACAGACACAGTTCAAAATCCAATACTGAAGTCTCAGGTCAGCCTCCAGAGTGACTCTGAGAAGTAAAGTCTCTGAAGGAAAAGTATCTGGCACATTTCTTGAATCACCTTCCACCTTCTGGGTCCTGGCACCTTTTTAACTCTGGAATGATGGATCCAAGATTTATGGCCCTGGATTTTAATTGCAGTATCAGTGGTCTGCAGCACTTGAGCAGGTTTGGTCCACGCCAGAGACAAAGGTCTTCTTTCCCCAGATCTTTAAGACCACCCAGTCACCAGGCTGAAGATGGTGCGCTGGACCATCAAGGTTGAGGGGCCGTTCCTGTAAGGATAAAAGTGGACAGAGGCCGGGGCAGCATCCAGAGAACGAACACATTTTGTCTTGTTTTGGTGACACTGCATATCCCATCTTAACCTCCCCCCTCAGGCTTCCCGGACAGAGCTGGCTAGGCCAGGGGCGACAGAACCTTCTCTCGAATGGGAGAGTCTCAAGGGACCTTTTGGAGTGATTCTAACATTTGTGAGGGCCAGAGGCAATGCCTTGACCCAGGGAAGGTCAGTTTCTAGGGAATTTTTTTTCTTCAAGTTTAAGTATCTTATTAACATAAATGTAGAAATCCCTACAATCAATTATCTACACTCACTACAACAAGCATGAACAGTAAAAGTTCTTGCAATCACTCGACTGCATGCCTGCAATCAAACACACGAGAATATAAAGTTAGCCAGAGATGAAAATTAAGAAAGAGAGAGAGACAGAACGGATTTGATGAAACACAACACCAATCCAGAAGTCTTCAGCTAGGAGAGAAAATGATCTTAGCAACTCCAGTCAAGGTAAATTTAAGCTGGTTACCATCTCTATTATTTTTGCAGCTCTGAGAGAACTGCTCACTTAAAATGCATCTTTTAAACTTCCAAAAAGAACTCAGACTCCTGAAAAGAACTCCAAGGAAATGAGGAGCTATGTCTAGATATACATACTGTGGACCATGTCTGAGAATTCAGATGTCCCATCTTTTTATGAAGATGGATCATTTTCCCTTTTGTTCAAAGGAAATACAATCAACCATCCTGGTTCTTGTAAAATAGTATCTCTCTCCGGAAATGCAAGCCTTGGTTGTCAGATTCCAGCCGGCTTTGCATTGCTTATGTTTCTCTCAGATAGAGTAATGAGAGCCTAAATGGCCAATTCACCCCAGGATGTAAAACAGCAGACAGTGATCTCCTGTTTACATGTCCTTCCGGTATCTCTCCATGGCTCACTTATATTTTATAAAAAAATAACTAGGATTCTCAGGACATGGCCCCCAGGGGGTGTTTCAGGGGTATTACCCAAAAATAATTTTTGAGCCAATTGAATAAAAAGAAAAATTGGGCATCATCAGTAAGGATTTCTCATCAGAACTACAATACAAGAGCAATTAAATTGAGAGTATTGCAACTTCAGTTGAAACAGAAAAGGAAAGAGGCCTCAATTTCACATTTAAAATAATTTCTGGGCACACTACACAGATAAAACAGTTTATAGATGAGATCAAGGATTTGGCAATATGCAGCAGAGCGGGAGCAGGGAAGGATTTGGAAACATTTCTAGCTAATAAAAGCATTCCCTAATTAGCAAATATCCTATAGCTAACTATAACATTAGCAAAACATTTATTTACAGTAGTAAATGAAAAAGTGAAACAATTTCACAAATGACAACAATGAACAGATGCATTGGCAATGAATGATGGTAAATGGATGAATCTTCCCAATGAAGAAAAAGCAATGCAACAATTACAAATGAAGGAGCAATGAAATGCTGTAGTTCCAAATGCTGGCTTTTAAAAATGATCAAAAGGCAAAACAGTTTCATGAGAATGCGGGCTCTGAGTTCAGGTTCTGGGGAGAGTTGAGGTCTCTACACCCCTCCCCAGATACAGGTAAAGTCTGATGATGGAGAACCATAGCAAAGAGCTCAGATTAAAATGTTCAGTTCGTGGATGAGCTAACTATGGCGTGTTAGCTCTTAGCAGGATTAAAGTGACAAATGGAAGTGAAATCAATAATTGATTACAAAATCTTCTCGGCCACAACCGTATGTAAGTAAAATGACAGTATTTTCCAACAATCGAAGCATACAAAATCTTCTTTGATCTATCTAACATAAATTTCTATTCTATGGTATGATATCTTCTTTAATAATGATAGCTGCAAGCAGATGAAAATCTCAAAGCTCATGCAAACGATCCATAAAAATTAACAATGATCAGTTGAAATCAGTACAAATATAGTTTTTCAACTTAGGAATTTTAATTGTTAGATTTGTTAAACTGGCCAAGTTTAGCAAATCCATAAGTTCTGGATTCAAATCCTAAAAACAAACAACTTCGTCGGCAATCAAGGAAAATGGTGTAGCAATCAAGAATTTGAATGAGAGCAATAGTTCAATTGAATGGCAGCGATACAGAATGAGATTTCCAATACACTGTGTATGCAAAGTTCCTGGAACAAAAAAAATTGAAACAAAAATACATGCAAAATAGTGTTGTTGTTGTTGTTGTTGTTGTTGTTTTCAGATTTGTATAGATGGAGTGAGGAACTCATCCTCTTTAAGCGTCCAAAAGTATGTGTGGCTGATTAAGAAATCTTCAAACAAAAACAAAAAAAACAAAAAAAATCCAATTGATGAAATGTACTACATAGATCAGGCTTTTAATGCACAGAGTTCAGCATTTTTGAGTAGCAAGTATCTTCTGAAGCTTTAAAGAGAAAATATGTTCAGGAAGGTGGCTCAAAAGTTTTCCACCCCCCCCCTTGTATCAAAGGGTAATCAAAGTTCTTTAGGACACAAAAAGTGGTGCCTTTTGTTCAATGGCTAAGGTCTGGATTAGTTGGCTGCTGTCAGCCTTAACATATAAAATTAGCTGCCATCAAAGTGCTTAATAGATCAGGATACCTGCATCAAAAAGAAAACTCAAGAAAAAGGTCGCTAGGAAATCACACCCAGGAAAACTGGGTGGCTTCTTGCCAGAGTGCCTCTACACCATTCCTTTACCATCCCTGTAGTGTAGACCACAAAATTCACCTAACAAAAAAAGTTGACCACCAGAGGGGCCATTGCCATATTTTGTAGTGGTCTGCAAAAAAAAAAAAAAAGTTAAAACAAAAGGTTTTAATTGGCTGACAATTTTTATGTCAAAAGCAATCTCAATATTTTGGATGAAGTTAAAAAAAAAGAAAAAGAAAAAAAAGAAAAGAAAAGTTTGTCTCAAGAGAGGTTTGTCAAACCAAAAGGTTGTTGAGGAGTCATTTGCATTAGTTATGCAAATGCTCAAGAGACAAAGAGATCTGCAGCTTTGGCGCCAGGAGAAACAAGCTAATGTTTTCTGAGGTCAGACTTTCAATAAGCATTTTTTTAAAATGTTTCTCTAGGAATCAAAAACAAGGAAATGCAGAATAAAAATAAAACAAAAAATCATATCATGCTATGTTGCTTACACAAAGCAAAACTAAGAACTGTACTATTTCATGGAAGTTTTCAAACAAACTTTAATTCCTCCTCAGAAATAAGAGCTTCAACATTATTCTCATCAAACTGGTTCATATTCACACCTCTGAGAAAAGCCCCAGAGAGGAAAGACTTTTTGTGCTAATTTGCCAGTTCATTAGAAACAAGAATTTTTCTCACTACTCTCTCCCTAGTTTGCTCAGGGGTTAATCTAAACCTTAGAACTTTTAGAAATGGGGAGGGGCCGCTGAATTCAGAGACAAGAACCAAAGTTGCATCAGTGTTTTACATGGAGAGAAGATCACATCTCTGCTTGGATTCAAACTCTGAGGAGGAGGCAGCATTGTTTCTCAAGACAAAAAACAAACAAACAGATACCAGGTGAAATATCGCTTTGCTTACACACAAACCTTAGCATTTCCCTACATACATATATTCCTATATACATTGCATTACATTACATTAAAGATTTTCAGTACAATACTTTATCATTTGCTCTTCTTAGACATGTCCTTCTATTACTGAATTAATGCAAAACACACAGAGAACACAAATTCACAGACAAGGAGACACACATCTAATAACAGACAGAAGCTTCTGTTTGGACTCTCAGACACACTTCCAGGCACACACACGCACACCACAAAGCTGAAACAGGGGAATTCCCAAACTGAACAGGCCCAAAGGTACCTATCTAGGGGTCGGTCCTGGATGGGACTACCAGAGGGTGAGGTGAATCATGGCGCCATTTCTCAGACCTCATCCCTAATCAGATTTCAGAGCCTTGAATCAGGAAGGAGAGCCTCCATCCTTGCCACTGACCAGAAGCGGACCGTGATGATTCCCCTCACATCACAAGAAGGATGTTGGCGCCTGATGAGAAAAATCAATGCCCGCCGCCTGGATCAGTTGGCCTTCAGAAGGATTCCTTCCCGCCTGGCCTCCCTGGGCAGGGAGACTGATACAGGGCAGATTTTCTCAATCCCTGCCCATTCCTCTCTGGCCCCACGTTGGGCGCCATAAACTGTCAGCTTCTTGCCCTGGTGAAGGACAGCTTTTTCTGAGAAACAGGCAAATCGGCCAGGCGTTTCTTGGTTTAAAGGCTAAAGGTCAGATTTATTGAATACATAAATACAAAAAGATTCTGTTATAACAGGGTGCCGATAGAAGTTCGGAACCCTGAACAAAAGGCTAGGACATGCTTTTATAATCTGGGATCCAGGTGATCAGGGTGCACACCCACTGCAGCATTTTTCACCAATCACAATATTCAGGTAAACATTATACACACCCATTGCAGCCACCCACCCCATATTAGGTAAATGCCCAGAAACTTCTGACCATATAAGGGTAAAGGTCCAGAGACTTCTGACCATGTAAGGAAATCTCCAGAGGGGCAGGTAGTATGAAGTTTCTTCCAATCACGAGTGACCTTCCAAACATGGCCAGATTCCGGTGAGGTGGTAATAGACATGAGTCAGCAGACGGGAGGGGCTGGGGTCTCCTGTGTACGTGACAACTCCTTAATCTGTGATGGTGATTGTCTTTCCCCCACTCACAGTTTCATCAGCATATAGGTGACACTGAACCCCAAAACTCCAGATGACCTCTTCCAGTGGCTTCATGTAGATGTTAAACAGCATGGGGGACAAAACAGAACCCTGAGGGGCCCCACAGGCCAACAGCCAGGGAGTTGGACAGGAGTCTCCCAGCACCATCTTCTGAGTTCTCCCCTCCAGGAATACCCAGAACAATTGCATAACGGTGCTCCCAAGTCCCATCCCAGAGATGGCCCAGAAGGATACCACGGTCAATGATACGGTCAAAGCCACTGAGAGGTCCAAGCAGAACCAACAGGGACACACTCCCCCTGTCTAGTTCCTGGCATAGGCCATCCACCAAGGAAACCAAAGGAAACAAAAGCTGTCTTCTTCTCATATCCAATCCGATGCTAAGATTGAAATGGATCTAGTTCTGGTATATACGATCTATCAGATGTAGGGGAGAGCATCAGCATACTATCATTTAGGTTAAAGGAGGGGAAGTGGCAGTCAATATGTGCTGTAAGGAATCTCCATCCTGGGAGTCTCATGGCCCACAGTATTGTGTGAGTATATGTGTGTCTTTGCCTGCACATCTCTGTCCAACCTTCCAGCTTCCCTGCTGCCCTTATCTCCAGTCAGTCATTTTGCTTCCTCAGTCCCCCAGCCCTCTACAATAATGCTTTTAGAAAGCACACACTGGATTTTAAAATAAAAAGGAGGGGAGGAAGAAACAAAAACAGGAGTCTTGTGGAAACTATAAGACTGATTTATTTTAACACAAGCTTTAATTCATTACAGTCAGTTTCTCCCTTGATGGAGAAAATACTAAGATTTCTGTTATATATACAGAGTTACATAATTGTGGGGGGATCAGAGTGAAATGGGAAACAGAAAAGGACAAATGTAACATTTGTGATAAAGCTTCAAAGGAGCATAAATAAATATTCTGGCATTTGAAATACACAGGCCTGTTTGTGTGGTGTTCACAAGCACCCTCCAAGTCTCCTGTGGATTTATGGCAGCCCCATGGATTTCACAGGGTGTTCTTAGGTAAGAAACACCCACAGTTCTGCTAGGCTATTAATTGTCTCTGAAGTGTTAAAACAGTGGTGTGGCCCCCAAAGCTGTTTTTGTGACTGTTCACCCTTTCAGATTCTCCAGAGTACTATTGTTTTTCTTTTGGCTAAAAGAGTATGTTAACTACTGCTTCTAAAAGTGTGCAAAGAAGCAATTCACCTTTTAAATAGGATCCAGCCCCCTCCTCCTCCACATTCTTCAAAATAAAAAATACATGTTTTTCAAATTATCCCCAAATATAAATTCTATTCCCCCAACGAAATTCTCCATCAGTTTCCAAATTTCTAGCAGCACAGACAGCGAGACACTGAAAATTGTTTAAATCTTGGACTTTTTTATTTGCTGTCTTCACATTTCCTTAGTCACTTTGTCTGCCCTTTTCACTTTGGATGCCTCAGCAACATTTCTAAATAGCCAGCAGAATTGTTACCACGGCATTCTGGTCTGGTCTTTGGTGAACTAAGACATCATTTTGATATCATAATTCGGCCCTTTTTCCTGCCACCAGCTAAGTGTTTGAAAGGCTCCGCCGGACAAGCGCGAAGCTAGGCATGGGTAATGGTTGTAAAGTACCAGATATAGCCAGTTCTGCTTCAGGGGGTAGCCACCCGAAAACAAACACCTTGATTGCAAGACAAAAAAGGACTCTTTGCCTGTGAAAACACCCTGGCAAGCCAGGTACTTAACAGCCGAGCTAGCCGCATCTACATCTCAGCCATACTATTGTCAATTCGGTTCATAACTCAATCATGCAAATTCCGGCCTTTCGGAGCCTTTGTCCCCAGACCAAAACTCATTGTTCTCGTGCAAAGACCAGACTAGCCTGCGGTCGTTCTATCCCTATGAAAGTTGCCCCGTTTTTGAGAGCTCTTTGGAACTCTCGCTAGGCCTTGCTAAAATCACTTAAACTCTTGCTGAATCACTGGAACTCTTGTTGGACCTAGCTGAATCACTAGCTGAAATCACTAAGCTGATATCACCTGAAGCTTCTTTGGATCTTCCTCGCCTCGCTGCCGCTTGGTTCCACAGATTTCCCTTGGTCTCCACACTGGGTTTCCTTTCTTCTCCCTGTAGGGGAAAATGAGACTGAACCTGTCAGGATCCAATCTTCATTTAGCAAAGTCACACAGAGAAGCGGTAGAAGTTTTATCTAATGACTTGTGGCTTCAGACTGGTACTTGGAATAAACACAGACGCAGGTAGCTTTGAATAAAAGACTAAATACTTTACTAATGACTCTTCATTTACATCTGTATTGAGAGAGCCTGCTACCTGTCTAATCTAGTGAATAGGAGATTCTTCAGTTTAACTCACCATCCTCCTTGATGGGACTCAAACTCGGAGCATGCGAAGAGTTCAGGGAAAGCAGCCATTGAGAATAAAGAGAGAGAGAGATCTTCAGAGAGAGGGAGGTCTTAACTTTTATAAGACCGATGACCCAAGCAACTATCCTGGGTCACATGATCTGAGCACCAAAGGTATTTATGATCATGCAATAAAAGACAGAGAAAGGCAAATGGAGAAGATCTGGCATGCAACAGAAAGGGAGGCCCTATCTTGCTATTGCCCATCTGTTCTAATAACAAGATGGAGCGGGGAGAGAGAATGCTGGTAATTTTTCCAACACTCCCCAATTGGCGTCTTCAGGATTTCGGACAGGTGGCATATTGCTTATTTCTCCACAAAACTCTCTTTCTTTCCTCACTAGTTAGGTGTGCTTGAGTTTTATTATTTTTCTTGCTTAATAGAACTGTTAGTATTTTAAACTGCTTGACTCCTCACTGACCTGAACCGGTATACATAGGATAAAAGATCTCGCTACATTGCCTTGCCTCTCGTTAGCCTAGAGAGTGCTCCAGCTAATTTTTCCCATTTTGCTTGTTTGGTTTGGTTTGGTTATTCGGGTGTCCCTCCTGGGACCCCCAGTTTACAGGGTAACAGAATGTGTTATGTTACTGCAATGTTAGAAACATGGGGACTGAAGGAAAATTTCATTAGGGGAGGAGAATTCTTATTTGGGGAGGACAATGCATTTATTCATCTCCCCACAGTTACAACCCTGGTAATGCCCATTTTACTGAAGACAAACAGATACTCAGAAAGAGTGGTTTGGGGTGTCCACTGAAGCTCATTTGTGGCTAAACTTGAAGCTGAGCTCTAGTATTTAATTAAATGTATTTATTTAATGTATGTCCACCTTTTTCACAGTACTGGACATAAGCTCTGACTCCAACTCATGGTGTGCTTCCAGATAGGGCTTTTTTCACCCTGCTGCTCTGCTTCATACAGGAAGCTTTTGTTTGTTGAAGGGGGAGTCCAGACATCGTTATCATCCATGTTTTCCCATTGTGTCTTCCATATTTTTTCTTCTCGTGAAAAATCCATAAAGTGGGGGGAAACAGATTAGCTGCTTAATGCCATCCAGTTGCTAGCCCTGGGAGTCATCTAGAACGAGCAACATCCCACATGCCTACCTTGGAAGGTCAAAACAAAATGGATCCCTTTCTTTCCTATCAAAGTAAGGAATAAGCTCACAAATAGAACACAAATATCCCCTGCACACACTGCCATGCACGCACATAGCCATAATATGCTGTTGCAACGAAAGTAAGACTCCTGTGCAAATTAAAATCAATGGGTGTAGCAAAAGTATGACAGACTTCCATGGCAACCTAAAAGTCTAAACCCTCTATCATGGTCTAAACACTGGTAAACTCAAGCATTTTTCTTAAATCTGCCCAAGGATAGACAAAACATGCATGGAAGTTATTCTCTTCTCCCCTCCTCCCCTCTTGCTTTTGGTAGTTTTAAATTCCTAAAATAAAAATCCCTCCCCTCACTCTCCTCACAAGGCTTTTTCAGATAAAAGAGAAATGTGGGTTTAAAAAAAAACCCAAAAACAGCATTTTAACTTACTAAGAAAAACAGCCAAAACCACTTCATGCTTCAAATTCTGAAGAAAAAAAAAACATAACCCCATTTCTCAATAAACTCTGAGAACCCACATTCCTTCCTATGCCTCTAACTTCACTCCCCTTTGCTTGTGGAGTTTCAAAGCCGGAGGGTTCACGAGCCCTTTTTTTTCCCTGCTGCAAAGAGGATCTGCCAGGGTGACCTCTCTCTCTCCCATACACACACACACACACACCCCTCAAGACAAGGGTTAACAGCAATCGCTCCACACCATCTAAGGGTAGCAGAAACTCGACCCTGTCAAAAGCCATAAAAGTCCATTTTCAGGAGGCAAAACGAGGGCTGTGATTTATTCCTCTCCTCATAAATAACAGCGTTGGGTGAATTAAAGGATTAAGGGGAAGGAGAGCTATTTGGGGATGGGCGTCCAAAGAGTGAACAGGACTCAGGGCCTGTATTTAACAGAGTAGTTGGCATTTTTTTAAAAAAAATACTTTCAACCATTCCTCTGTATGTACCACTGGGAAGTGTGGCAGAAAGTTAAATTTCTCTCTTTTACCCCCAAGCTTTTAAAAAAATTCACAGATGGAGAGATTCTTAATCTATATTGGCATCTCTATGAGGAGAGAACTGGGAGTGGAAATGATTCCATATTAGTTAATGAAAGGGATGTTCAGGCCTGCATTTGTATCCTTGGAGAAGGAAGGAGATAATCCAAACAATTCCACCCATTCCCAGCCACACAACATACGTATTTATCTGAGCTGATACTTTAGCCAGCGGAAAATCACACTGAAGAAAAAGGGGTCTCCAAAGTAAGGTAGCCTATTCCTGCTTTCTTGTTAGTAATTAAGCACTGCAGATAAGTACAAATTCATGTAAAACACCAGCAACTTATTCTACCTCACCCTTTAAGCATGCTGATTGTGTATGTGTGTGTGTGTGTGTGTGTTTCTTCAAGTGGCCTATGAACTTCTGGCAATCCCATGAATTTCATAGGGTTTTCTTATATTCCAAAATATAGCCTTCAGCACCTAGGATTCATTGGTCTCTCATCCTGTTGCAGGAGCCCAGAGAACACAGGGACCACAGAGCAAGAAAAAGAGTAATTTATTACGCGTGGGCTTTTGGCTGGATGTTTCCAAAAGAGCAAAAGCCCCGAATTCAAGTTTCACAGCTCTTTTATAGACAAAATTCACAGCATACACAAAGATCACAGGCAAAGATCACAGCCATATCTCGGTCCGCCCCTCCGGGGTCACAAATACCACATGCTGTTACTAGCTAATTACCCCGCACTCAGACCCCAGAAAGTGCTTATCTACAATCTACAATTACCGCTGCCAGTCAATAAACAAACAACACACACAAACAACATCCTAGCTACGTGACACACAAACAACATCCTAGCTATGTGATACATTGGCTCTCGTGACTTTTTTACCCTTCTGGGCTCCTGCAACAATCCAAGCACTAACCAGGGCTGACCTTGCTTAGTTTCCAAGATCAGACGGGTTTTGGTGCCTTTAGGATATTTAAGGCATGCTGACTGGGAAGATGGCATAGTCTCAAGAGCACATTAAAAAGGCTGCAATGTCCAGTAAGCGAGCTTTATTGCAGCAACTTGGATGCCCCAGGCGTACTGAGGCAGCTGATGCTTGCTATGGGAATGGTTGCTATGCAGACCAAGGTGGTCTGGACCCGATCAGACCAGCCCTGCTGTTAGGCCAAGTGGGGAGACTGCTTTGGACAGCTGATCCTGGAGGACAGCAATAGCAGGTATTTTTCCTCCTGAGTGGCCCCTCTCAAGAAGGACAGGGCTGTGTGTACCACAGGGCTCTAAACTGGCCTGCTGCCTTCCGGTGTGATGAGGCATCCCATTCAATCACCAGTATTCAACTGACAAACCAGGATGGGCTCAGACATCTTGGGTTTTAAGACCTTGAAATGAATGAATGGCGAAATCCTATACAGCTTCCTGTTAATTTTCAAACTGGTTTGTGATGCAGTTTCGTGCACCCAGTGTCAGCTTGTTCTGTCTCTCACTCGAATGCCAAGCTGGCCCCACTGCTGGGCAAAGTGAGATGATAAACGCAGACGGGGGGGGGCTCCCACTGACCACTCCTCTCAAGATCTCCCAGCCATTTTCCCTCTCCTGGAGAACAAAGTAATATATCCCACACTGCCCATCTACTATCTTCTAAAAAACTAGCCTTTTGCTCACATGCAGCCAAGAGCTATGATTCTCAGAATGTCTGATAAGGAGGTGGCGGTGATGTTTTCCCCTCCTATGTGCCAAGGTCTGGTTCCGTATCTGTGCCCATTGGCTACAATCTACAGTCACCTTCAGTATATGGAGTGGGGCAGCTGTGCCATATTGATAGACCCCTTGGAGCACAGCTCTGTAGTACAAACTGTTGAAATGAAGAGGAGATGAACAAGACATAGCCCATTTCTGCACTACACTGTTATAGTGCTATTATTCCACTTTCAACATCCTGTGGAATCCTGCGGTTTGCAGTTTCAGGAGGGGCCTCCTGAAACTACAAACCCCAGGATTCCACAGGATGTTGAAAGTGGAATAATAGCACTATAACAGCGTAGTGTGGAAAGGCCAATACTCTTTTTCTCACTCAATGTTCTGGGACTCAAGATGTCTGGCCCAGCCCTATTCTATTATTCTTCCCTTGTTTGAGAGAGACACCTTGTGGCAATTATGAGGAACTCCACAAGCTGTTTTCTTCTTGGACTCACTGGTGGTTTGCTTCTGGATTCTTTGTGCTGTAGCTAGGAACCTTTCCGCACTACACTGTTACAGTGCTATTATTTCACTTTCAACCTCCTATGGAATCCTGGGGTTTGCAGTTTCGGGAGGAGCATTTAGAATTCTCAGCCAGAGAGCTAAAGGAACTATCCAAGGGCTTGAACCTCCTCCACAAAATAGGTTCAGTATCTTGGATAATTTAAAGTCCAGACTAAAAACTGGGCCAGATTTATTGGCACACTGACATAAAAGTCCCTAGCTGCCACTGGGTAACTTTCAACCATTTCAGCATGGAAGAGAATTTAAGGAACAAAGCCTTTTAATTTCAGAAGGCATGGTATTGAGGATATCAACTCTTTCTATGTATCATCTAAAAAACATGTTTATAATGTATTTCTGGCCCTTCTCTTATGACACCATCTCATATTGCTCACTGGGCATAATGCAGGGTGAGTGTCAATAAAATGAGCTTTGTCACCTTTTTCTGGAAAGCCTAGCATAGTTATAGCAGCTGCTGGGTAGGCAGAAATTCAGCAGATGCTTCTTGCCCCAGTTGAGGACCAATAATTATAAAAACATTTGCCTGTTGCATATATCCTACTCCAGCAGACATTAATGTAAGTATTTTTTTTCTTATAAATATTGGGTAAATGAGGCAAGGATAGTTTCCATTTCAGTCTTGTCTTTGTTAAGCTGGTTACAAACTCATTCCCCTCCTGTCACAGTTTGCGATATGTACGTTCTGATTTGCATTTTTCAGTTTGTGGTCACTGACTCAATCAAAATCTAGATCTGTTGTGTCAATCCTTTCCAGACAATCTGTTTTTACGGTTAGGCCAAGTGAACCACAGATTCATTGCAGAAACAATCAGTACAAACATTCCCTTGGGAATTCTGCACACTTTAGCATGAGAATGTACAGCTTTGCAGGAGACAGGCCAGAATGGCAGCCTTCCATTTTCTCTGGTGTGGTGTAGTGGTCTAGGAAAACATCTATTCACATCTTAGTCCAGATATAAAACTCAAATGGGAAACCTCATCACCATGTCTCAGTCAGATCACCCTACAGGGGTGGTCATGGGTGATAAAATAGGAGAAAATTAATTTTTTCACTACCCTTGGGAAAGGGATGGGAGTATATTCAATGTAAAGTTGAAGGCTGTCACGGCCGGAATCCATAGGTTGTTGTGGGTTTTCTGGGCTCTGAGGCTGTGTTCTATTTATATTTTCTCCTGACGTTTCGCCTGCATCTGTGGCTGGCATCTTCAGAGGATCTGGTGTCATGGAAGTGAGACAGAGTATATATACTTGTGTAGTCCCCAGGTGGGAGGGAGCAATTTGCATGTGTTACAGTTGTTGGCCTGATGAAGAAACAATCTCCAGACAATCTACAGACCGACCGAGGAAATTCAACAAATACTGCATTCAGCAAAGGACAAGAGGGATCCTCTAACTTCTGCTGGAGTTTACTGCATACCTTGCAGCTGTGGGCAGGTCTACATAGGGACTACAAAAGGCAGCGTCCAAACACGAATCAAAGAACACGAAAGACACCGCAGACTGATCCACCCAGAAAAATCAGCAGTAGCAGAATATGTTGTAAACCAACCTGGACACAGAATGCTTTTTGAAAGCACAGAAATTCTGGACCATTCTGACAGCTACTATGTCAGACTACACAGAGAGGCCATCGAAATCCATAAACACACGGACAATTTCAACAGGAAGGAAGAAACTCGGAAAGTAAACAAAAATTGGCGACGAATACCGAAGAACACTAAAATCAAGACTCAAAATATACCAATGAACACCACCCAGACTCTGGAGGTCCCTCTACAAGAAACAATACAGTAGATAACTAATGTACTTAACACACTGTTATGCCTGTCCCCTAACAACTCAAACCTGGGGGATATTCTATTTAACAATAGGCTATCACACAGGCCAGATGTAACACATGCAAATTGCTCCCTCCCACCCGGGGGCTACAGAAGTATATATACTCTGACTCACTTCCATGCCACCAGATCCTCTGAAGATGCCAGCCACAGATGCAGGCGAAACGTTAGGAGAAAATACTAATAGAACATGGCCTCAAAGCCTGGAAAACCGACAACAACCTATGGTGGGGGTATAGTTTTAAAAAAATAGATGTATGCAAACTGCGTTTACATGACTTCTAGCATTACTAGAGAAAGTGTTCCTGTTGCCATTGAATTAGTTCATTGTTATATCAGATGTAGTTACCACTTCAAGAGTCAACAGTGAAGGATGTTGTGGAGCACTTTTGTTGTTCTCAGCATTCACAAAGAACAATGAACACAAAGACCTAATACACTGTGTGACCTAATGATCTGTGTCAGCAGCTGAGAATGCAGAAGTGGCTGGAAGTGGCCAATGCTAAACCCAGCCTGACAGATTTTGATCCGTAGCGTTCTCAGAAAAGTGTCACACATAAACCTGAGGTTAATGAAGGGAAGAGGAGAAAAAAATGGGCAACTCTATAGGCATTTGGAATCCATTTATTTTATAGTACCTGAATTGTAGCTCATACTGCCAAAAAGAGATTGGCAAATAGACATTATATGGGAATGGTTCTCATCCCAATATAACTCGTCTTTAAGAAACTATGAAATTGTTAGGTAGGTAGTTCTTCCTTTTGTATTGGAACTGACATGTTAATTGTTTGCAAGGCTGTATGTTTTCATTATTACCATTGTTTTATTCTATTCTTTTCTCTGTTATATATAAAGACAAAAGAGAGATATCTCAAAATGCTAAAAAGATGTTTGTTTACTTGCTAAAAAGCCTTCAAGCCTTCTTCAAGGAGGTTATATAAAAATCCAAAATAGACAATACATACACTTATCTTAAAAATATAGTCCCCTGAAGAAGGCCTGAAAGAACTTACAGGTCAAAATATATTGGGCTTGTTAGCATGTGCGCGCACACACACACACACACACACACACACAGTATCCATCTTTTTAGCATCTTGAGACATATGGATTTAATTGAATGCTGTCTAGTTTTTTCTTTTTAAAAAAAATTGTATGTGACATTTGAATGACCAATATATTTTTAAAAGCTATAAACAACTGATTTGTACCCATCAGCAGAGGTGAGGAGCATGTGGATCTTCAGATGTTTTCGAATTACAGTTACTATCAGCCCTAACCACTCATGGATTAAAAGCTGCAGTCTAACAGTAGCTTAAGAGACTACGTATTCCCCACTCTTGAACTGGAGTCACATAGCAATGAAGAAACTACACTGTTTGCATGGCCAATTTGGTTCTGTCATGTGGAATCTGTGGTGCAAGAATAGTACAGAGAGCTGTGGTTTCTAAGGAAAGACCATGGCTTCTCTAGACTTCGAGTGAGGGACATGCAGCTTTCCACGCTGGTAGGCTGCAATACTGGGCCATAGACAGTGGGATGGGGGATGATGAGAATAGAAGTTCAACAATATTGGGAGAGCTCCATACACCCCATCTGTGTTCTAGATAGTAAAAAAAAATAAAAACCACACATGAGTAAGATGTCCTTTAAGCATTTTATTACTGTTATGAAGTGGAGAGATGATCAATTTTTTCTGTTATGCCTGTGCATCAATTACAAGCTAGATGTGGTTTTAAAAAAGCCTGGTAGGGCTAAACAGATGCAAAGGAGGATGGGTTCCTGCACCTTGAATGGTTTTGTGGAATCTTGGCAGACAGGAAATAAAAGCTATGTCTGCTGTTGACTTTTTTTTTTTTTTTTTTAGCTGTTAAGAAACATCTAAACACAGATGATGGCTTTGCAGGATTTCCACTTCCAGCTTTTCATCTGTCTTGTATCAAATGGTAAGCCAACCTGAGAAATTTGGAAAAAGTGAATTCCTATACTCATTTTTTAAAAAAATGGGAGATAGACCTCTCCATCTTTTGATTTGATCACAGTGAAGTACATTATTTGGATGTCAGATGGGTTCAACGAGACATTGGCTCTTTCCACACCTTACCAGTTTCCATCATTGTCTGTCCCATCATGATCCCGACAGTGCCACTGCTGGGATGGGAGTGCACCCGAACACTCCCCTCCACACCCAGCTGGTTGCCTGTGGAAGGGTAGCATGAGGGACATGCTCCTTTCTTACACAGTGCAGCCGGCCACTTCCCAAGCTGTACTGGGGAAGGAAGTGCCTAGACTGCACTTCCACCCTTTCCGCATGGCCGACAGCAATGGAAGCATTGTATAATTGGGGGCCATTGCGATTTTTTCCAGTAATGTTATACCCCCACAATTGTGACAGCTGGGGACACGTGGCAGTGGGACCACAATGACGTCATGTGAAAGTACAACTCACAGATAGGCAGCAATGCGTCCCCATTCTGGGACAGTGCTGTCATGCAGAAATAGCCATTGTTGTTCTTGCTAATTGCCTTCAAGTTGACATTGTGAATGGGGGACCTCCAGGTCACTATGTTATCAGCAGCCATGCTCACATCCTGCAAATTCAGGGCCGTGGCTTTCTTGATTGAGTCTATCCACTTATAATGCAGCATTCCTCTTTTCCTACTGCCACATTACCAAGCATCATTGTCTTTTCTAATGAGTTGTGGCTTCTCATGATATGTGCAAGGCACATCAGTCTCATTTTACTCATTTTGACTTCCAGTGAAAGTTCAGGCCTGATTCATTCTAAGACTCATTCGTTTGTCTTTTTGGCACTCCATGGCATCCATAGAATTCTCCTCTAGCACCATATTTCAAATGAGTTAATTCTCTTCCTATCAGTTTTCTTCACTCTCCAGCTTTCACAGACATACAAAGAATTCAGAAATACAGTGGCGTGGACAATCCTAACTTTGGTATTCAGAGATACATCTTTATGCTTGAGGATCTTCTTTAGTTCCTTCATAGCTACCCTTCCAAGTCTTTGTCTTCTTCTGATTTCTTGACCACAACCTCTACTTTGATTTATGACTGAGCCAAGGTATAGAAAATTTTTTAGCTATTTCAATTTCTTCATGGCCTACTTCAAAGTTATGTAAATCACCTGTGGTCATTATTTTTGTTTATTATTATTTTTGTTCAACTGTAAACCTGCCTTTGCACTTTCCTCCTTGAGTTTCTTCAGTAATCATTCCAAGTCTTTGATATTTTTTGCTAGTACAGTGTGCCCGCCATATATGCGGGAGTTCTGTCTAGGAACCCCCATGTAAAACGAGAAACACAAGTGTCACATCCTACTGTAGTCAATGGCCACAACATATATGCCCACACACCCATTTGCGCTCATGCCCATTTCATCCATTGATTACAATGAGAGCAATGTTTCATACCACCTCACATTTCTGTGTGTGGAGGTCACACCAGAAGA
Organism: Iguana delicatissima; assembly: GCA_948472985.1. Taxonomy (NCBI): domain Eukaryota; kingdom Metazoa; phylum Chordata; class Lepidosauria; order Squamata; family Iguanidae; genus Iguana; species Iguana delicatissima. Next base: position 190,740 of record CAOKZL010002370.1, on the reverse strand, counting down.
GGCACACTGTAATATGATGTCATCTTCATATCTTAAGTTGTTCACATTCCTTCCTCCAGTTTCACACCACTTTTCCCTGAGTCTAATCCTGCTTTATGTATGATATGTTCAATGTACAAGTTAAACAAATGGAGTGGTAAAATGCAGTCTTGCCTGATACTTTTCCCACTGGAAATCATTCTGTTTCTCTATATTCTGTCCTGACAGAAGTCTGTAATCTTGAATACAGGTTACACATCAGGACAATCAAATGTTGTGGGACAGCCATGTCTTTAAGAATAATCCAATGATCTACACCATCAAAGGCTTCGCTATAATCTATACAGCAAATGCTGATTTTCTTCTGAAATTCTTTAGTGTGCTTCATTTTCTAGTGTATGTTTGCAATATGATCCCTAGTGCCTCTTCCTTTCCTGAACCCAGCTTGGATATCTAGAATTTCTCACTCCATATATGGTAATTTGTTCCCTGTGAAGAAGATTGGTACACGCATTGGATTACATAGATCAGATTATAGATTGGATCATTTACAGTGTGGTTCTGATCCATAGTGGGAATGGTTTTGGTTATAGGGCGTGGAAATATGTAATGGTTGGACTACTACATTTTGTTGGAGAGAGAGAGAGAGAGAGAGAGAGAGAGAAATAAGAGATGGAGAGAGTGTAAGGAGTTGATACTTCCTCCTCCTTCCCTTATTATTACACCTAATGCCCATGCCATGCTGCTAATAACCTGTTAGTGGCAAAGCAGCTTCTTTGACCAAACGGCTCATCTCTTTTAGATAATATATTTTGTGATGTAATGCACTATTTTGTGGAAGCAGATCAAAATGCATACCAGCAGACGTATAGGCACTGTAATGGTTCTCTTCTCATTTAATTTCAATGGGTCCCATTCTGGGAGCAAGGTAACATACAATTATAATTAACTAGCATATTTACCCAGCATTGCCCAGGATTTTATTTTCTCATAGGTAATACTTGTTGGAAAGATCTGAGATCCTGTGTCTCTAATTCCCAAACTGCCTTGTCCAGTACCTGTAACTTTTCCAATAATCCTCAATCCAATCTGTATTCAGTGTTATTAACATACAGAGGTTTGGGTTCTGAGGCAATACACTGGCCTTCTCCTTGCTGCTAGGCCTTGTCTCCATAGCAACTGGTCTATTCAGAGCTCTCTGGCTGAGAATTCAAAAAGCCCCTCCCTAAACTCTCAACCTCAGGATTCCATAGAATCTTCACAGGCAGGCAATCGTATGAGGTCTTTGCCTCACATAGCCATTCATATGAGGTCTTCGCCTGCCTGATGCAGACAAACAGACAACTCACTCACAAACTTTGACTTTTATATGATAGACAGACAGACAGACAGTCAGACAGACAGATAGATTCTGAGCAAGTTATCAGAAAGCATTTAATGTTCCAGTACTCTGCCCTGGGCAGACCTTGGGGAACAGACAGAGATACAAAGACTGCCACCTCTAAAGCTGGGAACTATGGGTTGGATTACCCCTCCCTTGCTTCACCTTCTGTGATCACAATCTGATTCCTCTCTTGCTTTTCAGGTGACTCGCTGTGTTTGTATGGCTCTGATCTTTTTCAGGCCCCACTTCCTTGGGATCTGTAGCAAGTGTTTAGCCACCTAGCCCTGTCCATGCTTGCCAGGGGTGTAGGTGGGGGACACCACCAGCTGTGACAACTTGACAGCCCACACAGAACAATCCCCCCACACACAGTGGCTTGGACAGAGTCCAACAGCAAATTAAAATGAATGGTGGTGAGTTGCACAAAACAATACAGAAATCCATGCAGAAGGTACTGGAGAGGTTATGGTGGTCGCTATCAGCTGCAATGTCAGGGTGCTGCAACCGTCCTCTGTACACACGTTTGAGACATAACTGGAGCACCAATGTGTATTACTACTTGCTGGTTCCACCTGCATTCAACCCCACCCCACCCAAACTTTCTGTGTTGTGCTTTGTCAGTTAGACCTGTGCCTGCTCTCCAGCTCTTTGTCTCCCTGTCTAGGTTGCAAAGCCAGTGAAATGGAGGAGGGACACGAAGCACCTCCAATTTCCTAGAAGAGAAAAAGATGGATGTAGAGATCTATGAGGCATGCAGCAGATTGGAATGAGATGAAATGACGTCAAGCCTTGCACCCACAACTTTGGTAGCACTATAGTGTGGGCTCTTGAGGGATCAGTAGCATGTTCTGGAAGTTGTTTCTGAAACTAACTGCTTCTTGCTTTTTTCACCTACAGCTCGCGTGGAGGCTGTGAGCAACCCCAGGCAGGAGCGTCACCACTAACCATGGCTGAGGAAGGCATTGCTGCTAGAGGTGTAATCGATGTCAACACTGTCCTTCAAGAAGTGCTGAAGGCTGTACTCATCAACGATGGATTAGCCCATGGAATTCGCGAAGCTGCCAAAGCCTTAGACAAACGCCAAGCCCACCTGTGTGTTCTGGCATCCAATTGTGATGAGCCCGTGTATGTCAAACTGGTTGAAGCCCTTTGTGCTGAACATCAAATCAATCTGATAAAGGTGGATGACAACAAGAAGTTGGGTGAGTGGGTAGGTCTCTGCAAGATCGACAGAGAAGGAAAACCTCACAAAGTTGTGGGCTGCAGTTGTGTGGTTGTGAAAGACTGTGGCAAAGAATCTCAGCCTAAAGATGTCATTGAAGAGTACTTCAAGTGCAAGAAATGAACACATAAAATATATTTGAGCCTGCCAAAAAGAAAGAAGAAAAAAAGAAAGAAAGAAACTAACCGCTTCTTCACAGGCATGGCACATTGTCTCAACGCTCTGTTCCAGCTCAGGTCTCTGGTGCTGCTGCCCTTGATGCCAGTATTGCCCATCAATTGATGTAACTGATATACTTTCATCCATGATAGCCTCAGTGGATGATTTGCCCTCTGCATCACTCCTTGACAGGCCACCAAGGATTTCCACCATCACCACCACTACCACAACCACCTACTTTATGCCTCCAGAAATAAGAATCTTCCCCCTTGACCAGAAATTGGGACATTCAATTGCAAGGAAAAGCTAGTGCCTGGGTGTATGGGTTGTGAGGATGAATACTATACATCTTTGTTGGGAGGATATTGTGACACTGTAGGTTTATTTCCAGTCTTTTAAGTGGACTTCCACCTTTGCAAAACTGGAAATTCCCTCCCAGTGTTTTACTAGGGTTCTTGCCAGCCTCCCAAAGCTGATTCCCACGCTTGGAACGACTGGCAATCTCCCCAACTCTATCGGTATGCTGCCACCACCCCCCTGAATTATGAATTATTTAGACAGAACAGGAGGGACTCTGCCTAATCTCTAAGCATAAGGATCTTCCTCCTCCTCTTTCCCCTGAGTGAGAGAGGTCCTATGTAGCGTGTGCCAACCCTGGCGTGGAAATGGAGAGAAACGGAGGTTTATAGAAGTGTTTTAATCAAGACATGCAAATAAACAATATATACTTGGGAGACTCCCCACTCCCAGGTGCACTTAGTTACAAGAATTTACAAAACAGATGTAACAGCACAGATACATTCTTAAGATCAGCCAATTCCCAAAATAACAACATCCCTAACGCGACTAACTACTTATTTCTAGTTACTCACAATTAGGTTATAGGCGTAGATGGTCAAAAGGGGGGGGGGGTCCAGGAGACACAGCATGCCTGCCAGCTCAACTGGGCCATCTCTCCCCTCTCTCTTTCTCTCTCTCTCTCTTTCTGTCTCTCTCTCTCTCTCTCTTTCTCTCTGGCCACATGGCCTCTCAGAAGTTTTATATTTTCCTCCTTGGAAGGATCTGGAAGCATCTCCAAGATGCCCACCTCTTTCCTTTTGGTTGGTCAATTCTCACCTTGTGACCTGTGATGCTGACCCTTTCCTTTTGGTTGGTCAACTCTCACCCTGTGACCCTTGATGTAATCCTAACATCTCATTAACCCTTGGTTTACCTGAAGAGAGAAGTATCTCCTTTTGATAAGCCTAGATAATGGGAAGCCCCATTATCACAAGCCCCCAAATCTCAGACGGTCTGGGAACAGCTGAAGGCTGGAACCACACCGGCTGGGATTTCATCCTGGGACCTAAGAAAGGAAAAGTCAAAGAATAAATGCAAACGCACACAACAATACAGGTTAGCCATATTATCAATGCGGACATGTAAAACTCAGCCCTCTTAACCTCCCTCCAGTCCTCTGTGTGACAAGGAATCTGCAACCACATTAGAACTTCCAACCACATGCTGAATGTCGAAGTCAAAGTCTTGTAGGGACAGGCTCCATCGTTGTAACTTCTTGTTAGTTCCCCGGACTGTATGTAGCCATCGGAGGGCAGCATGATCAGTCTGGAGGGTGAAGTGACGTCCCCAGACGTATGGTCTCAGCTTCTCTAACGCATATACAATAGCATAGCATTCCTTCTCTGGTATGGACCAATTGGACTCCCTTGCAGAAAGCTTCTTGCTGAGGAACAAGATGGGATGCAAGGTGCCATCCGGACCCTCTTGTAGTAAGACTGCTCCAATGCCTCTGTCAGAAGCATCTGTAGCCACTACAAACGGCTTGTCAAAGTCTGGTGCCCTGAGCACAGCATCTGCCATCAAGGCCTGTTTCAAGGCTGCAAAGGCTTCTTGACACTCTGCTGTCCATTTCACTACTTTAGGCTTCTTGGAACCTGTCAGGTCTGTTAGAGGTGCTGCCATTTGGCTATAGTTGGGCACAATCTCCGGTAGTACCCAGCCAGGCCAAGGAAGGACTGCACCTGCTTCCTGGAACGAGGAATTGGCCAGCTATTAATAGCTTCCACTTTGACTTGCAGAGGAGTGATAGTCCCCTGTCCCACTTCATGGCCAAGGTAGGTCACTCTGTCCAGTGCAAACTGGCACTTCTTTGCTTTGACTGTCAGTCCAGCATCACTAATGCGTTGGAAGACAATCTCCAAGTGTCTCAAGTGGTCTTCCCAGGAGTCTGAGAAGATTGCAATGTCATCTAAATAAGCAACAGCAAAGTCCCCGCACCCTCTTAGCAAACAGTCCACCAGCCTCTGGAAAGTTGCAGGTGCATTCTGTAGCCCAAAGGGAAGGACACTGAACTCAAACAGGCCCATGTGAGTGATGAATGCTGTTCGATGCTTAGATTCTTCTGCTAGGGCGATTTGCCAATAGCCCTTAGTCAAATCGAGGCTGGATAGGTACTTAGCATGCCCCAATTTCTCCAACAGTTCATCTACTCTGGGCGTTGGATAATGTTCAGGGCGTGTCACTGAGTTCAGTTTTCTATAATCCACACAAAAACGAATGTCCGTCTCCCCCTTTTTGGGCACTAGGACAACTGGGGATGCCCATGGACTGTGTGATGGGCGAATGATCCCCATATCCAACATCTCTTTCACCTCCCTCTCTATCGCCTCTTTCCCTGTTGGTGACACCCGTCGTGGCTGTTCTGCTGATGGCCTGCTGTCATCTGCAGCTACCACATGTTGAGGATCTGTGGTGCGACCTGGGATAGGTGAAAACAGGGTGGTGAACTTCCCCGTCAAGTGAAAGAACTGCTTGCGTTGGTTCGCATTGAGTCTCGGGGAGGGTTTCACATCTTCCAAGCTACCACCCTCCCTATCATAGAAAGCACCTTCAGGCCACTCTTCCTCCTCCTCATCTTCCTGGACTGAAAGTGTGAGAAGGTGACTGGGCCTCTCGTAGAAGGGTTTCAGTGAATTCACATGATACACTTTTGGCTTAACCCTAGAGTCTAGAAACTGTATGAGATAGTTCACTGTCCCAATGCGTTCTTGCACTGTGGCAGGACCTTCCCAAGAAGTTTCCATCTTGTTAGACTGGAGAGCCTTCAGAACCATCACTTGTTCTCCTTTCTCAAAGCAACGTTCTCTGGCATACTGATCATACCAGGTCTTCTGCTTCTCTTGTGCCTGTTGCAGATTCTCATGAGCATCTGCCCATGCTTCCCTGAGAGTATTCTGCAAGTTAGTCACAAAATCAACCACATTAGTCTCTGAAGAAGGGATAGCTCCCTCCCACTGACTTTGAACCAGCTGTAATGGCCCTTTCACATCATGGCCATAGACCAGCTCAAAGGGTGAATAACCCAGGCTTGGGTGTGGAACAGATCTGTAAGCAAACAAGAACTGCTGTAGCGCCAAGTCCCAGTCATTGGAATGTTCATTCACAAACTTACGGATCATGGTCCCCAAAGTTGCATTAAAACGTTCCACCAACCCATTAGTTTGGTGATGGTAAGGCACTGATGTCAGATGGCGTACTCCATGTGCCTCTAAAAGGCGCTGCATGACTTTGGAGTTGAAATTGGAAGCTGCATCTGTTAAAATCTCTGCAGGCCAACCTAATCTAGCAAAGATGTCTGTCAGAGCTTGGGCAACTGCCTTAGCTGAGATCCCACCCAGTGGTATGGCTTCTGGCCAACGAGTGCAGAAGTCCACAAAGGTGAGCACATATCGCTTTCCCCTAGCAGTCTTCCTAGGGAAAGGTCCCATGATGTCCACAGCCACTCTCTGGAATGGAATATCAATGATAGGAAGTGGTTGGAGAGGGGCCTTGGCTTGATCCTGGGGTTTCCCTACTCTCTGGCAAACTTCACAGGATCGGACATAATCAGTCACATCCTTGCCCATCCCCTCCCAGTAGAAGGACTTTCCCAATCTGTCCTTGGTTCGGTTCACCCCAGCATGTCCGCTAGGATGATCATGAGCCAGACTCAAGAGTTTGGTTCTATACTTAGAAGGCACCAGCAACCGTCTCTGAGTGCATACGCCCCCCTTGTTACCTCTCGGGCCAGACTCACGATATAATAGGCCCTCAACGATTACAAATCTGGGCCCCTTCATCGCTGGAGGAGACTTCACCTCTTCCTTCGCTCTGGTCCAAGCAGCTTGAAGGCTCTGGTCTGCTTCCTGGTTTTCCTGGAACTGCTGTCGCTGAACAGGAACCAGCTGTTCCACCTGGAGTGGCAGATTCGCCTCAGATTCTCGTTGCATTGCAGCTTCTCCAGGTTCTGCTCCCTTGGCTGGAGTGTTCTCTGGAGTTTCCACTGCTGTTGAATCCTTTGCTGGCTTTGGAGTCAGCGTTGTTGGATTCTCCTCCTCTGCACCAGCCTCGTGCATCTCAGACAAATTGTCCAGCACCTGACTCTGCTCGGTGCCCACCGGAGACTCTTTCGCCCCCCTGGGCAGCGCTTAGTCAGGAGTGACCACAGGGACCAACTTGAGACCATGCTGACTAGCTTCTTGACATGGAGAAGCTCTTCCTGGACTTCCGCCAGCATCTGCTCCGACATCCGCGGTATCAGCAAGGATGGTCCCGACCTCTGGGCCTACGATGCTGTGGTGGGAGTCTGCCCTAGGTTCCACCACCTCTTCAGACAGGACTCCTTCTGGTGTAGCAGGAGACAGTGACTGCAGTCTAAGTTCAGGCTGGTCCTCAAGTTGCACTGAAGACTGACCTCTGCTCAGGATGCTTGCCATCTTTGCACGCTGTCCGGACTCTTTCCGGGCCTGACTAGCATGGAAGACGAGATCATCACCCAACAGAGCAGGACATTCGTAGTCATCATAAACAGCAAAAGTCCAAACTCCTTCCCAGCCTTTGTACTGAACAGGAACGCGTGCTGTTGACAGTTGAGCCGGAGGAGCTCTAAAGCCTCTGATGGTGATCTTGATGTGGTCATCAACAAGACCAGGATCCAGATATGAACGATGAATAGCAGAAACTTGTGCTCCAGTGTCTCTGTAAGCAACAACTTTCCTGCCTCCTACCCACAGTGTGTGCCTTCTGTGAGTAGGGATCATGTCTGGATCAGGAGCAACTGAATGATCAGCGGGAGTGTCCCTGGAAGCCGAAGCAACAACTAACTGGGCCAACTTAGGCTTCTGCTTACAGTTGGCTTTAATATGTCCCAGCTCTCCACAGAGAAAGCATTTAGGGCTAGCCTTTTTCCCTGGCTGACCCTGAGCACCTGCCACAGACTGCTGCCCGGAGCGAGGCTGTGACGGTGTGGTGGAGCTGTGCAGCTGAGGCTTCGAGGTAGTGTCATTTAGTGATGACCTAGGAGTAGAAGTGTTGTGCTTCTGGAGATCTTTGCATGCTTGTTGGTATTTGTGCTTGTCTGTAGGAGGCATTACCACAGTAGGCTGGAATGCCTCTTCACCCCTGGAGGCAACAAAGCAATCTGCTGCCTTGGCGGCCTCCTCAAGCGTCTTTGGCTCGCGTTGCAACACGAAGGATGCAGTCTGTGGAGGTATGTGCTCCAAGAATTGCTCCAATAAAAACTGAAATAAAACCTCTTCTCTAGTGGATGCTTTAGCTGCTTGCATCCAAGAGTCCAGTGCCCGCTCAAGTGAACAAGCCATTTCGTTGTAAGTCTCACCCGGTTTTTTCCTAATGGCACGAAATCGGGATCTAGATTTATCTGGTGTGAGTCCAAGCCTCTTCCGGGCTAGGGCCACAAACTTGGTGAAATCATTTCAGTCCGCAGCTGGCAAGTCACTTGCCACTTTCAGTAACGTCCCTGAGAGATTAAGCCGAAGTTCACTCATATAATTCTCCTCAGGGATCCCAAAATGATCTGCTGCATGTTTAAATGAGACGAGAAAAGCCTCAAAATCATCTGAGTTTCTGTAAGTTGGCAGCTGTCTGATGCGGGTAAGAGCAAGTCGTGGCTCTGGGTTCCACTGAGCAGCTGTCTGGTTTGCAGTGGAAGCCTGCATCATGTCCATTGATTTATCTAGGAATCTTGCAATTTGCTCAGGGGGCAACTTGTCATGTAGGAGCCTTATTGATTCATGCAGGAGCTTTATTGATTCCCAGAAAGCAGCAAGAGAATCCATATGGTCACCAAGGGCTGTTACTGGCATAGCAGCCCCTTGCTGAGCTAGATTACTACCATTAGGGGTAGCTGGTTGAGCAGATGAGCTATCTTCTGTAGCATCCTGCTGTGTGACATTGGTACCACTAGGGGTCGCCACAGGATCTATAGTGTATTCCAGGATTTTTCCGGATCTTAAGTTCATAAAACCCCTGACTCCCTCTGTGCACCGAAAACTACAACACAGAAAAGATCTGATTGGCTGATCAAAGAATATATATAGTGCTAGAAGCCCCAAAAGCCACAGAAAAGAGGGAGAAATCCTAAAAACAAAGAAAAGTGGAAAAAATCCCAAAGCCTTCTCTCCTTTCCCTGCTCTTCGCCCCCCTCCTCCCTCCTGAGGGAAACAAAAGCCAACTCTGCCTGAGTTAAGTACCTGCAATTAGTATGCAGATTTACTAACTTGGCTGCTCGAAGCAGACTGAAGAAAAAAAAAATTCCAGCTGCTTACTCAGAACACAATGCCAGAGTTTAGCAGCTTTAAAAATCCAAAAAAAAAAAACTTCTCTCCCCCAACAGAAGCTTTGAATGACAGAGCCAGCAGCTCTTCACTGCAAGCTTTGGAGAGAAAGAAAAAGAAAAAAAATCCGGAGCTCACCCGTTTGCAAGAGTGCTCTCAATGAGGAAGCGACTCCGCCCCCCAGCCTCCAACTCCACCTCCCTTTTCAAGCCTAAGAGAGGACGAGAAGGAGAGAAAAAAAACATCCCTTTTAAACCACAGGCTGTTTAAGAAGGGCTCCCTCGCTCACAGATCCTCCCCCGCTTCTTCTGAGCTTAATTCCTCGCCACAGACACAGGGGAACCTGCACTTTACAAACCCCCACTCTCCGTTCGAAAACCGCTGCCACCATGTGACACTGTAGGTTTATTTCCAGTCTCTTAAGTGGACTTCCACCTTTGCAAAACTGGAAATTCCCTCCCAGTGTTTTACCAGGGTTCTTGCCAGCCTCCCAAAGCTGATTCCCACGCTTGGAACGACTGGCAATCTCCCCAACTCTATTGGTATGCTGCCACCACCCCCCTGAATTATGAATTACTTAGACAGAACAGGAGGGACTCTGCCTAATCTCTAAGCATAAGGATCTTCCCGCTCCTCTTTCCCCTGAGTGAGAGAGGTCCTATGTAGCGTGTGCCAACCCTGGCGTGGAAATGGAGAGAAACGGAGGTTTATAGAAGTGTTTTAATCAAGACATGCAAATAAACAATATATACTTGGGAGACTCCCCACTCCCAGGTGCACTTAGTTACAAGAATCTACAAAACAGATGTAACAGCACAGATACATTCTTAAGATCAGCCAGTTCCCAAAATAACAACATCCCTAACGCGACTAACTACTTATTTCTAGTTACTCACAATTAGGTTATAGGTGTAGATGGTCTAAAGGAGGAGAGGGGGGGGGTCCAGGAGACACAGCATGCCTGCCAGCTCAACTGGGCCAGCTCTCCCATCTCTCTTTCTCTCTTTCACTCTCTCTCTCTCTTTCTGTGTCTCTCTCTCTCTCTCTCTTCTCTCTGGCCACATGGCCTCTCAGAAGTTTTATATTTTCCTCCTTGGAAGGATCTGGAAGCATCTCCAAGATGCCCACCTCTTTCCTTTTGGTTGGTCAATTCTCACCTTGTGACCTGTGATGCTGACCCTTTCCTTTTGGTTGGTCAACTCTCACCCTGTGACCCTTGATGTAATCCTAACATCTCATTAACCCTTGGTTTACCTGAAGAGAGAAGTATCTCCCTTTGATAAGCCTAGATAATGGGAAGGCCCATTATCACAGATATATGTTTCTGTTTGTAGCTCTGGCTGTTATGTGTGCCTCACACATCCCACTGAGGTATGGACTAGGGGGCTGGGGGAGTCCTACTCTCAATGTTATTAATGTCACAGTGTCTTATTTCATTGACAATTAAGTTGACTTCAGGGACATACAACTTCCTTGCTTTAACAGCCCTTCCCCTTTCTTTATGGTAGCTGGCCAAAATATATAATTGATTTTACACTGATGTCCCTGTTTGGTGCTTTCTCTCTCCCTCTCTCTCTCTCTCTCACATGTGATTTACCTATTTGTTTGGGAGTAATAATTCAGCTTTATCTTTTCATTGATCTGGTAGGTTGGGTTTCATGTGGTGTGGGATCACTTTTTTTGGCAAATGTTGTGCCTTTGTTTAGATTTGTTAACCGCTTTCTTCACTAGTTTCCAATCTGTTTCTTTGGTGGAAAAAAATGTACGACAAGTGGACATTGGGAACAATTGAGATTTTTAATTTTAACGACTGGTTACAGACTATTACAAAAAGGGCCCTGCCTACACCACCTTCCAACTCCTCTAGCAGTGGTCAATCTACTGGAGTAGGAGGTTGACTGAGGCCTCCATGGCACTCAGCCGACACTCCATCCTGGCAATGACAGCCTCCAGCCAGCCAGCTAGCGCTTGCTCTGTAGGGAGGAAAGGGAAACCAGAAGTTAGAGAGGTGGCATGGGAGCAGCATGATCTGCCTATTTCCTGCACTCTCTCACTGGTTAGACATACCATGCATCCAGCTTTGCACTGCAAGGGTCCTAACAGCAGTGTCATGCCATTGCAGTCCCACTCCTTGTAAAGGAGTTTTTCTCCACTATGAGCATACTGCTCCTCTGGACTTGACACATGTCCTCTGGGCAAAGATTTGTAAGGTCAACTTTGAGGGACTGCTGGAATGACACCACCATTTGAAGCAAGGTATACAGATATGATGAGGTTTCTCCTCCATCTGCTTCCCTTGTTCCTGCCAATCTGGATCAGGTTCAAGGCTTCCTGTGAGTGTAAATAATTATTATTATTATTATTATTATTATTATTATTATTATTATTATTAATTTATTTCTATCCTGCCTCTCCACATGGCTCAAGGTGGCAAACAACATCAGATACATTAATACATTAAAAAACATACCCAATCCTCCCCGCCCACCAATCCACCTAAAACCAACCCCCTAAAACACACAACAATCAATCAACTATTAAAAGAACAGCAAGACAATTGATGGGAGGTGATGGAAATGCTAGTCTTGGAAGGCCTGTTGGAAGAGATCAGTCTTGACTGCTTTTTTAAAGCAGTCAAGACTGGTAATGTGCCAGGTCTCCTCCGGCAGGCCATTCCATAACTTGGGAGTGATAGAGGAGAAGGTCCTCTGGGTAACCGCAGCCAACCTAGTTCTGACTGGCTGCAGTTAGGCCTCACAGACACAGACCACTAATAGTGGTTCACTCTACTTGGACCAAGTCCATTCAGTTTGGGCAAGATGGTGCTACATCTGGGCCCACATCACATAGTATCCTGAAGAGGGATAAGGGAGAACATTGCATGAGAAGAAAGCAGACAGCTGTCCTCTCCCCAATGGCAAGTGAGGACATGGTGCTGGTTGTTGCATTTTCCCATCTCCACCAGGGGAGTGGGCCTCAGAGATTTAGGCAAATCCTCCTCTGCTGCTCCCTCTCCCTGTTGTGGCAGGGGTTATGCATGTGTTACTGAGGAAGGCTCCCAGTACAGAGTGCCTTGCTCCTCCTCAGCGACAGGGAATATGCCCATGGAGCAAACATTGATGAGGATAGGTTTGTAAATACATTGGCTTTGTTATCCAGAGGGTGGAGCTGACTGGGCTCTGATCATTTCTCCTTATACTATACTATCAAAGTACATACAACCACTACAGTGCAGTCTTGAGGCATTACCTGTGCATGGCTGCTCTTAAGTGTGGGTGGGGCTCTTCAGGGACTGTGCTGGGCAATGGAGAGGAGGCCTGCCTATCGTGGCTAACGGCTTCCTCTTGAGGTTGTTCTGGCACTTCTTGCTCTCATCTCCTCCTCTGCCACTTTGGATGCCCTGATCATAGAAATGTAGAAAGGATTCCATTCCAGGACACCACTGAACAACACCTTAAACTGGCAACTCAGTGGCAGAAGGGGCTGTGCATGTTTTGTAACATGGTGCAACCGTCCAGGATGTGCCTGCACATGCATGGAAGGTAACTTTTGGTGGTGGAGCCGTTCTGCCTTGGAACTCTCAGCTTCTGGTCCCAGCTGCTGCTCTGTGTGACACAAGGTAATAGGAAGTACTTAGGAGCTTTGATCTGAAATGTCTTTTCCAATGTTGCTGTCGTATGCAACATAAGGTGACAGGAAGTAACTGGGAGGTTTGATCTGGGACACCTTTTTTAATTGTGACATTATGCATAGCCCATTTGTAAGATGTCAATGCTACAGACACAACCTTCCCCTATACAATCTGCCAGGGAGAATATGTTGCCTAAGGACTCAACTGGAAGTCTTTTGGTTGCCCTCTTTCTAGGCTCCCACCTCTGAGTGCTTCCCCTTCATGCAAATCATAAAGAAAACACTGTGTCATGTAAAGTTGTATGCCATGTTCTGTTATGGCATATAGATGGGGCCAACAAAGTCTTAGGGAATAAATTTATCCTGCATGTTATTGCCACTTGAAACCTTCCTTCTAGGTACCTTCAACTCCCAATGTCCCATTGTCAGCAGGAGTATATACCAAAGTTTCCCTGGCTGCCAGAATGGGAGCGGGGTTTTCCAGGGGAATGCTACTCACTATCAGGGAGGCAGTCCTTCCATCTTGGCTTCCTTGCCTCTTTCCACAGTTTGTGGCAAAAGGAGGGTGGCTGTGTGGTGGAGGCCTGTCCTCAAACAGCTCCATTAGTTATAGAAGGAACTCTTGAGCCCCTTAAATTTTGAATAAACCTGGCCCACCATATGCAGTAACCCTTTCCCGGCCTGTCCGTTTGCCACCTTGTGATAGATGTGGCTTTGGAGATGCTGGTACTTTTCATGAGGGTTCTCACCCCTTCCTTCCCATGGCTGCTCAAGAGACAGAGCATCAACATCATCTCCTCCCTCTGGTGAAGACTGACCTAAAGACTTGCAAGCCTGCAGTTCTTCTTTCCACCTCTGAGCACTGAAGCAGAGTTGTTTTGAAACTTATAGAGTTGGGAAAGTAAAGCTCAGCTAAGGTAGCTGCAGTGGAACAGTGAAATGGTGCAGCTAGTCTCACATGAAGTGGCAGAACTGTGTAATTGCAGCCAAAAACAAAAACAAAAAAACAAACAAATAAATAGTACACAGATGCTACATAGCCCAAACACGAGTAGGAAGGCGTAGTCAGTGAGGCAGTGCAGAAGACTGGTTGTGGGAACATGAATCACCACAGTGGCACCATAATGTTATATCAGAGAAGGTGTGAAAGTGATTGTTTCTGTAATGTTAGAGTTACCCAAACCCTCAAAAAACATGTAGGGCCAGACTTAAAATATTAGATCTGCATGGACTACCCCAAGTAGTCTATGCAATTGCAGGTGAGCTCTGAATCAAAGGTCCCCAACTTTGGCCAGAGGGACTTCTCCCTCCCCCCACCAGGAAGAACACAGTCAAAGCCAACTTCTTACATGAACAAAGAGAAGGACCCTTTCTTGTGAAAAGGAGGGTTTTTTAATACATTGGGGTGACAATGATCTCATAAAACATACAGTGGAACTTCCGGTGAGGAGACACGCCGAACAGGTGAAATCCCTGGAGCTCCGGGATTCCACGATCTGACGCAAGCGGAATTTCCTCTGGAAATTAATTTAACATAGAGGAAAATGATCCCTGGATAAGAGGGGATCACGGAGGAGGCTCGTTGGGGATCCGTTAATCCAAACGTGCTACAGAGAGGAGAAGGAGGAAGACACGATTGGAACAAGGATCGCAGAGCCGCCATTATTGCGACGGATCGCCTTAACAGGCTGGATGTGTCCCCACTGTTACAGAACCCAGTAAGTACAGAAAAGCGAGAAAACCATTGAGTAGTTACCCAGGTAAACTTTTACTGAGAGAAATAAGGAAAAGAATTGTTCTAACTCTAAAAGGAGAGGCAGACTCCTGGAGAGATAAACTCTGGGACTGTAAAGGAGGTGGCGAGAGCTACCGTTACGGAGCGGCTGTTCTGTCGGGCAGCAGAGAAGAGTGGCTTTACTTACCATTCCTGTCGGGATGTTAATGAAATGAGCAAAAGTCAAATAGTGAAATCCACCTATATCGCTTATATCGCTTATAATCAGTGCGATTGATATTGAGAAAGATTGGGAAACAGCGATGAATTAATGAGGTGTGCGTGATGGTTGGAGTATTGAAACGACTGGTAGCGACTGACATGGCGGGTGAGCAGAGAAGACGGAGCTGAGCTGAGCTGTGTAGCCAGAAGGAATTAGAGTGGTGAAGACGAAAGCGGGAGTAAGTGTGTGAAGGGCAGATGGAGGTGGCAGTCGAATAGAGTAGAGACGAAGGACGGGGAGAGGGACGAGTCGCTGTGAACAGAGATCGGATGAAAGCAAGCAGAGAGAGGTGGAGAAAGAAGGGAGAAAGGCCACAGACAATTGGCAGAGAAATACAAGGAGGATATGAAGGATAAAGGGATAACTTTAGAAGAAAACGAATTCGATAAAATAATGAAACCAGGAGTAGAAAAACCTTTAAGTAAGATTTATAAATTGTTGTTAAGTTTAGACTTGAACAAGAAATTATTAAAACAAGTATGATAAAAAGAGGAACAAAGTTCATTACAGGAATTAGACTTAGGACTGGAAGAAGAACAAACAGAAGAGATTGGGATTGAGTAATACTAACTAAAATTGACTTAAAACAAAATGAAAATAAAACTTTTATCCTGGAATGTTCGTGGCCTAAACTCTCCGTATAAAAGGAAACGTATATTTCACCAGGTAGAAAAATTAAAAGTAGATATATTAGCAATTCAAGAGACCCATATCAGATGTAGAGACCTGAAATATAAAATGGGCTCAGGACATAGGTCATACAATTACTTTGAATCAGTGGCAAAATGCCTGGAAAGTAAATCAAGACTTCACTAGATGTTATGATATAAAGGAGAATTTTTATAAGATTTATTATAGATGGTACTTAA
Organism: Iguana delicatissima; assembly: GCA_948472985.1. Lineage (NCBI taxonomy): Eukaryota > Metazoa > Chordata > Lepidosauria > Squamata > Iguanidae > Iguana > Iguana delicatissima. The sequence continues at coordinate 174,886 of CAOKZL010002370.1, read as the reverse complement.
CCCCAGTTAGAATCTCTAAAATGAATAAAAATAAGAAATTAGTTAAATGCTGGAAATGTCAAGAAATAGGAACCTTTTTTCACATGTGGTGGAAGTGTAAAAAAGCTAAAAAATTTTGGTTACAGATACATAAGCAAGAGAAAATATTTAAAATTAAATTTGTAATGTCCCCGGGAATATACCTTCTTAACATTTTAGATGGGCTAGATAAAAATGTCAGAGAAAAATATTTAAGAATCATATGTTATATGATTTATGCAGCAAGGATCATATTTGCAAAACATTGGAAGACAGAGAATTCACCTCAGATAAAAGAATGGTTACAGAAATTATACGAATTCGCAGAAATGGATAAGCTAACTTTGTACCTAAAGGATAAGTCGAAAGAAACATTTAATCGGGAATGGGAAATATTAAAAGGTGTATGGGAAGAGAATTGGGGTAAAATAGCGTTGATAGGTATGTATGATTAAACTGATTTAATGGAAAAATTATGAAGAATGAAATAAAGGGAACAGTGAAAAAAAATAATAAAAAGGATTTATTAGGATTAGAATTAAGAAAGATATAAGAATTATTGGTAAGAGGAAAGCAGAGTAGAATACAGAAAAGGCAGTAACTGTAAAAATAATAATAAAAGGAGCAGGAGGACAAGAAGAGGAAAGTCGCACTCAATGGAAAAGAAAAAGAAGTTAGGGAATGTATGATGGAAAAAGAATGGGTTATGTATGGAGGATAGATATTGGAAGTATTGAGAGTTTATAAAGGGGATGCAGAGAAATTAAGAAACATGAAGATTGCATCGCCCATGAGAGTAATTAGGTATGGGTATGTATTTATATTGGTATTTGTGTTAGCGAAGGAGAGGGTATGTTATGAAGATAGGATAATAGAGAGGATGTGCATGTAGTGTATGTAGTGTTATAGATGTATATGTGTTTATGTGTATGTAATGTTGTGTATTGTTAATTGTGATTTGTAAGATTGTATGTTTAATAAAATATATTTTAATAATAAAAAAAATAAAAAATAAAACATACAGTGCATGTACAGGAATATGTGCTTTCCCAGGACTAACACTCTGATTCATGGTTGATAATAAAGTAACTTCTGGTTAACAATCAACAATGAACCCTGAATCACACGTGTATTTGCTCAGCAGTGAAGTATAAGAAACATTGTTACAGAGAAAGCTGGGAACACAAGCAGTGACTTCGCCAATTAATGTCGACATAATTTTAAGTAGGACAAAGGGCTGACAACAGAAACAACCTTTAAAGTTAACTAGAAGTCAAAATGGAGGAACTTCAGTTAAGCAAATACAGAGAAACAGAGTTCGTTTAGCTTAGACATTTTAAGCAGGCAATACCCTCTCTGAATTAAACTATCTAGGGCACTAAGGCTATTACTGCCTTACACTGGCCGTTTCCGCACTAGCCTGTTATAGTGCTACGATTCCACTTTGAACATCCTCTGGAATCCTGGGGTTTGCAGTTTCGGTTTGCAGCCAGCTGGCCCCTCCCGAAACTGCAAACCCCAGGATTCCAGAGGATGTTCAAAGTGGAATCGTAGCACTATAACAGGCTAGTGCAGAAATGGCCAGTGTTACAGGGCTATTACTCCACTTTCAACATCCTATGGCAGAGCTTTCCAACCTGTGTGTCTCAACACGTAGTGTGTCGGCTTCAGTGTGTAGGTGTGTTGCCTCCTGTGACACTGTAGGTTTATTTCCAGTCTCTTAAGTTGACTTCCAGCCTTGCAAGACTGGAAATTCCCTCCCAGCGTTGTACTGGGGTTCTTGCCAGCCTTCCAAAGCTGACTTCCACGCATGGAACGACTGGCAATCTCCCAGCTCTATCAGGTATGCTGCCACCACCCCCCTGAATTAAGAATCATTTGGACAGGACAGGAGGGACCCTGCCCAATCTCTAAGCGTAAGGAACTTCCACCTCCCCCTTCCCCCGAGTGAGAGAGGTCCTATGTAGCGTGTGCCAACCCTGGCGTGGAAATGGAGAGAAACGGAGGTTTATAAAAGTGTTTTAATCAAGGCATGCAAACAAACAATATCACACTCGGGAGACTCCCCTCTCCCAGGTACACTCAGTTACAAGAATTTACAAAACAGATATAACAGCACAGATACATTCTTAAGATCAGCCAATTCCCAAAATAACAACATCCCTAACGCGACTAACTACTTATTTCTAGTTACTCACAATTAGGTTATAGGCGTAGATGGTCTAAAGGAGAAGGGGGGGGTCCAGGAGACACAGCATGCTGACAGCTCGACTGGCCCAGCTCTCCTCTCTCTCTTTCTCTCTCTCGCTCTCTCTCTCTCTCTGTGTCTCTGGCCACATGGCCCCCTCAGAAGTTTTATCTTTTCCTCCTTGGAAGGATCTGGAAACACCTCCAAGACGCCCACCTCTTTTCCTTTTGGTTGGTCAATTCTCACCTTGTGACCTGTGATGCTGACCCTTTCCTTTTGGTTGGTCAACTCTCACCCTGTGACCCTTGATGTAACCCCAACACCTCATTAACCCTTGGTTTACCTGAAGAGGGAAGTATCTCCCTTTGATAAGCCTAGATAATGGGAAGCCCCATTATCACACCGCCGCCCCAGGCTGAGAAAGACTCCGGTAAGGGTGGCGGCAGCACGCCAGGCTCATGTGGAGGGGCTGCCTCTCCCGCCGCCGCCGCCACCACTGCCCCAGGCTGAGAAAGACCCCAGTGAGGGCAGCAGTTAGTTAGTTTAACTTCTAGTTTGCTAGTAACTATGCACACATGCATAAATTGTAATAACAAAATTTATGGGGACACGACATATCTCATGAAAACCTTTCATTTATATTTTTAAAAAATATATGGTTTAATGCTTTATTATTTATTTATTTATTTATTTATACAGTAGAGTCTCGGTTATCTGACATAAACGGGCGGGCTGATTGTCGGATACCCCAAAACGTCGGATAATCCGGAGGCCCGTGGCGGCTGCCATTTTGGGGGCGTGTCTGGGGGGCGTGGAAATGCCTACGGCCACGCCCCCAGGCAGCCGCGACGTCGGATAATCCGGAATGTCGGATGAACGAAGGTCGGATAACCGAGACTCTACTGTACTTAGGGATTAGATGAATCCAGAATTTTCCAAATCCAAATCCAGATCCAACTCCCTAGAAGGTTCTGGGAATCCACGAATCTCATGAATCTCAAATCTTTCAAATCCTTTTTTAAAAAAGGGGTTTAAAAAGCAACTTTTTAAAACTTGACTAGCTGCCTAGGAAGATTCTATGGAATCCTGGGGCTTGCAATTTAGGGAGAGGTCTTTAGAATTCTCAGCCAGAGAACTCTTGGCCTCTGTAAACTATAAACCCTACAATTCCACAGGATGATGAAAGTGGAATCATAGTGCTGTAACAGCGTTATAGTGTTATTTCAAATGTTGTGACTTTTTTTCTTAAGAAATGGGGTTGATTACACGAGCTCCTGCCCAGCAGAGCCAGGTGATTAACTGCGCATGCGCGAGTCATTCCCGCGTTATTGCCCCTAAACATGTCGCTACGTGAGCACTAAATAAGTCCCTGGCGGCCATGTTTTGGGGTACTATTCCATACCCTATGTTGCCATGTGCCCTCAAGTCGTTTCACAGTTATGGCGACCTAAAAGGAATCTACCACGGGGTTTTCTGGGGGCTGAAAGTGTGTGACGTCGCCGCGCGCGCAACTGCACCCCAGATTCCAGGGTCGTAGCCCAACGCTCAAACCTCACTCCCTATACAGACTCCCCACCTATGCCACGCATGCGTACTGCGAAGCTGGCTATCCCCGCCCTCTGAAGAGTCGTCCGCGCGAGAAAAGTCGCGGGCGGCCATTTTAAGACTCCTCACTTAAGGCCACGTTTCTTTCTTTTCGAGCAATTCCCCTCGTATCACGTGGCGAGGGAGGGCAGGCGAGAGTTGGGAGCGGTGCTGATTGGCTGGCTGGCAGCGCTTCCCTACACCCCTTGCGCGGGAGGCGGTCCGATCACGTTATCAGCGGCGGGTTGGTCCTTCCGGCGCTCTCTCGGTGCTCGGCCATGGGCGGTTTAGGGGCGCTGTGGCTCGTGCCGGCGCTGTTGGTGCTCGGCGGGGCGCGAGGTAGGCAGATCCGGAGTTTTTCTGGCTCCGTCCCAGGAAGACTTCTTAGGCCCGTGGGCCGTTTTCCCAGGGCCGTCTCCCAGTTTAGTGCCTGTGCCTCCCCACCCCGAGGCTTCGGCCCTTATCTGCTGGGTAGATCAGGATCGGGGTGGGGATGTGCTTGGACTGTAGCTCCCATCCTCACTGCTAGTCAGCTGGCCTGTGATGAAGGATAGTGGGAGTTGCAGTCCAGGAACATCTGAGGGAGCCTGATCGGTAGACGAGCGGAGAAGGGGCTGGGGTCCCAATGCCTCAGTCTCCGGATACATTCCTGTTAAAGCAGTAATCTAGTTTGGGGAATGTTTATTAGTGCATGGTGCAGGGTTGTTGTTTAGCCTTGTTAAGGCACTTTATTAAAGTAGTGACTAACCTATTCCTTTGCTTCTGAAGAGAGACTCGTGTTTTCTTAAAAGTGATCTAGAAAAAGAACTGAACATTGGTTTGGCAGGTGGTGGCTGTTTTTATTACTATGTCAATTTGACTTGAAACCTATGTTCTTTTTACATGGTGTTGCCTGAAACGTTGTCTGATTGTTAAAAGTAGGTGAATTTTCATAATACTTGCTTCTCAGTAAACAGGAGTAGGGGTGTGTTAGATGTTATCTTCTGCATTCTGTTTTAAGACAATTAGAAGTTGTATTTCATTTTTAAAGCAGAACTCAAAAACTTGCCACTTCTTGTTCTCAATGAGTCCTTAAGAGTGTTCTGAATGACTTTTTCTAGAAACATTGTTTGCTCTGAGCTTGCTATTTTAGCTGAAAATGGTTGAAGTAGGTAGCAATAACATTTACATAGAAAAACAGCTGACTAGATATATTCTTCCTGACAGGGAATCTGCAACTGGGATGTCACCACACTGAGATGTAGCCTTCTTTAGAAATACATCATAGATATGTGTAAAGTGCTAATCTATCTTCATAAATTTCAATGCAGAGCTCTGATCTCTGCATTTTTAGGGTTGTTTTTTTTAAATGGTGGGAAGTTGTTTTGTTTTCTCCTTGGGGCTTTGTTTTCTCTCAGCATCCTGAAGAGTTCATTTCATTAAGCAAGCAGTTTCTGCTTGTGACAGCATTGAGTGTTTCCCAGAAATACCTCTTCTTTTGTGATATACTGACGTCTGTAGGAACTCTGTCATATAGGTTATTCTCTGAATGGCTTCAAATACAGTACTAGCGTGTCTTACCAAGCTTGAAATTTTTGATTCTGAAGACAGTTTTTCTTTTCTGTCAGCTGAAACCTGCACAGAACCAGTCATCTCGCCATCCTACTACACTACTTCAGATGCAGTTATCTCTTCGGAGACGGTCTTTGTTGTTGAGATCTCCCTTACCTGTAAAAATGGAGCTCAAGTGAGTGCCTCAGTGGTGGACTTATTTCGGTTTCTTCTAAGTGCCATCTAGGATGCTTGACACAGCTCTGGGAGCCAAGAGTAGTCTAGGACTGTAATGTCCAGGTTTCAGCTTGTGCATGGCTTTGGATTTATGGTAGGTCCTACCCCATGGACTTCCCATAGTGTACTCCATGCCATAGTAATTTGTCTCCCTGAACCATTGGCGGGCCTGGCTTGCTGTAGTCCCAGCCACTGAATTGGGTGATACATGCACATTTTGGGAAAGAGGAGAAAACCACATTTGGAGGCCTGTCTAAGAATCCTGTTTAACTTCAGACTTATCTTTCTGGGTTCTCTTCTTTTAAGCCCATTGCTCAACAAACAGGCCTGGGAACATCTGCTTGTCTTGCTGTTTGAGATCTGTTGTTGAGGCAGGATAAAACAGATCAAAGCAAGCGTTCAGTATGAACATGTGCTGTGGATTTCTGTGCTTCTGATACTTGCCCTCATTTCTCTTTCTGTAGAACGTGGCACTCTATGCAGATGTCAATGGCAAACAGTTCCCTGTCACTCGGGGCCAGGATGTTGGCCGCTATCAGGTGAGAACAAGGCAGTGACTCCTGGTAGAGGTAGTGACTGCTAATGACATCATGGACTGGAAGACAGTGGAGGAACATTGAAGTCATAGCTCAGTCATATGTCATCTGAGTGGCTTTGGACAAGGTGTGTTCTTGCATCTTCAGTGATGGTGATTCTTGGGAATATTGTGATTTTTCATTAAGCCTTGGAAATGCATAGAGATGTGAAGGTCTAGAAAAAAATTGGGCAAACACCCGTTCCCCCAAATCCTTTTTCCCCAGAAAAATGTGGAAAAAATGGATTATGAAATATTTTCTTTTAGAGTGGGGAATAAAATATTCAAGAGAAGGTGCTCTTTTATTTACCTCTCCTCACATTATTGTTGAAAACCATGTAGCTGATTGGATATTCATGTAAAGCCATGTACAGTATCTGACATCATTGCAATTCCTGTTCTTGGTTTCCTCTCCATTCTCTTTATGGGAATGAATGCTTTATGTATGCTTAGTCCTATGGTGGACTAGGGGAGTCAAAATAATTTTACTAACATTGATGGTCTCTTCTATTTTTCTTTGAGAGGGTGCGTACTCTACATAAACTGGCAAAACAAAGAGTTTCCTTATATAGTAGTTAAAGTGTCCCTTACAGTTCAGGATTTTGTACGTCCTATTTGTGAGAAAAAAGTTAAAATGTAAATTCCATTTATAATTCTCAAAATAAATAGAGTTTTAACTTGTCAGACATGATGCATTTATGCCAATCCAAGTCATTATTGCCTTTTGTGTTCCTAAAATAACATAATTTTAAATCTGTAAAGGCTGCTAATACTGTGTGGGTTTTTTTAGTTTTTCTAAAAACATTGGGGGAAGGGATCAGAAAAAAAATGGGGAATTTTTTTTCCTTTTGGCTTCAACATTCTGTTCTCTAGAAATGCAGGTTTTTTTTTTTGCAATTTGGGTGTTCTGTTAAAATCCAAAGCCCTGCCTTTTTCTTTTTGTTTGTTTTCATAATCATACATTTTTGCTTTTAGAATAAAGCAAGTGCAAATAAGCCAAATCCACTGGATTTCCCCAGCATTTTGGCGTTGCATCCCTGTATCAAAGGCTCTGGTTCACACCATGGATATTGGAGCATATTGGTATAAAAGCAAGGAGATCTATCTGCTGAGTGTAGTTTATCAATAATAATTTTTGTATGGAGATACAAAAACTGTCCAGCTTACTACCAGTAACAGAAGTAAGCAGACTAACTCTGCCAAATGGTTCATCCTGAATATTTGATGGTGCCTTTGCTGGACACATTGTTGGTCCTTGTGCTGCAAGAATTAGGAGGAAGGCATAAATGCATGGGTTCTGGATTTACAGTGAGTCTGACTCCATAGATTCTCCTTACTGTATTCCATGCTAAAGGAAGATGCTACCCTGAACCATTGGCTAGTTTGGCTTGCTGTAGCCCTGGCTACTGAAGCAGGTAGCACATCTATGCTATTGTATCTGTGTATTTATGTATATCTCTTCCCAGTGGCTTGAGTGGAGGCATGTTCTAGAACTGGTTCTCCAAAATTATTATTATTATTTTTGGATAGGTCTCTTGGAGCATGGAGCATAAGCTGGCCCGCTCTGGCACCTATGAAGTGAAATTCTTTGATGAAGAATCTTATAGCATCTTGCGTAAGGTGAGCCTGCCCCCTTGTGGAGGGAAGGAGATGATTTAGATTGTAGAGACTAAAGGAAAACAGATTCCTAGATAATAGTGGAGTGGGAAGATGTGCACTGTGATTTCAGTGTATGGAATTGAGTGACATTTTAAAGTTGGTGAAATTCTTCAGTTATGTCAAAAAAAAATCTCCAGTTGGTACTCTTTACCTTAGTTCTACATTTTTATTCCTTGTACTCTAACCAGTTAGCATTAATTATCATTATCTGTTTTTAAAAAAAAATAGTGAAGTGACATACTTTCTGCATATACAGAGTGCTTGTTCCTTCAACAGCGAGCAGCCTGTCTATACTTAATTGGAAGTATAGTCAGGTGGGCCAAGTGGATCTCATCAGATATTTTTAATCTGCTAGTCCCAGCAGCCCTGATCAGCATAACCAGTGATGAGGAATGGTGGGAGGTGTAGTCCAACAACTTCCAAAGGACTGCACTTTGCCCACCCCAAGCCAAAGACTGAAACTTCTTTCCATGGCAAATTAAAAGGATCCCTTGGAAGGCAGAACTTCAGTGATTAAGCAGTGCTCCTTCCTCTCTTGATAATATTCTGAGAATGTACGCTCACTACTTTCTTAGACTTTCAAATCTCTTAGCTGGCAGTAATACTTGTGTTCTACTGTGTGTAAACTTAATGCCATTCTGTAATACCTGACTGTCTCCTTTCTCCACTAGACTGACCTCAGTAGTTAATGTGCCAGAAAATTGACTTGATTGACTCTGGGGGAATGGTCATGGTGCCATATCTCTTGAGAGAGCGTTATACAATGGGGGGTGGGTGGGTTGATCAGATTAACTGATTGCATGTGAGCCAAGATATAAAATTCTTTTCCTTTGTCTTAGGCTCAGCGCAACAATGAAGACGTTTCCAATATCAAGCCCCTCTTTACAGTCAGCGTGGATCATCGAGTAAGTAAAGAGATAGGAGAATCTACTGCTCAGTAGCAAAGAGTGGTTAGTGTGCCAGATGACAGGAGATGGAATTTCTTCCAGTGGCAGGCAGGAGTTTCAAAATTTGATCAAGGTTGGTTAACTAAGTTGTTTATGGTATATTGTCATTTCTGACTGCACTGTGTAAGTGCCATGTGATGGGTGCCTTTAAAGTTACTGGATGCTTCAAATGTGCAGGATTTTTGCACACGTGAACTGGAATGTTGCCAGTCTATAAGGAAAATGATACCCTTTATGTAGGTCTATGATTGATCAGAGTGTTTGATGATGTGTAGGCTGCATGTTTCTGAGTGCTGCTGGAGAAGTGAGAGTGCCACTAGGCATCAGGCATAAAAGGATGATCCAGAATGGGAGTATCACATGCTTCAGTTTTTTCCAAAATGCATTTTAGGGTTAGCAGGAACAGGAACTTACATCAGAGGTCTTCATCTTCCCCAAAGTCCAGCTTCTGTAGTCAAAATAAATTTTGTACATTTAAATCTGTTTTGTATATTTTATTCTTCTGTCTGATACTGAAATGCATAAAAGATGGCAATGAGGTGAGGCTGGAAGGAGTGTATCTGCAGTATCTGGGAAATAGTAAAGGGATGGAGGAATGAAGATCTGTGGTGAGTGTTGAAAGCTCAGCCACTGGAAAACTCTGGCTCCTGAGGTTCTACTGTGCTTTTAGGTTTTTCTTCCCACATGAATAGGCTAGCAGATTGCTTTGAAAAAGAAAATGAAGCAAGGGAAGCCAGAGCTTTCTACAGCACTGTGATAAACACTGAATTATTCACTGCTGCAGGCATCCCTGCTTAGTGTCATTCCCTTTCTAGTCCCATATACTGTCCTGAGGTGTCAATGATTAGGAGATAATGTGGAGCTGACCTTGGCAGATGACTCTCCCAGCCAGGCTGATTTGCTTCCCCCATGAAACACAGTTATCCAGCGCTTCCTGTAGAAGACATTTGCTGTGATTGGACGTTATGGGTTGCAAACATCTCCCCACTGATCCCCGGTAGACTGCTTGACTGTTAAGATGATTCCCACACCTGAGCCTGGGGCTAAACCTGAATGCAAATCCCTGCCTTCTTTTTGAAACCATCTGTCCTCTTGATTAATCATCTTAAGTTTCTCCATACACATCATCCTTGCAGCAGCTGCAGTGTATTCTTTCTTTGGAGTCTTGGGAAGGGGTCAAAAGTAGGGATACCTAGGTGATTCAGTTACGTTGCCTTTTGTGCCTTTGTTTAAGCATGCCAAGTTCCCTGACCCAACTTATTTTTCCTCTTTCTTTCTTCTCCCCACCCCACCATTGCAGGGTGCCTGGAGCGGACCATGGGTTTCCACTGAGGTGCTGGCAGCCTTCATTGGTCTCCTGGTGTATTACATGGCCTTCAGTGCCAAGAGCAACATTCAAGCATAAGCACTTCAGTAAACCCTTCATGCCAACCTTGCTGTTTTCTCTGTCTGTTCTTTAGTGGTGGGCTAAAGGTTGATTTTGTTTAGTGGGTTCCACACTAGCTGCCCCCTGGCATATCACTTTTCAGAAAAGTAACTGGGAGGCTAGTCATGAAGGTCCTTCACGCATTGTTTTGGTGGGGAGGAGAGCAAGAGTACAAGAGTGGTGTACAAAACCTGGTGTCATTGCTGAGAACAACCTGTTAGAATTCGGGTAGGAAGCATTCGCACAGTACCAAAATATATGCCTTTAAGTGGCCTGTTGATTTAGGGTGACATGGTAAATTGCATAGGAATTTCTTGGGTAAGTAGTACTCCAAAGTTGGTTTCCTTTTCTGAATGTAGCCTACAGCAGCTGGCATTCGCTGGCAGTCTTCCTTCCAAGTACTAATTACGCTTGACCCTGCTTAGTTTCTAAGATCAGACAGAATCTGGTGCCTTTAGAGTATATAGGCAACTCTACCTTGTTTGCCTGTAAAGATTGTTTTTGAGGATGACAGGGAGCTTAAAGAATGAGCAGGAACTAAGAAAAAGTCTTAAAGTTATAGGTACCTGTCAGGGAATCATAGTGGATTTCTGCACTGAACTTGAGCATTCTGTAGTTGCCTTTGCTCTGCTGAAGAAGGAAACCCTAAAAGTGTGTTCAGAGGCTAGCTTACTGCTGGGGATAAGGCTGTGATGGCAGCCACTTTCCCACCTCTGAGCTTTGGGGCCTGTTTTCCTTTGCCTTAATCTTGTTAAGCAGCCTGTCTGGGTGCAGCAATATCCATGCCACGGCTCCTTATCCGCCTAATGACAGAGGCTCCTGGTGTGAGCCAAAGCGGTGGGGGTGAGATTATAACACTGCTCTAAAGTCACACTAATGTGGGATTAAACGGGGAGGGGGAGCCAGCCAGAAAGCGCTGCACAGAGAGCATCTCTGACTTGAATGCTACACTCACACTGTGATCCTGAGAAGACATGGAATCAGCTTGAGATGGGTCCCTGTTTGCACTTCACCAGTGCAAGGGAGCCAAAGCTATTTACTTGGTGCTGCTTTGTTGCTTGAAGAAAATTTGACCTTGCCAGCCACCCAGAGTTGTTGAGGTTAGCATTGCTTAGCTGCTCTGGTCACTGTCTATCTTGGCTTTTCCCCTGGCATTATGTTAGGTTTCTGGGATATTACTGGCTTTTAATGCTGCCTTGTGCTGCCACAGCTAAGATAAAATAAGTGGACTCCTACTTATATTACAATTGTTTCTAGTCCTCTGCAGCTTCTACAAGGAAGTACTGAACCTCAGACTTTGATGTCTGATTTTAGAACTACTACTCAGGGCTGTTGTGATGATAAGGTAGAGAGGAAAAGAGCCACCATGAGTTTGTTAGAGGTATGATGAGCTAAGAAATAAAGAAAAACAAGCTAGAGTTGAGTGTGCAGCAGAAAGGAAACATATTCATCTTTTCCTCCAACAATTGGCCTTAAAAGTGTGGGGAGCCTATAGTCACATCCTCGGTTGCAGTTACTACAGGCCATCAGCCAGATAGTGTCAGATTTGACACAGAGGCCCTTCTTGATCTGTCCTGTAGCCCAGTTGAAGGGACATTCCTTCCCAATTCTTTTATGCTGCCAAGTCTTGAAAGTAGAATGCAAATTCATGCTGTGCACCCTTGCTTTGTCTATGATACCTTTGGTGGGGGAGCTCTTTTCTTTTCTTGTAGGCTATAGAATGGATTCATTGAAAGAAACCTTGGAAATTCTCAGAGCTGCAAATGCAAATGCCTTCCTTTCCTTGCGCTTCTAGAGTTCACAGGAAGGGTGAGGATAATTAAACTGATTTGTGTATTACAGATCTGTAAGACAATACAAGGATAAGAATAAATGATGCCTATACATACTGTCTCTAAAACAGGAGTAGAACCATATTCTTTTTGTTCAGTGTTAAGAAATTCTCATACAAAATACTGAATTATTCTGGCTGGTACTTGCCACAATAGAGTAGCAGAGCACAGTGCTCATGATGTTCATATCATGAACTTTAAGATTTGTTTTTATTGTGACATATACTACCTGTGTTGTAAAAATGACATCTTCAAGTTCTAGTTTCAGCTGCCTTAAAGCACTGAGGTGTGATTAGGTACTATTCCAACTGACCATAACTGCAGGATGGCAAGAAATCGATGCTAATGTTGCTGTGTGGTACATTAACTGGACTCCTGAACACCTGGATGTGTATATAAAACAAGTGGGAAGAGCTGATTGCAGAGTGGGCCCCAATCCCATTTTTGACACATCCCACCAATCCTTGGATGTTTGAGGAAATGTCTGTTGTATCACCTAGGAGCTAAAGAAGGCAGTTTTGTCATGGTTACTCCCTGATCTGTTTTGGGCCGGGGAAATGCATTGTTTTCCAGCGGTGGCATGGGGAGCATTAGGGACCTAATTTTTTCAGGAATGGGGGTCCAGTCTCCTAAGATTTGATGGAGGTCCCATGGAGTCTCCCCCTCCTGGTTGAACTAATTTGCTCCTAGTGTCAAACATACCTTTTTAGGTTTCATTATGGGCTCTTACTTATGTAGAAGACAATGCAAAACCATTTATTGAGTAGCTAGTACTAGACTTCCAAAATCCTGAGGTCATGCTGTTAGCCCTCATGGGGATGACTTTCTCAGTGCCTTGTTGTGAAGTGTAGCTAACTTTGTGTGTTCAGCTGTCATTGTGCACTGATCTCTTTCCAAAGGAGTACTGTTTGCTTAATCTGCCCTCAGTATGTTGCAGTGTATCAAGGTGTGTGTTCATAATAGGGCTGTGTTGTACCAATGGGTTGCTACCTGAGAATAAAATTGATTTTTATGGGGATGTTTTGCAATGAGTAAAAAGAACAATTTTCTTTTTATTTTAACAATGCAAGTTCAGCCTTGGGGTACAAGGTTTAACACAAGCTATCTGCTCCTTAGTCTAAGCTAATATTCTTCCCCCTGGGGCAGGGGCAGGAGCAATCAGATGGTAGAAAATGCAGAAATGGAACAGTCACTTGTAGGATGAGCCTCCAGGGCCCAGACTTCCTGCTTCAAATAGAGAAATGAAAAGAAATTGAGAGACACAACCACAAAAGAGAAAAGAAGAAGAGAAAGAAAAAGAGGAAAGATGTCACAACATCTGAACTTGGGGTAGGGGAGATTTTTGTGGGTCTTGTTAACCTATATGGGGTGAGCCTCCTCTTTGCTTTCTTTGTGCTGTGCACATTGTATGTAGACCACAGCTAGTTCCTTGTGCTTCAAGATGTGTTTGGCAGGGGTGAAGTCAGCAAAAGCTTATTCCAGAAGTGATAGGTGGGCTGGGGTGCCCTGCACAATCACCTCTGATAAAGATTATGTGCCCATCAGGAGGAGTAGCCCCACAGCAGCTTGCCCCACAGCAAGCTCCTGAGGGTTGCAGGCTTGGGGGAAAGTGAGGGGCCCCTCCTCCCCCCGGGTTCTTAAGGCAGGAAGGGATGCTGGGTTTATTGTTCCACTCTAAATTTTGGTTCAGAGAGGTGGGCCCTTCTGAGCCCCACAGAGCTCAGGTGGTAGTAATATGATGCTTCCCTGGTGTGTTCTCAAAAAAACAACCATCCTGGTAATGGAGGAATGGTTTCGCCTGTCTTGGATTTCATTATCCAGCATACCATGAGGGGGGAAATGAAAACCCCACTATGGCTCCCTCTGTTTCCTTCCTATGCACTCAAACAGTGGTGACAGACAGCAGTGGGTTGTAAACCCTGCGTCCATCAGCCGAGCGGGTGCCGTGGGCCAGCATTTCTTGGATAGTAATCCAGTTGTCCAGGATGCGCCGACTCCGCTTCTTCATGGTTTTGCGGTGACTCAAGGCTAAGATGTTGACCTCACTAGACACCCCCCGGGCTTCGCTGCCTTCTCGTTCCCTCAAACAGTCCAGCCGGCTCTGCATCATGAACTCACGGCGCTTTCTTTGCTCCCGGGCCCGGATCAAGTGCTGCTTCCGTTCTTCTTTGCTCCAGTAGCGCCCCATCTTCATCTCACTGACAGCATCGTCATCTGTGGTCATGCCGCTGCGTTCTTCCCGGATCTTCATGGCCCTGGCTTTGAGCAGCCGGTCCCTCACTGGTCTTTTGGCCACATAGCGCGTGCCGTCGCTGCGCACCTTCACTTTCCACTCCATGCGGGGCTCTGCTTTGCTCCCGAGAGAGTCTTTGCATATGCTGGCTAGGCTCATAGGGCTGATGGGGGCTGGCGGCTCCTCCCGCTGCCTCCGGCTCAGATAGGGACTACCATCCCCGCCTGCCTTGGGGCTGCGCCGTACCCGTTCCTCCCGCCGGAATTTGGGTTGTGGTGGGGACGGAGGAGCAGTCTGGTTGAGATTGGGGGGCTCAGCCAAGCGGCGCAAGGGGCTCTCCAGCAAAGGGGTGCTTCGGCAGCTCTCCCCAGTGTTGTAGGCACTGGTGCTGTCTTTATCGGAGCGCTCAGGCAACTCGGTGATGTCAGACAGCTCGTGTTTCTTAGGTTCCCCTTCCAAGGTGTACAGTCCTTCCTCCTCAAGCAGCCAAGCCTTCATGCAGCGCTCCCGGAGCTGCTGCATCTTCTGGGCTCGCAGGATGTTCCGGCACTTGAACTCCAGGTGACGGAGCTCCTCCTCCAGGAGGGCCACCTCGTTGCGGTTGACATCCAGTGCCGAGCTCACCAGGCCGGGGTCGTTGCCATTCTCCAGGTGGCACTTCAGCTCCAGCAGCTCCCGGTAGCGTTCGTATTCTTCATCAGTAAGTCCTGGCATCATGTCGGTAGCCATGGCACTTGGTGGCTCCCCTGCTAGCAATGAATCCATGCTGTAATGGAAATCACGGGGCTGTAGGCTGGGCCCAAATTTCCGCAGGGTCCCCGGGGTGTTGGCAGCACTTGGTGCTTCATCTCCTAGGAGATCATGCTCCGAGCTCTCCTCATTGCGAGTGCTTTCATCAGTGCGGCCGACGCCACTATCCAGCTCCTGGCTGTTGGTCAGTGGGGTGGAAGGATCCCCAGTAGGCTTTTCCTGTAGAGGTTCATTCTAGGGAGAGGAGGAAGAAGTCACTGTTCAGAGAAAAGAATACCATCTCCTGCCTAGGCTATTGGTCCAGAACCTTTATCCCACCATTAAGACTCCTGCTTGGCAATTTAACTTTTACAAGGAGCAGATTTGGAACTGGGCAGAGTCTGAGGGACTAGCAGCCACTGGCTCTAGTCTGTGGCTGATTCCCATTTGAGACAAAGGATGTCAGCTCCTGCTTCCAGGATGCAAACAGCTACAGCACCTTAGGCATCTCAGTTACTCCCTCCAAAGATCCCTCTCAGTCCATCAGTGGGTGACTTGGAGACTACATACAGCCTCCAGTGTTGCCCATTCCTCAGAAATCATGGCATTTTTCTCCCATTTCTTTGTTTATTATGGCTTTTAAGGGAGATAGACTTTTTTTTATTGTTCTGAAGTCTTTTAGGCCTGTGAAGCAGGAAGATGTTGTAGCACCCTCCTGCACTACAGAGATTCAGTGCCAATGAAATAAAAGAATGTGGGGGTCTCTTCTGGATTCCAGGGAGGTCACTGCATGCATACAGCACACACAATGCTGGGAAGTTGGTCATCCCTGTTGTAGCCTCCTAGTGTTGTGTGAACAAGGAAACTGAAGAGTTTTGGGTTTTTTTTAACTTGGCTCAGTGCAGGTACAGGCAGACCTTAAACTAACAGGATCTATGCTTTGGTTTTTGCTAGTGCAAAGCGGTAGCTGGATGTAGCCAGCTCCCTATGATCCTCATACACTGGGCTGATTCAACATGTGCCAGTTTATGTCTGGCCAGATAATCTAGCAACCTAGTATTGGAGTGAGGTGGAAGGGGGCTTGGAATTCTTTGTACTTATTAGATATATGGGGTTCAGAAATCTTTGTTGATCTACTGCAAATGATCTACTGTTGATCTACTGCACCATCTTTCAGCAGATTCCAGTGTACCTCCTGCCTATCCCCTTTCTGGCACATAAGCTAAGCCATGCAAGTCAGCAGCTTAGGTGCATAATAAGATGAGGGATTTGTCAGCCTCATTTGCTCACAGAAGGTTATTACCAAATTCAGAGTGAAATGAGCAACAGCTTGCTTTCACCCCAAGTTCAGGCCAAGCATCAGCATCTCATTGTAGGCTTGTGAAATGTGAGTAAGAAGCAAATTTCAGCACCACTGTGAGCACAAGATAAGATGCTGGAATGCTTGGATCAGTTGTGGTCTGCAGCAGAAATGGCTGTAGCTCAGTGCAGAGTGGCGTGTTTTACACAGAAAAGGTCCTAGATCCCTGGACTCTCCAGTTAGGGACTCAAAAAAGCCTGTCTGAAACTCTTACCAGTTAGTTGGAGCTCCAACCAATGGGCACATTTGGATCCCTTGATGTTAGGGGGATAGGATATAAATTAAATAAATACATTTTGATAAAGAATCATGACCATTATTACAAAATGGCTGCTGGGGTGGTGTCACAAAATGGTGGGCACAGCCAGGAGCAAACTAGTCCATCTGGTAGTAAAGCAGACTGGTCACGTTAAAATCATGTTGCCTCCCTCCACCACACAACTGCACTTGTATAGACAATACTGAGCGCAGTGGATCAATGATCCAAGTATTCAGGTTAGTTTCCCCTGTTCTTGTCTGTTTGATGTGATCTTATTCCTCTGAGCCGCCTTTCCCAACTGATGCCTTCTAGATGTGTGGGACAACAACTCCCAGAATGCCTGATATACTTCAAGGATACTGTGATGACATGAGTTTGCATATAAAATGTTGCTTGATTTATCGTGTGAGGTAAGTAGCTGATGAAGTGGTAAGGGTCTGATTTAGCTGAAGAAAAGAGAGAGTGGTGTCTCAAAAGTTATCTCCCAGTAATCTGCTGTTTTATGTTTTAACTTCTGTAAATATTTTGTTTTCATTTGTATACACCTTTGGAATTGCTCTCATTCTGAGAGCTGGGTTTAAGACAAGGTGTCTCTAGGGGCCAAGTACTGAAGGTGGAAGGGTGGTGTCCTGTTTGTAGGACCAAAGTAGTATAAATGCTCACATGAACCTTGAGGGTATTTAGCCCGACACTGCAATTGGTGTCACACAGGAGACCAGGAAAAAGTCCTTATTATATGTGGCAGATGTTGAGTGTTGGAAAAGCCTTCAGGAAAATCAGTGAACACTCCAGAAGGCTTCACATTTGATGGGTTGTAGGTAAAAAGAGCCCCAACTGGCAGCAGTGATAGGATTTCATAAAAGGAATGCACAGCTGATGGTGCTGGTGTTGAAAGGGTTAAATTGAAGAAGCTATTGCTAAGGTAGAAAAATAGAGAAAAATAAGGTGAGCAGATGCGCCCTTTATCTTATCAGGAGGCTTCCATATGCTTGGCTGTGCCGGGAGCCTCAGGAGTTTAGATGTAGGAGAAATACTCCCTTGGTACCAAAATATGATTTCGAAAGTTGTAACCTAGGTCTGCCTGACCTGTAAACACTTCATATATGGTCATATGTAATCATTTCCTGTAACCTGTTTACAAGAGGGTATAAAAGGAGAGCTGATACCTGGATCGGGGCTCTCAGGCTTTGGAAATTCATTCCACTGAGATCCCTGCAGTAAAATAAACTTTTATATTTTTGTTTTCTAATCTGGTGGTCTCAATTCTTGGCGAGCTACTTCATTTGGGGGCTCGTTTGCCGGGATTGAGGGGCGTTTTGCCCACTTTGGCGGACGCCAGGGCGTCGGGGCCGTCGCCTCTTCCCGACGCGACCCAGGGCGCCCCTGACTTACTTTTGTCGGAAGGATTGACTCGGAGTGAGGCGGCGGCTCTGGCGGTGGTGTTCCAGCCGGGACCCGAAGGCGGAGCAGAAAGCAGAACCCTCCACGACTGTTGGTGAGTGCCCTCCTTGCAACTTACGGGAGAAGAGGGGCCTGATCAACCCCTTTAGTCTTGCCTTTTAATACCCCACTGTTGTGGGTGAAACCGCGAGGCTTTTTGGAGGTGGAAAAAGAGGGTGGGAGGTAGTTTGTTGGCGTGAATGTGGTGTGAAAGGAGGGGCGCAAGGTCGCAGTTCCATTGCATACCGTTGAGAGTCCGGGTGCGTGGGTCGGCACAGAGAGAGTGGTGTCTATCCCCTTCATGTTGGCGCGTGAGACCCCTTTTTTACTCACGCGCCGAATCCCTTTCTCCTCATGTATTGTCCACGTTGGGAGGAAATGGGTGGGGGGCAAAGCCGACAAACCCCTTTGGGTTGTATGTAAAGAATTTCAAGAAGGGATTCAGTGGGGACTATGGGGACCCACGATGACGCCAGGGCGTTTACGGAATTTATGTGAAGTGGAGTGGCCTTCTTTCAAGGTGGGGTGGCCTACGAAGGAGCTCCGAACCCGCTCGAATCAAGGCAGTGTACTCAGTAGTGGTGGGTGAGCCTGGCCATCCTGATCAGATTCATGGGACACAGTGGTTACAGAGAACCCTTCTTGAGTTACAAGAAGTGTCAGGAACAAATTTGTAAGGCCATGGTACTGAGGCAGGATAAGGACAGACGAAAACTTGGAAAAGCCCAGATTTTGCCAAGAATGAGCTCCAGAAGAGCCCACTCCCCCTTCCCACCGTATATGATGCAGCCAGCCCCGCCACCACCGGCTTTGGTAGTACCAGCCTCTCTCCACTGCCACCAGTACCTCAGACAGCCCCACAACAAGAGGGAGCTGTGGCCGGGGGACTGGCAGCCGGGCCCAGTTACCCAAGAAGAGGAAATGACAGAGGAGCTGCCGGATTCCAGTTTGGCTGTCCAGAACAAGATGACACTCAGACCCAAACCCGAACAACTTGGACCAAAAGATAAACCCAAGAGTAAACAGGTCAAAGAGTAAAACAGACGAAACCCCAGAAGGAGAAGAGAAGAAGCAGATGATTTGGATGGGGAAACTGGGAGTGTGACTGCACCATTGCGACAAATCAGTCAATTGGTGCCAGGATCCACCCAAGAGGATGGTTATCGGCAAGTACCAGAGTTACCAATATACTCCCTTCACCACATCTGACCTCCTTAATTGGAAGACCCATTATGCTACTTACACAGATAAGCCACAAGAAGTAATTGAACTTTGTTCTAGTATTATAGCCTCACATGTCCCCAATTGGCAAGATTCTTAGCAGTTGCTCCTGACTTTGTTCACTACTGAAGAGCGGAGGAGAATGATTCAGCATGCAGAACGGATAGCTAGAAACACGGCACCTCTTGGAGAGGCGAACCCTGAGCAGCGGATGAGAGGTAGGGTCCCTTTGGCGGCCCCAGATGGGGCCCAAACATGCAGCACAGTTGACTATGCTCACTGATTATCAAGCTCTACTAGTGGAAGCTATAGAGAGAAGAAATGAGACCTGTAAATATGTCCAAAGTATCAGAGATACTTCAGGGGACCCACTGAACCCCAGGAACATATTTGGAAAGATTACTTGATGCTTATAGGCAGTATACTCCTGTGAACCCAGAAGACCCAGGCAACCAACAGATGGTGAATTTGGCCTTCGTAACCCAAAGTTATCCAGACATAAGGAAGAAACTCCAGAAACAGAGGGATTTGCAGGTATGAATTTAAGCCAATTGTCGGAAATTGCCAGAGAGTATATGTGAATAGAGATCAAGAGGAGAAACGGGAGAGGCAGGCGGATAAGAAAGCGGAATTATTGGCTGGGCTTGGCGACAAAGGAAAGAGGGAGCGAATAGGAAAAGGAAGTGGACCTCCATTGGAGCGCAATGAGTGTGCTCTCTGCCGGCAGGTTGGGCATTGGAAGAATGAATGCCCCAGACAGAGAGAGGGATGGCGAATAGGGGGAGAGGGATGGAACGAGGAAGAGGAGCAAATCGGAGAGAGGAAGAGTAGTGGACGGAAGATATGAGCAAGAGATGGATGAAGGGTTCGAGGACTTCATTGGACTAGGCTGAAAATGAGACATTACGATTAGGACAGACCAGGCCCCCTTGCTCTCGGCCCCGGGGAGCCTATGGTCACAGCACAAATAGGGGGCCGAGCCATCCCTATGATGGTGGATACGAGGACCACCCGTTCAGTATAATTCGGCAATAGCAAAAACTGAGAATGCCATAAGAATTGTGGGGGCCACAGGGAAATTGGAGAAACATCCTCTTTAGAAAAAGGATTGTGGATTTAGGAAAACATCAAGTCACTCACCAGTTTTTGTATTCCCAAGTTGCCCTGTGCCCTTATTGGGTCGAGATTTGTTAGCTAAGTTGAGAGCTCAAATTTCTATCAAAGAAGATGGGATGATGGAAATAAATTTCAGAGGACCAAAAGGTACTCTGAGTGACTTATCCAATGGAGGGAGAGAGTAGGCAAAGGTACCAGATCATGGTTTGTCAGGAGCAACCCACTATATTTGGACCCCAGGCGTGTGGGCTGAAGACAACCACCCTGGGTTAGCCCGGTTCCGTGGCCCCCATAGTGGTAGAATTAAAGCCAAATGCTATGCCTATCCGTGTAAGGCAGTATGATTTGCCCAGAGAAGCCCTGGAAGGGATCCAGAAGCATTTGGAACGGCTTGAGAGTACAATATAATCGGGAATGCCGCTCTCCCTGGAATACTCCATTACTCCCAGTATTGAAACCTGGGACGAGGAATATCGTCCAGTACAAGATTTAAGGATGGTAAATAAAGCTACAGTAACCTTACACCCAGTGGTACCAAACCCATATGTTTTGATGGGACTAGTTCCATCTGCAGCTACTCACTTTACTGTTTTGGATCTCAAGGAATTTGTCCTTCTTCTGTATTCGAGTGGCCCCTCAAAGCCAGGAAATATTTGCCTTCCAGGTGGAAGACAGCATTACGGGCCAGAAGACCCAGTTCACATGGTGCCGCTTGCCTCAGGGGTGGAAGAACTCGCCAACGATTTTTGGGACCTAGTTGGTCAAGACTTGACGAGACGATCCAATCTGAACCCGAGAGATGAGTTTGCTGCAATACGTGGATGATCTACTGTTGGCAGCTACCAGTGAGGAGTGTAAGGAAGCCACAATGGAGTTGTCTAGGCTTGTGGGAAGCAGGCTACAAAGTATCTAAGAAGAAGGCCCAGTTGTGCCAGACAGAGGTGTGATATTTGGGATTCCAAGTGACTCAAGGGAAGCGAGCGCTAGGCCGAGAAAGGAAGGAGGCTGTGTGTGCTCTGCTGAGCCCCGGAATCGGAAGTGGTGCGAGAATTCTTCCAAGTTAGGCTGGGTTTTGCAGAATCTGGATTCCTAACTTTGCAGTAATGAGCCAAACCATTATATGAAGCTACCAAAGGTCCGGAGAAGTCTGAATTTGTGTGGGGAAAAGAACAAAAGAACGCCTGGGAGCAGATAAAGAAGGCGCTGATGGAAGCTCTGGCGCTAGGTCTGCCAGATATAACAAAGAGGTTCACCTTATATGTTGATGAGAAGAATGGAATAGCAGTGGGAGTACTGACACAGATGTTGGGATCCTGGCATCGCCCAGTGGCATATCTCTCTAAGCAATTAGACCCAGTCGCTAGAGGATGGCCTGGGTGCCTCAGAGCTATAGCAGCAACAGCCTTGTTGGTAAAAGAAGCAGATAAGTTAACCTTAGGCCAGAACTTGATGGTAAAGGTTCCACATTCTGTACTGGCTCTCATGAGATTCAAAGGTAACTATTGGTTCACGAATAGTCGAATGTCCAAGTATCAGGGAATGTTGTATGAAAACCCTAGAGTGAAGTTGGAATTGTGCACCACATTGAACCCTGCAACACTGCTCCCAGCAGCAGAATCTGGAAATATACACCACGATTGCCTTCAAACCATGGATGAAGTGTACTCAAGTAGACCGGACTTAATCCCCATCAGCCCCATCCTGATGTCACTTATTATACAGATGAGAACAGCTTTGCGAGAGGGAAGCGGAAGGCCGGCTATGCAGTGGTCACGGCAGAATAAAATAATAGAAGCCAAAGCGCTACCTGTTGGTACTTCGGCCAGAAGGCGGAACTTATTGCTTTGATCAGAGCTTTAGAGCTGGCCGAAAGGACTTACCGTAAACATATACACAGATTCAAAGTATGCCTTCACTACCCTGCACGTGCATGGAGCACTACAAAGAAAAAGGACTGATGGATTAGACAAGATGAATCCGGAAAAGAAATAGAGCACCTATTAGAAGCAGTGTGGGCCCCTGGTAGAATTTGCTGTGATGCACTGTAAAGGACACCAGAGAGGGCAAGATCCAGTGGTCCGGGGAAACCGGAAGGCAGATGCTGCTGCAAAGCAGCCAAAGTGACTGGAGTGGGAAAGAGAACCTGTCTAATTGGTAGTACCACTTTTCCAAATCTCCTTGAGTAACCAGACCCCTAGTACACCAGCAGGAGAAGCGGGAAGGGCTGAAAAGGACCTGAAAGCTATAAGCGACAAAGATGGTTGGTGGGTCCTACCTGATGGAAGACGGTATATACCCAATCTATGGGCTGGCCAATCATTCAGAAGGCACATGAAGCCACACATCTGGGAAAGACAGCGTTGGCCCAGTTGTTAGCAAAGGATGTGTTTATAGATGGAATGAGGCAGTACACCATGCTGGCGTCTTCACGCGGTATTTGGGTGCACGGAACAACCCGCGTCAAGGACCAAGATTGGAAAAGGGAACTAGACATCAAGGATCTACTCCCTTCGAATCCCTAGTGGTGGACTTCACCGAGATACACGGGCAGGGACAATGTGCAATGTTGGTAATGGTATGCACTCACACTGGGTGGGTTGAAGCATATCCTACTAAACTGAGAAGGCGAGGGAAGAGAAATAATGAACTATTCAGAGACATTGATTTACCTAGATACGGGTTACCCCTTCACATCGGATCCGACAATGGCCCAGCCTTCGTGCATGGAGTAGTTAAGAGTTTAGCAGAAGTCTTAGGAATTACTTGGAAATTACATTGTGCATACAGACCCCCAAAGTTCTGGGAAGGTGGAAAGAATGAACAGAACACTGAAGACTCAGCTTGCAAAATTGTGCTAAGAACTAGGCTCAAATGGTTGGATGTACTCCCAATAGCTCTTTTGAGAATAAGATGCACCTCATCGGACGACTGGGCTGACTCCATTCGAGATGCTGTATGGAAGACCCCCAGCCATCCTGAAGGGATTGAGAGGGGACATTAAAATTGGGGACCAACCCTCCAGAAGAAGTGCAGGCATTAGGGAAAGCTCTAGAGAAGGTAAACGCCCATGCTTTGGAGGTTA
Source organism: Iguana delicatissima (assembly GCA_948472985.1). Lineage (NCBI taxonomy): Eukaryota > Metazoa > Chordata > Lepidosauria > Squamata > Iguanidae > Iguana > Iguana delicatissima. The sequence goes on along the minus strand of CAOKZL010002370.1, from coordinate 151,451 downwards.
GACGGAATTCCTCTCCTCACAAAGGCCCATTCCTTCCAACCTGGGGATGAGGTGTGGGTTAAAGATTGGAAAGGGGACCCTATCACCAGGATGGAGAGGGCCATACCAAGTGCTGTTCATTACCCCACTGCAGTAAAAGTAGCAGGGCTGAAACCTTGGATACACTACACCAGGGTAAAAAGGGCATTTACTGGATTGGGCTGTAATCCCATCACTAGAAAACCCTTTGAAACTGAAATTGTCCAGACGAAGGGGGAGAGAGACTGGACTACAAGTTCTGCCGTGGTCATACCGGGAATCGCCACTCTACGCACAGTCGAATCCGCAACAGGTGAATGAAGGCTCTAGGCTAGACCCTACTGCTGCCCACCCGCTGGACGCTGGAGCAGGTCTCCCATCCTCCGGTCAGACCTGGCCAAACTGCAGAGGAGGAAGATTGGGACTGAGCCCTGCTGTAGTCACTCCGAGAGCTAGTTATTCTACGCACGGCCAGATCCCCTACAGTGGATGAGGGGAGGAGAAGCAATGAATATTAGTGATCTAATAACAATAGTAGTGTGTATATTCTTTGGTATTTTGGTATTCTTGTATATGTATAGAAGGAATTTGTGTGGATTAAGTAGATTTGGGTCCCTGAGTGGCTCCGAAAATGGAATTGGATAATGTTGATCGGGATGTGGAGCGTGATGGGTGGAGTAGTTGAGGCTAACTGGTTCAAACGGCATGCTGCACACATGTTCCAGCAACACGGACCAAATGTTACTCTGATCTATCAACATCCCACAACTGTGGCAGGATTTCGGTTTTATGCCCTCCCTTATTAGTGAACCAGGAGTGGTTGTAGGAGCCCTACAGTCAGCATTGAAAGGGAATCCTAATATGTTTGCCAAAGTTGATAGTAATATAAACAGAACTTCGATTTAGGCGGTTGAAATTTTATACTTATTTCTCCGGAATGTGTTTTTGCTGTCACCATAGTGGATCTTGGAATTCTAAGTGGAAAGGATATATAAAATACTCCTCATGTTATGGTAAACTGGGAAATTATTCAGCATGTAGTGATAGATTCTATTTGTATGGCACATATAATAACTCTTATCAACCCAAGGGGGACTTAAATGAAACCAACTTTGGAGATCTATCCAGAATATCCATGCTTCTCACTCCTAATTATACAGGGTCAGGTAGCATATGTTCTGGATTGATGGCTAGAGACCTGCATTTATGGTTCTACTTTTGATGGGTGGGCCACCAACTACCACCCAGGGACTTACCAGTGTATAGGAATAGGATATATGACTATACCTGTTCCAAGTTTTCCTACCAGGACAGATCAAACGGGTTGGTAGGAAGAAACGGCACTCAGTGGGACCACTGGGAAGTCAATGTGAGGATCTGGTCATCGTGAGGCCACAGTTGTCTGAGAGTGAGGGTAATAGAGTAGGAGGAGGACTAATCACAGGGGTCCTCACTTTGGGATCCTATCCAGGAATTGTGGCTCAAGAAAATCGTAGGAGCATAATAGGATTGACTTGTAGATTGAGAAAACTATAAATGCAACTGGGAAATTGGTACAAGCCCTCCAACAGGAAATTGAAAAGTAAATCAGCTATTGTTACAACATCGGATGGCCTTGGATTCTTTTTTTAGCCAGAGGGAGTTTGTCCCCATAGTCCAAAGGAGGATGCAAGGTTGCGTTCCATGATCTGAACAAGACTATAGAGGATGAGATACAGCAGTTACAAGGGTTAATTCAAAATAACGACAGCGGCATTAGCAACCCTTGGGATTGGTTCCCTTTCCTGGCTCCCAGATCTTAGTTGGTTAAAAACCTTGTTTCTAGGTATTGTACTTTTAATTATAGTAGGGTTCTTAATAATGGTATGTATTTCTTGTGCTATGAAATGTGTACATGCCTCTCTCTCCCAAGCTATGGAGGGGAAGGCAGCTCATTTTGCTGTTATGGCCCAAAAGCAAGCTTAAGTAATGTATGTCAAATTGCAGCTGAATTGGCATAGAGGGGAATGAAAGGGTTAAATTGAAGAAGCTATTGCTAAGGTAGAAAAATAGAGAAAAATAAGGTGAGCAGATGCGCCTTTATCTTATCAGGAGGCTTAGGTATGTGCTTAGCTGTGCCGGGAACCTAGGGAGTTTTGATGTTGGAGAAATACTCCTTGGTACCAAAATATATCAGTTTTGAAAGCTGTAACCTAGGTCTGCCTGACCTGTAAACACTTCATATATGGTCATACGTAATCATTTCCTGTAACCTGTTTACAAGAGGGTATAAAAGGAGAGCTGATACCTGGATCGGGGCTCTCAGGGCTTTGGAAATTCATTCCACTGAGATCCCTGCAGTAAAATAAACTTTTATATTTTTTGCTTTCTAATCTGGTGGTCTCAATTCTTGGCGAGCTACTTCAGTGTGATTGAGTGGAAAACCCCACACTTGCTGTATTACAATGGTGGGATAAAGGGTGCAAACACCCGCTTAGCTGTAGCTCCTGAATCCCATCTTGGGTGAATTCAATAAATACATAAATGGCAGTGGGATATAAGCTGAGGTCCCACATTTGGTGGCAGCAGCGGGATTACTGGAGAGTAATCTTCCCATTTGGTGCCACCTTCTCAAGAGATGCTTACAGGCACCCAATTGTGGGAGGCTCTCTGGATGCTGTGCTGGGGTGTAGTTTCACCATAATTCAATACTGTCCTGCGTAAACAAGCACCAGTGACGGCGTCCTTCCTCCTCCTCCCTTAATCACATACCTGCTGGCTTGGTGGTGAAAAGAGCCGCCGGGGTTTTGCTAGGTTCATGGTCTGAACCAAAGTAGTCTGGAAGTCCTCACGGTCGCTGTCCTTCCAGCGCTTGGACAACTGGAAGAATGAAGAGTGTTGGCAAGGGCCAGAAATGTGACTGCTTAAAAGCCAGGGTCCTTCATGTCTCCACCCAGATAACTTCAGTCACTACCAGGCCCTGAAACTCCACACTAGCCTGAACTGATTGAGATCTGCTTGAATTCATAGTCAAGCTTGGAAATGGTTATTTTTGCCCTGTAACTCCCAGTATACCTAACTAACATGGCCACTGTAGGGTGAACAATTGTGTGAGTTGTAGACAAAACAAAAACATCCATGCTCTGATTTTTTAAAGTAACCAATACATCTGTAACAAGTACAAAGGATGGAAACACATTCTGTTCAAGTAAACTAAAGCACTTTAACCTCCAGGCTTTTCCCATTTATTCCAGCTCAATAGCCATCAAATTCACACTCCAGTGAAAATTGTTTTCTTTCTACTCGTAAAAGCAGGCACTTTACAGTTTTTCACCACAGGTTACCTTGTGAGCTAGGAAGTTTTCACTCACGTCTCCCATCCATCTGTCCTCCCTGTTAACCAGCATCATTGTTTAAATCAGTGGAATCCAGATTTGATCACAAGAGGCTCTCGCTCATCTTTAAAATTGGTATACCTCTGTGCTGGCATACATTTTGTAACCTCCAAAGTGATACTGAATGGAGAAGAAACCAAACAAAACTGCACACAACAATGAACGTGCAGAAGAATGAATTAAAACCAGGTTTAATAGGCAAAAGAATGCGTGCATTATTTGCCTTCAAATAGTTTCCAACACTGACAACCCTAAGGTGAAGATACCACAGGGTTTTCATGGTTCAGAAGAGGTTTGTATTTGCATTCCTCTGAAGCGGAGAGAGTGTGACTTACCCAAGGTTACCCCCTGCATTTCCATGGCTGAGCAGGGAATTCAACCCTGGTCTCCAGAGACAGGTGCCACACTCAAACCACTACAGCGAGCTGGCTTTCCGGGCAAAAGAATAGTGGGTTCCTAACATACTCTTGCTACTCTGGGAACAAAGCGTGCTTCTTTATTTTGTTGTACTACTGCTGTACCTCAAGCACAGATATTTTCAAATTAAAACATGGAAGAAAGCTTCCCCATAATTTCTGCATTTTTTTTAAACCACAGAAAATGTAGTAAGGGGAGAGAGAGACTGAATAGCTGCACAGTGCCTATTGCTAGTGCTAAACGCTGCCCAGCTAGAAGTACCCATGGCCAGGTTATTCGTCACCCAAAGATCAGGGGAAAAATTCAGATGGAAAGAAATTCATAAGCACTTGGAAATCAGAGAAAAGAGAAGCCAGCAGTACTTATTCCTCCAAAGCATCAGGGAAGAAGGAGCTGCACTCTGATACATCCCTCCTTCATAATTCTTTCCTTACCTTCTCCCTGCCCCTGTCTTTGTTACTAGCAATGCCACATCACACTGCCTGGGAAGTATGGGAGGCAATTCTAGAGGTTTTTTTTTTCCTTTTTACCTTTTGTGAGCTGAAGAAAAGCTTTTTTAAAAAAAAAAAATAGGTAGTAAAACTGGAAGGTGGCTCCTGATTTACTTCTTGTTTTAAAAAATACCTGTTGTGGGCCAAAATAGGAGGTGGAGCTAATAGGGGTAATGCAAAGAAATTGCCCTACATAAATGTTTCCCTTTTGGAATAAACAAAATTTAGAATGGGGGCTAAGGGATTCTTGGAAGTCTCAGTAAATGACTTGGGATGGATTTTCATGCAGCCCACAGTCTGTTACCTCACCTGTTATCAAGTTCAATACTGTTTACACCACAGGGCAGCCAAGTTGTGGCTCTTGAGGTATTGTTAGACAGCAATTTCTAACAGCCTATATGAAGGATGGTGGAAGCTTAGGAGTTGACAGAGCTCAGATCCTGACCCTGACCCTCCATGTCTAATGAATCATCTTCAGCTGAGAGACAAGGGTGCCAGTTCCAGTTCTGCTGGGGTCTGCTCTAGCCAAGATGTACAAATTTCCAGCCCAGCAAGTAGAGCAGCCTTGCTATACTTTGCAAAGCATAATTGACTTGTTGGTGCAACATACAAAGACTGCCTAGTACATCCATGTACTTACTTAGTTAACTTCCCCCCTTCTTTTACAGTCATTGTAGTATTAGGGCTCACCTTCCACTCGGCATCCACCATCTGACTAGAAGCAAGTAGGCTAAGTTAATTGTTCCTTATCCTGTCTCCTAAGTAAGTGAGAAGGTGTAATCTGCTCATTTCACCTTGATTTAGAAACAGCCTGTTTAAGGTGAGATTTCTCTCTTTATTGCCAAACAGGAAAATATGTTCTGCAGCCCTAAGAAATGTAGTGGAGCAACATTTGGCGTGCCACAGCAATTTACACTGTCCAGCAGCAGCTTTGTGGGGTTTCAGATGAGAGTCTTTCCCAGACACATCTGGAGACACCTGGGACTGCTACTCCTGAGCTTCAGTCCTTCCCCATTCTGCTTCACCTGTGTGGCATATCTAAATGCTTCTCACCTCAGTCTCAGGTCTAGCCAGCAACAAAGAAATGTTTGTCCGCTCCTCCTGGGTGAGAATTGCTACAGCTTCCTCCCGATTTTGTACCTCCATGCCATTAATCTAGGAATAGAGTAAATATAGAAATGTTAAATTGCAAACAACATTCTTTCCTCACTCTCTGCAATTTTCCCTGCAGCCCCCCCCCAATTCATTTACCTGGACAATGCGATCTCCTTCCCGGATCCGGCCATCCTTGGCAGCAATACTGTTAGGGTTAACCTGGTGTAAGAAAAGTTGAATGAGCATCAGGAGAAATTGCCTAAGAATCTTGCTTTGTCATTTCTCTTATTATTCTCCTAAACTCTGAACGATGGGCAAAAGTGCCAACATGCACCTTACTAGGTGGCCATGTGCCCTACTCTACATAGAATAGTCATGTGTTTCAAGGACTGACCAAAGCTTACTTTAAAAAACAAAGAGCCATAAAATATGAGACTGGAAACCTTGAAGTTTCTCATCAAAGATATCTAGAGTGCACCTATCATAGTTTTAGTATCAGTTTGATACCACCATAATTGTCGATCCATCAAAGGAATCCTAGGATTTCTTGTCTGATGAGATACAAGCATAGTTAGCTAACAAAACCTCTGACCGTGAAGCAGCTTTTTACAGTCTCTCCCTGTTCATCCAGACCTCTTTTCTTCCTCCTGTACCTGGAGTTGTTTCAGCAGCATCAATATGGGAAGGATGGTGATGGAGGTCCAGAGAAACACAGACTTTGATGTTGTTTGCAGCAGCATGTCCACAGTAAACAATGCAATGGCCTTAGCTAGGAAGGAGTGGGATCCTACTCTTGCTTTGTGCTTCTCAGACTGATGGGAGGGAGCAGCAATTATTCCGCCGCCCCCCCCCCCCCGTGTGCCTGGGACCAGCACTATATGTGTGGCTATTGGCAACAATGATCCCTTTCTTTCTGAACCTGCTTCTGGGATCACCACTTTGAAAATCATTGTTCTAGCTGATGCTGCTGCAGTTGCATGTGCCTGCCTACAACAGCCAAGGTAAAGAGCAGTCGCCTCAAAATCCTTTACAGAGCCTGCGTGAACAGCAAAACAGAGAGAAAAGGTGAAAGCAGATAATCCTGCCCCACCAGCTATTCCCAGCATGAGTTTTTTTTTTTAAACTTAGATCTAGATGTTTGCCCATCAAAATGGAAAACATAAGAAAAATTAAGTTTGATGAAAGAAAAAGTCATACGTGGATGCATGTTGAAGAATCATTTGAGTGATCTCTAGAAGATTCAAAATTTCTAAGTACTTAAGCACGCTTTACCTAACCTGGTCACTACATTTCATTGGTGCATATGGTTAGTTTTTAAAAGAAGTTTGCTGAAACATGTCACACTGTTCTTCTTTCTATGGTACAGGAATTTATCCCTATTCTCTCTATGTTATTTCTGCCTCTGGTAATTTTTCTGTTAACAAAGTAATGCTCACAGACATGTCTACTTAATTAACTGAGCTATATCAGTACTTAGTATCCTCTGCTAGAGAGCTCTAGTTCACCACCATCCTGGATTAAACAGCACTTGAGCCCCTGGAAGAGAATTCGAAGTACTTCACCAGACTACAACACTAGAATCCCATTGCATGGAACCATGGCAGTCAATCTGGTATCAAACTGCTGTAATTTGTAGTGTAGGCACATTCTAGGTACTAATTAGTGTGGCAGCCTTAATACTAGTACACACCAGAGCTAATACTATTTCTCTGCCTCAGTTCAAGGCAAGTTGGGCTTTGCTCTGCACACTATGCGCTAAGATCTAGAAGAATGATGTGAGGATCACCTTTGTTATGTGTCCTGCTCTGTGTGCCTGTACTACCCTGCTAGGGTTGCACAGCATGAGATCAGAAACTGTAGGAGAAACCTCCTTTTTTTCCTTATCTCCAGGATTTTTCCCTAATAGGTAGCTGGCAGATATTGAGTGTGGCTCTCTGTGTCATTTGCTGTAGTGGTTTGTGTATCAGGCCAAAGAGACCTGGTTCCAAATCCCCACTCAGCCATGATGCCAGTTGGGTGCAGTCACTCTGTCAGTGTAATCAACCCGACAGGGTCATTGTAATTATAAAATGATGGCTCTCTGCTCCCAGAGGAGGCTCTGGACAAAAATGTGATAAAAGAGCATCTCACAAATCCTGAAGATGAAGGCTACTGCAAATCCCATGCATTGGAACGGGCCAACAGAAAAACAGTTCCATCAGTAAAGAACTAGCTTCTCCTCAAAATGCACTAAATAGTCTGTGGAGGCAAAGTAATTGGCCAAGCAGTTCCAAACTGGTATCCTTAGGCAGGCACACAGCCCTACAGCTTTCATAGCCTGCCTCTCTTTTCTTGGCTGATGTCTTGGTTCTTTGTGCCTGAATTCCCTGCTTCCTACTTTTTTCTTTAACAACTATAAATTGCAGAATGCTGAGAGGCCCAATGCACAAGAGATGCCACTGTAACATTTCAGAAGACACTTGAAGCATGCTTTATATTCATTTTAAGCTCACAGCGATGGAATTATGGGTTTAGCTCCCAGAGTTATATTCAAAAGCAATACTTATAGAATCTTGGCCTGCTCCTAAGCTAGAAATGATGTTAATTATGTGAATGTAATTAATTTTACATTTTAAACGTGTAAACAACATCTCTCTAGTGGAGATGGAGGAGGATTCTGACTGTTGAGAAAAGGGAGAGTTTAATATGCTCTCTCCTGCCTCAACTCATTTTGGTCCCAAAGGAAATCACCCCTCCTGACAGAAGCTGCTATTTTCAATGGGATAAAAACCTCTATTTCTGTCTTGCTGCATCCAGATGCTTCTCTCAGGTCCTACCTCCTTAGTTTAAGAAAGCACCAGAAGACTTTCCCCTTCTCTTGACCTTTCTTTAAAATCTGAGCTTCCCCAGCCTAAGATAATATCCATCCAGCCCTTTCTCCCTTGAGAAAATAGAAAGTTACTTTACTAAACTACCACCCCCAAGAATGTCAGAAGGTCCCTCTGCTCACCCTTCAGATTGGTCAGAAGATCTCAGGAGCAAAGCAATCTGGTACTGACATGACTCAACACCCCCACCCCCACAGATAAGACCAAAAAAGGTGGGGGGCACAGAAGAATAAAGGCATTAGATTCTCCCTGCCACATAAAGCTTGAATCCCAGCATGGACCTTCAACTCCCCTCCTGCCCCGCTTGCCTACCTCGGTCTTCCCAGGCCACACACACTGCACCCCGCCAAGGGCTGCCCACTCCCCCACCTCTCCAACGTAGATGCCTATATCGTCCTCATCATCAGTCCGGTAACAAACCATCAGGCCCAGCTTGTCCCGGTGACTGGATTTGTACAACTCCACCTCCTGTGGGACAGAGAAAGCACCAGACAAAGGTCACACTTACTGTCACCATGACCCATCGCCACCCTGCCTTTCAAGCATGTAAAAGTTACCTTTAGGGACTACAATTCCCAGGAATCTGGAAGTTGGAATTTTTCCCAAATTTTGCCTTAGATATGGTGGGTGTCTTAACAGCTTTTAGCATGTTCTTGTTGGTGAGAAATTCATCATCAAAACATCCTCTTGGTTTCTTTTGATTGACTCTGCTTGGCCAACCATTCATACATTTGCACTCAAAACAAACCAAGGCAAAGAGTATCCAGACATCATGCAGAGGTTGGCATTATTTGTCACCCTGCTTTTTCTGCCAAGTACTGCTTACAGCTGAATCAGATATCACCAATATGGAACCGATTCACACATGGGAATTCACATTAACTGATGGTTCATGAGGAAATGATGATTTATCAGATTTTTGTATCCTCTCATATCTAGAACTTTTCAATGGGATTCAATAGTCTGTAGATACATGCAAGTGTGAACTACCTCTTCTATACTATTTTATTGTTTGTGCACAGTTTATTGCAGATGTGACTTCTCTACTTTTTTTGCGATTCACTGAAACCATGTGAACTATCTCAGAATTTGCCTTGGTATTTCTTCTTGTCCTCTTTTGTTCCACGGTCAACAGAGGCATTTATCCTACTCTTGAAATGTTGCACTTGGGGGAAAAAAATATTTAGGAGCAGGGAGAGCCATTGCACTGTTTTGAGATACTATTTTACTATACTATTGAGTGTGATATTATTGAGTATTTAAGTACATACATAAATTCACACCAGAGGGGATTTGCCACAAAATGTCCCTCTTAAAAAAGGGGGTTTTAAATGAGAATTCCAGCCAGCCATTTTTTCCAAGCGTGAAGGAGGTGGACTGGCACGCAGGCAAGGTGATCATAGCTCAGAGAGGCTGTGAAGGGGGGTTGCATGGGATTAGAATGTATTACAAGACATAGTTATGCTTGCCTCAGAGAGATTCAGATAGAGAGAGATACTCTGAAGGAGATGGGGTGTGAGATAGGATTTTGAACTGGCGCTGATAGAGTAAAGATGCTAGGAGAGGCCCTTGGATTAATAGAGATAGGATTTTGGATTTGAACAAGAAGGGAGAACTATCTATGGTTTTGGGGAGCTTGAAAAAAGATATTAGCAGTGATTATGTTTTTCTACTGTGTTCAATAAACATGTTGTTGTTTTAAACCTGTCTCTGACTCTGTGGGAAGCCTAAACTGGAGTTGGGCCACACATACCATAACTAAAGAACCCACACAACAACACAGCCATAAGTCCAAATTAAAGAGGTTACCCTGAGTCCCAATAACCCAATCCAGAAAGGGAATAATGAGGGAAACAAGGGCAGGGTAAACATCAGGATTCCTAGGGGTTGGAGTTTAGGACTAGCCTGGATAAAGGGATTTGTTACATTAAGCAAGCCATTTAGTCTCCTTCCATCCTGTTCCATTTCTGTTTTCCAGTGTTACTTCAGATTCCATGAGTACCTTTTTGCTCAATTCTCACTGGACTACTTTTGTAGATCATAGCAGTGCTTGTGATGATTGCTTCCTTGGATTTGATTTTTAAGATTTCAAGTGTGCTTCTGCAAATCCTGAATTTCTCCCAAGCATGCATCTCTTTCGGTCACAGTTTTGGCAGCACTTGCAAGTTAAATTTGTTGTTAGATGTAGCAATATATTCCTCTTCACAAAGAATTTTATACTCCTGCTATTTCTTCGTTATAAATTATCTGTCAGTGAGAATAGTGTAGAACTGAAGATCAGCACAGTAAGGTGCTGTTAAATTGAAGCGTTATGCAGACATGGTCAAATGTCCATGTAGAATATCTTGTTTAGTTCCGCCCTCTGCCACAATAGACTAACATAGCTACCTTTCAGGAACTGTTACAGTGGATGATCTTGGTCTGAGTTTGGAATGTTATTCTACAAAAGTTATTTGTTCTGATACTCACTGGCTTATCACTCTTAAGTTCTTACCTTACCAGGAGTGAGTAGTGGGTGGCAGACAGAGGCTAACTATTTCATACCTCCCAACATTTCACAGATGAAAACTGGGACATATGTAGGTGAGCAACATTTGAATGTAGTCAGGATGGCAAGATTGCTTTTGCCAGAGCCTACAGCAAAGGACAAGATTCTGCCCCCTCTTGTCATCTCCCCTCCCATGCTGAGTTAATGAAGTGCAAACTACTTTTGCCCTTTGAACAGAGCACTGGGACATTTTAAAAGTAGTTGAAAAAGTTGGACAAGACAGGATTAACTGGGACTGTCCTTATCAAATTGGGACTGTTAGAGGGTGTGCAGTTGTTTGCTAAAAATATACTGTACTCGCTGTTCTTTTGCAGGACTAGGGTTGGGAATGTTGCCTCTTGGCAGCATATGAGATTTTAGACTATTTTAAATTTTTTTTAACTGGGTCCTGTACCACAGAACAGCACAGGAGCCTGCTGCTTACTTCCAGGTCAAAGTAATCAGCTGCAGAGCAATGCAATGCAAGCTGTGTGTCAGCAGCCATCCCCACTTCCTCTGCAATTGCCAAGAACATCTCTGCCAGCCTTATCATTAAGGTGAGAGGAAGCCCCTCTCAACTTCCAAAGAATGACTAACAACTTGGCAAGATTTGTTTAGAAGGGGGTCTGCCTTCGCCTTTGGGGCTGAGAGAGTGTGACCAGTAGGTTTCCATGGCAGAGCAAGGAATCAAACTCTGGTCTTCAGAGTCATAGCCCAACAGTCAAACCACTACACCACCCTGGCTCTCTTTTTGGCCAACCAGAGGCTGTGGATTTGGAGAACTCTGAGACAAAGCATGCTCAGTGGAAAGTGTATAAATTGGATATTCTCTCATGTTGCTTCCGACCTTCTTGGTTCCTATGTGCAAAACAGAAAATGTCATCCAGGCAGTGGACTCATTGCCAATTTTGGCATCCTGGCCTGTGCTTGATCCTGCAGCTCTCTGTGGCCCAGTCCTGATTTTCATTGAGCCAAAAAATCATAGAGCTGGAAGGGGCCTCGTGGGCCATTGAGTCCAATCCCCTGCTTAATGCAGGAGCTCCAGTTAAAGCATCTGCAGCAGGTAGCTATCCAGTCTCTTTTTGAAGAGGTCCAGAGAAGGAGACCCTACCACCTCTCCAGGCCAAACCATTATCACTGTCAAGAAGCTCCTTCTAATGTTCAATCAAAATCTACTCTCTTGTAACCAGACCATTAGACCTGGTCCTACCTCTTATCCTTCTTGTTGCCTTTCTCTGAAATAGCTCCAACTTGTTTATATTCTCCTTAAAATAAGGTGCCCCAAACCAAACACAGTAGCCCAGATGAGGCCTGACCAGTGCAGAATACAGTGGGACTTTTACTTCCCTCAACATGAAAAAATATACTTCTATTAATGTGGGCTTCCTTGTTGCAGCACCACAGTGCTGGCTTACTTATAATTTATGATCAACAGTAATCCCAAGGTCCTTCTCACATCTAGCACTGCTGAGCCATGTCTCCCCTATCCTATATCTGCTCATTTGGTATTTGTGGTCTAAATGTAGAATTTTGCACTTGTCTCTATTGAATTTCATTTTATTAAATGCTGCTCAGTTTTCTAGCTTGTCTAGGTCTATTTGAATTCTGTTCGTATCTTCCAGTGTGTCAGACCCTTCCAGTTTTGTGTCATCTGTAAAGTTGTTAAGGATTTCCACCATCTCATCATCTAAGTCATTGATAAAAATGTTGAAGTATAATGGCTCTGAGATAGAATCCTGAGGCACTCAATTTGAGACCTCCTTCCAGTCTGACGCACAGCCATTGACGATGGCTCTTTGAGCATAGTTTTCCAACCAATTCTGGACCCACCTGACAGTGTTCCCCTCTATTCCATACATTTAATCAATTTGCTAATCAAAATGTTATAAAGGACTTAGTCAAATGCTTTGCTGAAATCCAAGTAAATGGCATCCACAGTATTCCCACCATCTAATAAACAAGGGACCTGATTGAAAAAAGATACAACATCAGTTTGGCAGGATTTGTTCCTGACAAACCTATGCTGTGATCACTGCATTGTCATCAAAATATTTGCAGACTGACCTTTGTATAATCTGTTCTAATTTTTTTTTTTCTGGTATTGAGGTCAGGCTGCCTGCACTGTAGTTTCCTGAGTCTTCTTTTTTGTCTTTTTTGAAAGGAAGAGACAATGTTTGCTCTTCTCCAGTCCTTTGGCACCTCACCTATTCTCCAAGATTTTTTTCAGAAATGATGGCAAGTAGTTCACAGCTTAATATGTTGCAAAAACTCAATATGTCATTGAATAACTGAGCCATATTTTGCCCTTTCATGGCTTCCAAAATCCTGTCACCCAACATAGTCTGTCTCACTCTGCCTAACAGTAGGGCATGGCCCAGTTGCCTGACCTGTGAAGAGAAAGCTCTATCACATTCTCACCTCATATTCTAGCTCTTCTGCTCGCTCAGTCTCTGGAGCAACTCCTTCCATGAATTCCACAGGGTCATAATATTCATGTCCAATTGTGGGGCTGGAGCAAGAGTAGATACAAGGCAATTATGTAAAGCATATCTTTGCCACCAACAGGCCCATAAGAGACACCAGGGCTCTGTCCTTATGTATACAAATTCACTAAATACAACCTAGATGTGAACACATAAATCTGTAGTCTAAGCAGTGGGTCTGTCATGACGACTCAGAGGGCTAAAGGATGTCTATTTTACACAACCTCTCATTCTGTAGTCTAGTCTAGGAAAATCAAGTTCAAGAAACTAGTAATAACTAATATTTATCTGGCCCAATATTCAGGAAACTGACCCGGCTTAGATATTTAGGATCAAACAGGGGCTGGAATCCTGCTGGAGCCTTACACTGCTATAACAGTCCATTATGCTGGTGTAAAGCACTTTTTGCACCAGTGTGTGGTAGTGGCAGGGGGATGCATCTCTGTTGTCAGGGGAAAGTAGCTTAAAAGATCCTGAGCAGCTTCATTGCTGGCAAGGCAGCTTCCTCTCCTGGCTGAGATGGTGTTGCTGCTGTTGCAGCATCTGTGACCATTTTGTCTTCATCCCCTGCCACCTATCCCAGTGCAGTTAAAACAGCCAGCAGGATAATGACCAATATGGCCAATCAATTAGGGGGAAAAAGATCACTAGAAGATCCTTAGAAAACTCCACGTATTTGAGAACTGTTTTTAAATGTACCACTATAATGAAAAATCAAGCCTGAACTCTCACTAGAAGCCAAGGTGAATTGCACTGAGGCTGTCATACTTTGGACATATCACAAAGCAATGTGACCCACTGGGAGAAGACAATGCTTGCTAAAATGGAGGGCAGCAGAAAAGAGGAATACCACATTACAGGTGGTCAATCAAGGAAGCCATAAACCTGAGCTTTAAAGATCTAAGCAGGGCAGTTCCTAACCAGGGCTCTTAGAAGTCCCTCATTCATGGGGTCACCATAGTTTGCAGTTGACTTGATGGCAAATAACAACAATAATAATGGCTGGTTGGCAACGAGAGAGCATTAGGAAGAGGCTATAGGGATAGAATTAAAGGGCACCGAAAGCAAAGGCGAAGATGGTCCTTAGGGGGTATACTCACAGATCTGACAGCCCATAGGGTTCCAGTGTCACAGCTGGAGGGCTTGGTGGCCGCATCCTTCCAAGCCCCAGTAAGTGTTCAAAGGTGATGTCTGTCTGTGTTCCACTGTCCACCAGAGTGGTGGGATCCCCTTGGGGGGCAGGTCCTTCACCACCACCACCCCGGCTGCGGGGACTGCGGCGTAGCACCTGGATGACCAGAGGTTCCTTAGAACACCTCAGGGCTTCAAGGGTCTGCTCCTGGGACAGACGGGACAACTCCCGACCATTCACCTATAAGTGGCCATGGGTGGCAGGTGGAGAGAGATGGAAAGAGAGAAAGAGAAGAAGAGGATTTCTTGTAACTTCGCATTTCTATGCTTCTTCTCACCTAACCCACTGAGAGCAGCCAATACCGTACCTTGAATACCATCATACCTTGGGGCAAGCTACATAATTTCCACTTTAGAACCTCAAATGATGAGGTGGCTGCTAATTAAAATATGAATCTCAAATTTTACATACTAGAGATTTCTGATAATGCAGTGTAAGGCCTCTTAAACTTGAAATGCAGTAGCTTCTGATTTCTATGTACGGTTATGAAAGTTGGAGAATGAAGAAAGGTGACAGGAAGAAAATCAGCTCATCTGAAATGTGGTGCTGGAGAAGACTTCTGTGGATAACATGGACTGCCAAAAAGAGTAATGAGCAAAGCAGGCCTGAACTCTCATTAGAAGTCAAAATGATGAACTGAGGCTGTCATACTTTGGATATATCAGGAGACTACATGGCTTGTTGGAAAAGATTATAATGTTTGGTAAAGTAGAAGATCATAGGAAAGGAGGGAGACCACAAGATTGATTCAGTCAAGGAAGCCATAGCTTCTGATCCCACACGACCTGGGCAGGGCAGATAGTGGCTGTGGCTCCTGGAAGTCTTTCATTCATAGGGTTACTGTAAATTAAAGAAAATTTGATACCAAATAAGAACAACATGGTTGGGCCCTTAAAAGAGTGTCTTAAACCAGCACTAGGTAGTTTTCTGATCTCCACAGAGCAGAGGAGGGTGTCCTGCAGTGTATGGGCTACATGTGGTCCTCTGGTGGTCCAGTGAGGCCATAGAGATCCCCAATTACACACTTAAAGCCCCTAGCACCTCCCCCCAACTTTTTAATTTCCCCCGGTCACATTTTGGCCTTGAAAATACATCTTTTGCTCTAAAACACATTAAAATGTATTTTAAATGCTACCTCTCCCCATCCTAGAGGCCCTAGAGGCAACTGGGAGTGATGTGACATCACTTCCAGTCACCTCAAGTGATAGGCTTATCATTTCCGGCAGCGGAATATGCTGCCTTGGAGTGTGGTGGAGTCTCCTTCCTTGGAGGTTTTTAAGCAGAGGCTGGATGGTCATCTGTCTGGAATGCTTTGATGTGGGTTCCTGCATGGCTGAAGGGGGTTGGACTGGATGGCCCCTGGGGTCTCTCCCAACTCTAAGGTTCTATGACAGGGAGCCCCTCACAGCTCTGAAGGCAGCCCAAAAGAAGTAGTGTGGTCCACTCTGCTCTGAATTGTCCCCACCCCAGGCCATAGGGAGATGGAGGAAGCATGGACAGGCTGTTGGGAAATATGAGAGACTGTAGAGCTCACAAACAGAGTAACTAATGCACTAGGCAGAAGTTGAACAGTTCACCAGCCTACTCTACCCTCCCTCCTAATTCTAGCAGAGAAAGAAATCAAGTCTTCTTTGTAAGGTATATAAAAGTAGTTTTATTCATGAATACTTATGCATAATCAACATATATTAATCTTCTTGAAAAAAGGAGACAGCGCTACACGGTAGCAGGAGAGTCAGAGCATCTCACCTAGAGAGGCTCTTATCATGCACACTTCATGGAGGACAGGCAGAGAGAGAGAGAGAGAGACAAAGAGAGAGAGGTGTGAGAGCAGATGAGACCCCAGAGAACAAAGGAAAGCTAGGTGATGCTGCAAGAGAGTAGGTGTCAACAAACACACACAGAAACAAACAGGAAATTACCATAAATATACAGTGCCTCAACTGCTAGAGAATGAATATAGTGAATATAGGCACGCAAAGGTTGCTAATGCCAGTGTGTACTGGGTTCTACTCCTTCTGCAGGTCTTGTTTCCCTGCTTTTTCTTCCGTCATTAGATGCAAAACATCCTGTAATCAAAAAGCAACTTCACTCCCATCCTGTTTGCCAAGGGTGGCCTACAGCTCCCCCTGTCCTCAAGTGTTGCCTTAGGGGTGAACACTATTGGTTAGTCCCAAGCAGAGGATGCTCACCGAATCTGTGGGTGAGTCAACACATTGGCGAATCCTACTGATTTTTCTCTAGTTAGGACAAATGCTAAAGTTGCAGCTGGATACATGTGTGTTGAAAAAGAAGGACATTCTTATTTGTTGTTGCTGCTTTATTATTACCAGGGAAAGGTGTCTGGTGGATTTTCTATCTCATGTGCCAAAATAACTTGGCCAGTCAGGGGTACTAGTATGCCAGGGGTGGGGGGAGAGCAGAGGAACTGCCATTTGGTGTTCTGCCTCAGGCAGAAAATGTTGGTCCAAAACTGCAAACTTTCAAACAATCTCTATTGCAGTCAAACCACCCCAGTCATACTCTCCATCCCTCTCCAGCAACTATAGTTTCCAGCTGGTGATGATGGGACTTCAGCAGTTTCACTCTGCCAGCTGTCCAGCTTTCCATCTGTGCAGTTTCTATGGCCGCTGCAAACCTGATGAGTGGCCAGTCCAGGATTCCCAGGAAAGCTGTCCCCGCCCTGCCGCTCTTTAAAATGGCGAATTATGAACGTTCCTGCTAATCACTGCTTCAGTGAGGCTAAACAGATAAGATGTCATGGGGCTTACTGTAAACACACTGGGACAAAAAGGATGATAATAATACTGTTTTAATTATTTTAATTAGAAAGATAAGAAGAAATGCCTTGTGTCTTTACTGTCCCCAGTCCAATGTCATTTTTCCTACCGGGTATTCATTTGAGTTCCTAGAGAAATCAGATTTTCTGGTTTGGGATTTTTTTCTCACCGCCATCTCCCGAAGTACTTTCCACAGTTTTGTTTAGTTTTGTGCATTATTTTGGCTTGAGCCCAGAGAAATATATCTGTGCGGTAAAACTATATGGAAGTGCCCTTTAGCTTTCAAAAGGGTATAGAGTGAACTTGCTTCCATAAAAGATGTACAGAAAACACACATGATGACTCTGTAAGCTATTCCAAATTGCTTTCAGAATCTGAATATAGAAGGTTACCCCCTGAACAAGGGCCCTTTGTTTCCACTGGGCTGCAGTACTTTTTCATGTTGGTACTCTTGGGAACTAGTTTCTCATTTTACGTTCTTTGGCATTTTGGTACCACTATCCTAGTTTTATGGTTTCCTCTGTGTGTGTGTTTGTGTGCGTGCACATTTGATTTCTATTTCATCTTTCTCCAAGAGCTGTGACGCAACAAAGACAAAAAATGTGGGTAAACTCCATATTGGGAATTTCTGCTTATTTTGGACAGAACTCCTTTAATATGTCAAATCCATAAATATTATGAACCAATGACATCCTAACAGAAATATGTATATTTTACCCACCAAAACGAACAAGCATAGTGTAATATCCATGAAATCATCCCATTTTTGTCATCACAACAAGGCTCTGAGGTAGGAGTAGATCTTAGTGAAGTGGTAAGCCTTTAGACTGCAGCAGGGGCTCATCTGGTTTAATACCCTTTAACTCAAAAAACTGTCAGAAATGCTGCATATAAAAACAGCATGTCAGTGAAATGGCTAGACTATTGTTCTATAAATGATACAAACCATGCACTCAAAATTTTAAAACTAACCCTGTACATGGCTGATTTATAACAGACACAACTGTTTTCCTTCCCCACTGAATGGCTCAGTCTGTCATCCAAGCTACTCTGTTTGAATGCCAAACAATGGTCAGTTTTAAGCTTGATGAATTTTTACCTCTCATGCGGTTGTTAAGGCACAGGAACCCTGCCAGAAATTATGACAGCTCTACCACTCATTCCTAGGGCTGTCAGTATTTCCTCTGGCAAAGATCCTGTGTCTAATTTAAGATCCAATATCAGCATTGCCATTTTAGGAATGAAATGATTCCAGTTTGCTGGACCGGAACACAGAAATAACCTCTTTAAATTTGTAAGGAGGTAGCCATGCTGATCCGTTAAAGTAAAAACAACAGCAATGCATCACCTTAAAGGGTAGTAGAATTTTATTTGGTGCAAGCTTTGATGGACTGCCTGTTTAATATACCAGATTGTTACTTTTATTTTCTGAAACACCTTTTTATCTGGGGTCATGGTTTCCTGTTTATCTCTTTCAGTGTCAGATCAGTCGCGAGTCCTACTAGGACTGCTGAGGCTGGTATGAGCATATTCTCCAACATTTCACAGATGAAAAATAGGACATGGCTGACCAAGCATCATCAGAGTGTGGTCAAGAGAGCAAAAGTTATTACTGAAGAGGAACATAACAAGCTAGGAAAGACTGCAGCAGTCTGCTTTTGCCTGAGCCTACTAGAAAGGGCAAGACTCTGCTTGCTGCTCTGCTGAGCAAACTGAATGCAAACTATGGCCCTTTCCGCACCGGGATATTGAAACGGTGCAGAGCGACCTCCAACAGAGGTCTTCTGCACCGTGGAGTGGATTGGGGTGGACTATTTTTCGTAGTTCCGCACCTCAATCCGCTCCAAAGCAACCGGAACTGGTGGCGTGGCACGTTTTTTAAAAACCTCTTTTCAGAAGTTTTTAAAAAGCACAGAGTGCGCAGCCCCGTGCAGCTCCATCACCGCGCTCTGGTGCAGATTTGCAGGCACGCACTAGTGCGTGCTTGCAGATTTGCCGGGGGCGGGCTTTAGGTTGGCGAGTGTCTCCGGTTGGTGGAGACCCTCCACCAGCCGGAAGCCACCATTTTGGACGCCGAGGCCGCTATTTTGGACTCCAGAGGACTGCAGAACAGCGAGATCGCGCTGCTCCACATGGCGACGGACTTACCCGGCTGCCGGTAAGCTCCATTTTACAGCATTTTCCCCCGTTTCCCCCTCCACGTGCGGAAAGGGCCTACGTTTACGGTTTGAACTCCCTTTACAGCCACTGAAGTAAGAAAAGGACAAAGGGAGAAAATGGGAGGAGAGAGAAACTAGGACATTTTAAAAGCAGGTGAAAAAGTGGGACATCAGATGGGACTGTCTCTGTAAAACCGGGACATTTGAACTGAGTCAGTTTGCCCCTGACTGAATAAATTTGGCCTTAGCTCCCACAAAACAAGGATACTCTTGCCTTACTTTCTATCTGTAACTTTAGATGGAGGTGGGAAAAGTGCAGACCTGGGTCACATGCTCCTCCCAAAGCTGTTTTTGCAGCCCTCAGTCTTGCCAGACTCCTTTTACTGCCCAAATGTGATTATTTATTTATTAAAATATTTATATTCCACCCTATATCCAAGGATCTTAGGGTGGCATACAATCAGATAAATTTAGAGCTGTTTAAAACAGTAAGAGTAATATTAAAAGACTAAAGCCATATCAAACCACTGAACGCATTGAATGGCCTTTCTTGGAAGTTCATGGAGCTGGCATTCATCTTTATAATGGGTTTCAGTGCCCCTCCCTGCACTGCTTTACATTTAAAACCACACCAAATACCCTGTCCCTTTTTCAAACCTAGAAGTGAACTTCTAGCCAATTCTGTTTGGGTGGGCATCTTGGGCAGGAAATTGGTAGCGTCAGAAAACTGGCCCCCAGAACCTCTGCAGTTATGCACTTTTGCTTTAGATCAGTGGTTCTCAACCTGTGAGTCCCCAGCTGTTCGTGGACTTCAGCTCCCAGAAGCCCTGAGCATTGACCATAGTGGCTGGGGCTTCTGGGAGCTGAAGTCCACGAACATCTGGGGACCCACAGGTTGAGAACCACTGCTTTAGATGCTGGTCTGGCTTTGCCACATTGCTCCCCACAGCCCCCTACACCCTTAACAGAGGGAGCAGTATGAAGATCTTCAGTATGATATACCATTCCAACTCATCTGGTTTCTCAGGGACAGCTCTCTGCTGTCCCAATTTTTCAACTGCTTTTAAAATGTAATTTTCTCCCTTTGTGCTTGGCTTATTTCTATTGCTGTAAACTGGATTTAAAGTACAAGAGTAGTCTGCACTCAAGTAATTCAGCAGGCGAGAAAGTAGAACATTTCTTGCCCTTCCTGGTAGGCTCAGGTTTTCCTAAACTCAGTACTTAAATTCCAGAGTTTCTAGGATTTAAAACAATAGTTCTGTGCCTTCTTCCTCATTAATAATATCTCCCCTCCTGTTGCTTGCCTGTACCTACCACACTGTGGTACTGCTTGGCCATGTGTCCTGGTTTTTCAACTGTGAAATATTAGAACGTATGGCATTACACTAGGTCCCTTTCTGACTATCTTTGATCCTATTTGGTCCCAGAGATTTGTGGTAGACCTCTGCCTCATTAAACTGGGGCATTCTGGGCAGCCCTGCCTGTTAATAGCATGCTAAGAAGTGCGCATTGGTAGGACCAATGCAATTTTTTAGAAAGTGGTGGGAAATTGAACCACAAAGCGTGGCCTAATTGTAGCCAATCACCAAACAAAAGGCTAGCTGGGGAACACTAGCAGTGTGAGCCCAGAAATTAGTTTTTAGATATACATAGTACCTGAGAACAGGGAACTTTCTGTTTGGCCATCTAAACTAATAATTTCGGTAGATCCGTCCTCCATGAATCAGCCTAAACCTCTTTAGTGTCATCTGAGGCCTGCCCTACACATGCAAGGTGAGAGAAAAGTGGCAGAAACTTGAAGTGATTGATTTCGACACATGTAACCTGCAGGTGGGAGGAAACCCATTTTTGTGGGCTCCTCTGTGTATTTTTCTTTTAAAAATCTCTAAAAACAGAACAGTAGCAGAGCCAGGAGCATGTGATTACCATTACAGTGCAACTACTGCTGCTGCTGCTGCAACCACCAAAATCAGCAGCAGGAGCAAAGTTTCCCCCCCACTTTATATGGAGGAAATATTCAAAAAAAGGACACCCATTCACTCACAATTGGAACTTATATGATCTACACTATTTCAAGAGTCTGTTACCTGACTTCAACAGACTGGGCCCCAGCCAGTGACCAGCCCTTAATTGGAGTATATAAATGAATCCCAGAACTGAATTGTGCCTTGTGTGAAGAAGTCTTTTTTGAGGGGGTGTGGCTCTGCTTCTGTCCTGAATCTCCTACCCATCTACTTCATTGGGGAGTGTGTGTATGTGTATGAGGGTTCACCTTCAAGTTGCAGTGTCAGATAGGGTTTTCATAGGCAAGGAATACTTATAGGTAGTTGGCCATTGTCTTCCTTTAAAATTTAGCCAATACCTCCCCAAAGTTCCAGTATTATGATAGCAAGAGAAAATTTGTCCATGTTCAGTGCATAAAATCTATGAATCTCTCTGATGCCAGTGTGGTGTAGTGGTCTGAGCACTGGACTATGACTCTGGAGACTGGAGTTCAGATCTGTAAACCCACTGGGTGACCTTGGACAAGTCATAGCCTCAGAGGAAGGCAAAGGGAAATCCTCTCTGAACAAATCAAGAAAACTCCATGATAGGTTTGCCTTAGAGTCACCGTAAGCTGGAAATGACTTGAGGTCATGCAACAACAATCATGCTTTCCCATCCTGTTCTTTTTCTTTGGCTGAGATAGCCCCAAACACACTTCTAGGGAACGCTTGACCGATGTATCTCTGTCCTAAATTTCCAACCTTCCTCAGTCACTGGTTGCTGGCCTGCCTGCTCAGTCACACCACAAAGCTGGATGTGAGATTCTAGAGACACCACTCCTCTTTATCAGATACCATGCCTGCACCCAAGCTTTCTAATATATAAGCATTCCTGGAGGCCAAAAGTATATAATTAAAAAAAACTTTATTAACAAAATGTGAACATCACATTACAAATTAATCATTTAATACATTTGAAACATGTTTCTCCCTCTCTCACTCCATCTCCTAGCCAGTTCAGAGCATCTCTAACTCTTCTAACTACTCAAACTCTTAAATCTCATTTACTGGACTTCTGGTGGAGGAGACACGCTGAACGGTTAGAATCCACAGAGCTGTGGGATTCCACCATCCGACGCGAGTGGGAATTTCCTCGGAAAGCTTTTCTAACTTAGAGGAAATTGATCCCTGGATAAAAGGGGATCACAGAGGAGGCTCGACGGGGATCCGTCTAACCCAGCGTGCTGGAAGAAGAGGGGAAAGGAGAAAAGGCACGACTGGGTCGTGGGATCGTAGAGCCGCCATTATCGCGCCGGACAGGCTTAATAGGCTAGACATGTTGCCATTGTTACATAACCCAGTAAGTATAAAAGCGAGAAGTCCACTGGGCAATTACTCAGTCAGGCTTTTACTGTGGAAGAAAAGGTTCAGAGTTGGATTCTTACTCTAAAGAGAAAGACATGTTCCTGGTGAAAACAACTCCAGGACTGGAAAGAAGGGTGGGCACAAGACATCGCTGCTGTGTGGCTGTGCTGCTATGCTGAACCCTCCTTGGAAACTTCTAAACCTCTAAAAACTTAAGTAATACTAAAATAGTAGAGATCGCGAATAAAAGGAGCTTGGATCGTGAATCTGGATTTTGGAATAAAATAGGAAATTTTACAAAAGTTATTGGATCCATAAAAGGTTGATTTGATTAGAAAAATAGCTGTGGATAGATGCAATCCGGACTTTAGAAAACATGGCGAGAAGCGACTCCACTCCCTCCTGCTCCCATTACTAGCTACTGAAAGGGACTAAGGGAAAAAAGAAAAAAAGGAAAAAATTATAAAGTGCTTTGGAATCGGGTAGAATGGTGAGAGTAAATACTGAATAAGCCGAAACAACGTGAATGGGAAATGGGAGACAAACGTGGCGACAAGAGACGATCGTTGTGACAGAAGGGCTGAAAATATTGGGAGATGTGTGGCAGACGAGTGGAGAAGAGGGAGCTGAGCAGAGGACAGAGGGAACTGTGAGGACGACGGATGGAGGTGACGGACGAGTGGAGACAACGGACAGAGACGACAGACAAGTGAAAAAGATAGAGGAAGGTGGCGAGAGATGGGGGAAAGAAAGAGAGAGAGAGGTGGCGAGAGCGGAGAGAGTAAAAGACATTGAAAGAGAGAGAGAGAAGGGGGAAGACCTTAAGGGTTAACATCAAAAACACTACAGACAGAAATTAAATGTGGAGTGGAAAGTAAACGTTTTGAAGGAAAAATAAATAAGTTGCAAGAGAGAACAGAAGTGGAAGAAAAGGGAAGATAAGAAGAAAGGGACAAAACGAAAAAAGGTTGAAGGTATTTACAATTATCTTTGTGCAAGGCTTGAATTGCTGGGAGGTCTGGTCTGGAGGGAGGGAAGTGGATATCGACTGGATAAGTGAAAGGATAACGTAAACATAGCATTTGACTGTTATCTATTTGAATTGAATTGTAAATTATATTGTAAATTACAAACTTTAATTTTCGAAATAGCAAGGCTTAAGTATTTAATTGAATGGTCTAGCTGTTAAAGTATCTAAATTGTTGAGTGAATATTTACTTTTTACTAATTGAATTACTTATTACTTATTGATTTGAATTGAATTACTGAACATATAACTTATTGAAATACCTATAATCAAATACTAGATATTTGGGGTACTATTTGTTACCTGACTGGAACTATTTAAGTAATTAATTAACTTAGTGAGTGGAATTGATTAACTGAGAGGTTGTGAGTTATTTTAAGTAAAATTGGTGGCTAGAAGTTATTAACAAATCTAATAAATAACGTAATTGTTCTCTGTGGATTGGACAAACCTAGATAAGCAAGTAGAGGAAAGAAAGAGAAATTAGAAAGTGTCTAGGCTGGAATAAATAGGTAATAAATAGGTAAATAGGCAACTGGATGATTTGATAAACTTAATAATTTGATAAACGATAATTAGAAGGATTAAAGAAAGCTAAAAAGAGCAAATAAAATAATACAGGATATTATAGGATAAAAAATAAGTAGACAAGATGATGGCGGCAGGAAAAGGAAGGCTGGGGCAGGAGCCCAATCACAAATACAAACTCTACTGCAAAGAAGAGCATTGACAGAAATCAAGACACAGACCATGGAAATGAAAATAGCAACCACAGAAAGTCAAGGGACGAGCCAGAAGGTTGGAATGGACGTAATGGAAGAAATATGGAAACTAACAACGATATTTAAGACGGAAATGAAAGAAATTAGAACGGAAATGAAACATATGAGAAGTAAATAAAATCAGATATCAAGAAAGAACTGGAAGTCTTCAATGCAAAGCTAAATAACATCACAAAAGAATTAAAACATGTGAGTGAAAAGGTGGAACAGATGGAAGAGAAAACAAGGCTGGAGACCAGATGGTAAAGATGGAAGGAAAAACCGAGCAATTGGAAAAGACAATGTTATTCATGGATATAAGAAATAGAAATAAATCGATTAAAATAAGAGGATTGAAAGAAGCAGATCAAGAGGACCTATATCAAAGATTGACAACACCTCTGGCACACTATATAGGCTGGGAACTGGAACAACTGGACTTAGAATTTGATAGAGTGTTCCGTATAAATTCAGCTGTGGCAAAGAGAAGAAGCTACCACAAGACATCGTGATGTACTTTTTAAGAGAAAGAGTGAAGGACCTGGTCTTGAAGTGTAGCTACACAAACAAACTGGTGATAGAAGGAACGGAGGTGAAAATAGTTAAAGACATACATCCAACCCTGCTTAAAAGAAGAAGAGAATATAACTTCCTAACCGAGACTTTAGAGAAGTGAAATAAGATATATGTGGGAGAGAACAGAGGGAATTTCATTTATGTGGAGGCAGGAAATATTTGTCTTGAATACAGTCATGAAAGCAAGAAGAATTATGAGAAGGTACAAAGAAGAATTAAATAGAATAGGAGAATCAACATGAGAACAACGAGAAGAAAAGGGAAAAGAAGAAATACAAGCAACCCAAGGACTGGAAAAGAAAACAAGGAAAGAACAAATGAAATGGGAATTAGCAAAAGTACAAAGAGAGGAAGAATTAGAGAGAAGACGGGAAGAGGAAGAGGGAGAAGGAGAAGAAGAGGAAGAAGGAGGAGAAGAAGCTAATTCAATACAGGATCTAGATCTAGCATGGGAGAATAACAAAACAGAAGAAACTGAGTAATACCAAAGAAAAACTGATTTAAAATAAAATGAAATTAAGATTCCTATCTTGGAATGTTCAGGGTATGAATTCCCTGTATAAAAGAAAACGTATATTCTATCAGTTAGAAAAATTAAAAATAGACGTAATAGCAATTCAAGAGACCCATATTAGAAGTAAAGATTTGAACTACATTAAACATAAATTAGGGCAAAGCTTTTCCTCTTCAATTAATAAAAAGAAAAAAGGAGTTAGATATACGTGAAAAATAAGTATGAAGCAAAACAAATATACAGTGATGATCTTGGCCATGTGGTAGCAGTAGAGGTAAGAATTAAAGATTTAAAATTATTAGTGGTAGCAATATATGGCCCCTTGAAGAATAAAAGTAAATTTTATCAAAAGTTATTAGAGATTTTAATCAATTTAGAGAATTACAAAATGATTTTAATGGGGGATTGGAATGGTGTCCTAAACTCTTTAACAGACAGATCAGGTATATGTATGAGAAGCAATAAAATAAATCAAGGGAAATTACCAAGAAGCTTTTGATTTATTAGATTATTTGTCTTTGGGAGAAGTAAGCAATAAAATAAAGAGAAAGGAAGAAGAATTTACATTTTACTCAGATCGTCACAAAACCTAGTGAGAATAGATAGGTTTTTATATCCTCAGAAATGAAAAGAAATATTATCAATATGGAGACACTGCCTAGAACAATTTCAGATCATTGCCCAATACTTCTGAATATACAGTATGGTGAAAATAATTGGAATTGGAAATTAAAAGAAAGTTTATTAAAAAATGATCGATAGTAGCGAAAGCAAAAAAGGAATTAAAAGAATTTTTAGAAAATAATATGGTAACGAACAATCGGCCCAGATAGTGTGGGAAACTAGTAAGGCAGTAATGAGGGGTTTTTTTTATAAATCAACAAGCTTGGATAACAAAATGTAGGAAGGAAAGAGAAACATATATATTAGATAAACTTCAAGAGAAAGAACAAGAGTTAAAGGAAAGACCCAAAGATGTGAGAATACATAGCGATACTCAAATTTTGAAAAAGCAACTTACTTTATTAGCAACTGAAGAAATGAAAAGAAAATTGAAATATATAAAACAAAGGCACTTCGATCATGCAAACAAACCAGGGAGATGGCTTTCATATAGATTAAAGAAAGAAAGAGAAAAAAGTAGTATTACAGAATTAAGGGAAGGACAGACTATACATTATCAACAAAATAAAATCAAAAATATATTAGTAAATTATTTTGAGGAATTATTTAAAGAGAAGGGTCAATCACAAGAACAAAAAATTAAGACGAGGGATTGTTACATCAGGAGATACTATTGGACTGACAGAAATACAAAGAGAAGAATTAGATAAACCGATTAAATTAGAAGAAGTTAGGGCACGCAATTAAGAGTTTAAAAGAAGGAAAAGCACCGGAACCAGATGGATTTATAGCGACGTATTATAAAACTTTTCAAGAACTATTAGCTCCTCTTTAGTCCAAGTAATAAACTCTATTAATAATAAAGAATTACCAAACTCATGGAAAGACTCAAATATTGTGTTGATTCCGAAAGAAGGGAAAGATAAACAAGAGAAAAGAAATTATAGGCCAATCTCGTTATTAAATATTGATTACAAAATCTTCACATCAATATCAGCAAACAGATTAAAGAAAATATTGGTGGGATGGATACATGAAGATCAAAATGGGTTCTTAAGGTAGGCATTTGAAAAATAATATAAGAGTAATCATAGATATAATAGAATATTATCAAAAGTTGAATCAAAAGGAATTAGCATTAGTGTTTCTAGACGCAGAAAAGGCCTTCGATAATGTGAATTGGAATTTCTTGTTCGAAGTAATGAATAAATTAGGAATTGGAAGAATACAAGGATTGGATTCAAGCGATTTATAGAGATCAAAAAGCCTGTTTAACAATTAATGGGGAGAAATCAAATTCGTTTAAGATAAATAAGGTAGAGACAGGGATGTCCACTTTCCCCACTGCTCTTAGAATTTTTAACTATTAAAATTAGAAACAATAAGGAAATAAGAGGAACGAGGATTAAAAGACATGAATTTAAAATCCAAGCATTCGCAGACGATATGGTAATAATTTTAGAAGACCCAAATAAAAGTATCAAACCACTCATGGAAACATTGAAAGAATTTGGACAAATAGCTGGTTTACGGATTAATAAAGATAAATCATTAATGATTACAAAAAATATGATACAATTGCAAGAAGCAGAATTAATGAAGGTAACAGGATTTAAAATAGTAAAAAAAGCAAGGTATCTGGATATAACAATAACGAAAAATAACTGGAATATTTAAATCTCATTTACTAACTAAACCTGACAGACCACACACTCTACACACATAGTCTATCAGTGGCTCAGTAAAACATACAGATTTGGTTCCTACTTGAACTGCAAAAGTCAAGTTGGGGAGAAGGACCTCATACCTGAAAGGTCAAAATACATGGACTGGAATTGCATTTGACTAAGACCGTTGCTGCACTACACTGTTATAGTGCTATTACTCCACTTTCAACATCCTATGGAATCCTGGGATTTGCAGTTTAGGGAGGGGCCTTTAGAATCCTCAACCAGAGAGCTCCTTGGCCCCAGTAAACTACAAATCCCAGAATTCCACAGGATATTGAAATAATAGCAGTATAACAGTGTAGTGCAGAAAGGCCTTTAATGACTCATGAGAACAGAGGACACCACCATGGCAGCTGCCTTGTCGGACACTGAGATTGTTGCAGCTTCTAGTGTGACTTTAAAGGAGCTATTCAAGCTGCTGAATCCTTGAGATAGCTCCTTCAAAGTCCATACTAAAACCCAGAGTCTAAAGAGACTGAAACCTGAATCAGAGTCACTGCCCCATATGTCAGCAGCGAAGTCGAATCATTTGTCCACCAAGCTTAGTATTGTCTGTACTGACTGCCAGGGTTTCTTCAGGATTTCGATGGCAGTCTTTCCCAGCCTTAACCACAGATATCAGAAACCGGATATGGGACCTTTTGGCATATAACACATGCTCTCTTTTAAAAACAAAACATTTTCCCCCTTGCAATATTTTGTTTCAAGGGAGAGTTGGATATCCATTAGCAGTGTCCTCTCAACTCATGTGGGATACAACAATAAGTCCCAGCACGTTAGTGTGGCATGAGTGGGCAATCTGTGGCTTTCCAGATGTTCTTGGATGCCAACTCCCATCATCCCTGACCTCTGGCTACGCTGGCTGTGCTTATGGGAATTGGGTGTGCAGCAACATCTGGAGAACCACAGGTTGCCCACTTCTGAAATGACCCACCATCTTTTGGATTGTTCTTGGTTTATATCAGTGGTTGCCAAAATCTTGCATGTGTTTCCCCAAAGCTGTTTTGTGGTCCTTGGCTATGCCAAATTCTCTGGACCAACATTTTTTTCTGGCTGAAATAAAGAATGAACTGCTTCTTCTGGAAATTTTGAAGAGCAGCATGCGCCTTTTGAATAAGTTGCAGCCCCATCCCTGTATTGTTTAACTTTTCTATTTTTTTAAAAAATGGTTCTCTTTCAAAACTTCCAGCTACTTCCAAGTCCCTCCCCCAACAAGGGTCTGAGGGCAGAAATTGGCCCCCAGACCTGCTGCAGTTGCCCATCTCTGTTTAGATAATAGATAAATCAGGATGAGCCATTGACTGGTTTTTAAAAACATAATCCCAGTACCCCAGACTGAAAAAGCAAAGAGTCATGAGGCTCTGAACTTGCAGAGGCCGCTGCATACCACTGCTTCACTTCAAATTTGAGTTGCCTCATGATCATGTGAACCAGTCCAGGACTTGTGGGAATTCCAGAGATATTGCTCCAGGATAACTGATCACATTTTAAAAAAAAAAACATGACAGCAGAGAAAATAAAATCAAGTAAGGAGCTTGTATATACAGAGATGGCACCAGAAGCTGTCACATTATTATCCCCCAAGGTGGCAATCTCCATTACCAAGCAGGCAAAGGAGGCCAGGGGCCCCTTGCAGATGTATAGCCTTCCTTTCCAGGACCATTCACAGTGAAATTGTGGGCCTTTCTGCCCTACACTGTTATGGTGCTATTATTCCACTTTCAGCATCCTCTGGAATCCTGGGGTTTGCAATTTAGGGAGGGGCCTTTAGAATTCTCAGCCAGAGAGCTATTTGGCCTCAGTAAACTACAAACCCCAGAATTCTGCAGGATGTTGAAAGGGGAATGATAGCAATATAGCCGTGCAGTGCGGAAAGGCCCTCTGTCTGCCTGCGCTGCCCCTGCTGAGAACTCTGTACCTTCTCTAGCCATTGTTTGGATTATCACTGAACAGGGAGAGTCCAGAGCCCTTGGTTTTATTAGGCAGTCCGATCCTTGTCTGTAACCTCACTGGAGCTGCTGATTCACCCCCGTGAACACATAAGCAAATTAGAAACCAGAGAGAGTAAAGGATTATCCTTTCAGGAAAATTGATTATGTGGCCCAGTGAATATCTGTGGCATGAACTAGAGAAATTCCAAGCGTGGCTGTATTTTACCGAGTATGCTTGCATGTACTATAGCAGTTGCCTCTTTCTTTTTCCCTGGGGATGGATACAGGTACAGGAAGAAATTTAGCAGGCGGAGCAATTTTAGTTCATGGTTAATTGAAGCCTGGGAAATATCTCTGTCTGTCACATTATCAAGGGCACAACAAAACGCCAGGGTGACGTAGGATACAACAAATGTCTGCTGTACTACTGCCATTCACCTTGGCTTATGCCAGTGGCTCAGCGTGCCCGGTTCCTAAAGACCATGAAATACACCATTTCGCCTTCTTCAAAGACTGATTTCACCCCTGTTTTGTTGCGCCTCCATTGCATACGGGAGCCTGTTTGGGAAGTGGAGGAGGTAAAGTCACTCAGGTTGCTCACAGACTATCTCTACTGTACCATCATCATCCAAGCCCTGGTAGCTTTCCCAAATGCTGGAGTGGGGCCCATTGTGTCTTGCAAAAAGCCCACGATGGCACACCCCTTATTATGCACACAATCTCTCTTTTGCACGCATGCACGCACTTGTCAACGTGCACATGCCATGAGTGTAAAGTTATTGAGGGAACTACACAACAAACCGCGTTGTTATGCGTCATGGATTGATGCACCTGTGGGTGCGTCATTGTGCCGAGCACCCCCATACCCTGTGCAGAGTGAGCCTGTGTATTGCGTTGCCTTTTTAGTGATCAGCCTTGTGTGCGTCTCTCTCTCCCCCTCTCTCTTCCCCCCATCGTTGCAGCTGCAGTTACCATGGAAACTAGAGTGATTGATACAGGCATCTGCAGCTGGGCAAGAGGGAAATATGGGGAAAGGGGATCAAAAGCAGAGCAAATCTCCTCCCCACTTCCTCTCCTCCAAGTCCAGGGTCTCATTCATTTGTTCCCATTTCCCTTTCCCATTTCCCTATATGGACGACCCATTGGGGCTGACAGCAGGGTCACTGAGGGGGAAATCCACCAGAGTCTGGGTGGGAGAGCTCTGGGACCGAGGAGAAAATAAAAAGGATTAGGGGCTGCGTATTGCCTGGGGGTGGGCGGTATCAGAAGAGCTACAGGGTAGAGAAATGAGGCTGCCTTTTTAAAAAGCTGGCAGATCGCGGGCAGATAGCTCGACTGGTGGTTTGGGGAAGGGCTGTGGGTGTGTATGAGGAGGATGTTCTCTCCCTTGAGAAGGCCCTGTAGGAATTTATAACAAATGCTAATCACATTCCTGCAGGCAGGTCTGGAATGAGATCCAGCCTCAGGCCTTCAGCAGATGGTTCCCCACAGCTTTCCTTTGTGTGTTTCTTTTCTTCTTAGTCTTTCCCAAACTGCCTCTCCCAGCAACAATCCACGCCCCCCAATCTACATCCCTATTCAATAAACCTCCTGAAGCTCCTTTTCGCCTAGATATAATTCTACCCGGTCCTCACCGAAAGCTCTGCCTCTCTCCCATTTCTGTAAGAATCTCTGGCCAGACGCTGGCACTAGAATGCTCAGTCCAGCCCCGCTGCAGCAGAGAGGCTGGCGAGTGGGGACGTGGGGTGTGGTGGGGTGGGGGTGGGTGTGCCTTCAACTTGCCTGTCAAGTTGACCCCATGAATTTCCTAGGGTTTTCTTAGACTAGGAATATTTAGCGGCGGTTTTGCCAGTTCCTTCTGCTGAAATATAGCTTTCTAGATTTCCAAGTACCAAGTACTAACCAGGGCTGACCTTGCTTAGCCTCCAAGACCAGATGGGATCTGATGCTTTTAGGGTATCTGCTCAGACATTTATTAGCGTTGTTATCTATGCTTGTGGCTGGTGGGCAGAAATATAACCCTGGACACAAATAAGACCTGTGAAATGTTACCAGGTGTAGGAGCTTTGACTTTACAGCCATACTTGATGTTGTTTGCATGTGTCACTACTGTGTTTGCATATGTGTGTGAGAGGGAGTTTATAACAAGTTGCTGTCTGAGCTTAAAGGGGAAAATATGTCTGAAAAGTGTCTGAAATATTGTGTCACTGTATGAGCAAATATGGTGTCAGCCATGCAACAGGGGTTTACCTAAAGCCACCAGTTAACAGAATATTTCTACCTATCTTTCTCTGTGTGGTGGCAGTGGGGTGAGAGACAGACAGACAGACAGACAGACAGACAGACAGACAAGAAAGGAGTTATTCTGTAATTGGTCAGTCTATGTCTAGCACTGACCAGATATATAACCTTTTATGCTGAATAGTTGATATATTTTTGTAGCTAAGTTAGTGTCTGGCTTGCTCTTTTGCTGTGAAGTATGCATCCAACTGCACTTCTTAGAGAACCAATATATCAGATACTTTATCCATCATTATCTCTTTTGCAACAACCTTGAAGAGCCACTCTTCAATCAAACACTCTAAATACTGTGCTAGGAGCATGATATGGTAAGCCATGAGTACTCAAATCTACTTCCTCCTTAGCAAATAAACCACCAGCCACCAAGCTGCAAATTTATATGTCCTCCAGAAGTACTCAGAATGTGTCCAAATGGGCTTCCTGAAGTCAAGGCAGTGGGGATGAACTGATCTGAGCCTTCATCATACTAAAACAAACACAAAATAAAGAATATAAAAAATTTGTTTTGGTGGATCAGACCAAAAGTGCATCAAGTCCAGCATTCTGCCTCAAAGAACAGCCAGGTTGTTACAACTCAAGAAACTCATGAGAGTATGAAGACAAGATCCCTCAGCTGTGTCTGTCTCCAGTTTCTGTCATTCAGAAATACTTGCATGTATGTCAGCGGTTCTCAACCTGGGGGTCGCGACCCCTTTGGGGGTCGAATGACCATTTCACAGGGGTCGCGGCCCCGCCCCCTTTTAAAAGAAGGCGGCCTCACAGACCCCGCGCTGGGAGGAGGGGAGAGGAGGCATGCTGGGCGTTTCCCCGTCTTTCCCTGCCAGGTGGGGAAGCGTTGGAGGAGCCGGAGGTGGGGAGAGCGAGAGGAGAGAGCTGGAGCCCTAGCGTGAAGGTGGAGGTGAGGAGAGGAGAGGAGACCCCGCGCTGGCAGGAGGGGGAGGAGGCGTGCAGCCGGGTGCTCCTTGGATGCTTGCGTGCGCACCACACACACACACACACACACACACACACACACACAGGGCTTCCCATTCAGGGCTGGAGCTCGCCTGTGTCGCTCACCTGGTGGTTGGTTGGTGGCGGTCTTCAGCCGGCTTGCAGAGTTGCTTGCCAGAGCGAGCGAGCAGCCGGGCGCTGCTTGGACACTTGCGCCCACACCACACACACACACACAGAGGGCTTCCCATTCAGGGTTTATGGTACTGCAGCAGGACGTCTGGGAGGTAAGACCCCGTCCCCTCACCCTCTTCGCCTCCCGCTCATTCATGCCGGTTTGCAGAGTTGCTTGCCGGGGCGAGCGAGCAGTCGGGCTCCGCTTGCTTCCCAAAGCGGCGGGGCTGTGGCAGTGGTGGGGCTGCGGCAGCAGCAATCACCCGGTCGCCCATTCATTTTGGGTACGCCGCTCCGTGGGAGTTGTCGGCATGGCTGTTGCCTTTGGTCCGGCAGGCAAAGGGGCAAACCTTCCTGTGGCGGATCTGCCATCCAACAGGGGAATCGACCCCTCCAAGACCGAGAACTCGGTCGGGAAAGGAGCAGGGGGTGTCAAGCCAAGGGCTTCGGTTTGTGTAGCAAGGCTCCTTGGTTGTTGTTGGGTTTTTTTTGGTTTTTTGACCCGAAAGCGCTGCTCTGATCCGTCCTGTGGACTTTGGCCATTTCCACATTACAGTGTTATAGCGCTATTATTCCACTTTCACTTTCAAACTGCAAACCCCAGGATTCCATAGGATGGTGAAAGTGGAATAATAGCGCTCTAACAGTCTAGTGCAGAAATAGCCAGGATGACTTTCTCCTCTCGCTTTTGCTGTTCGTGGACCCTTGGCGCTTGCCACACGCACATGTTGTGTTCTTCACCCTGACTGTATTACATTCCTCACTTTTTGTATGTTCAGCGTCCATGGCTGTGCACACACACGCGTGCACGCACACACACACATGCACACACACACACACACAAAACGAAAAGGTAGTCTTTGTTCGGCTTGCAGAGGGTTGCACTTAGCCGGAGCACGCTTTCAGTGCAACGCCGCCCTCGAAAAGCAGATCGACGGTGGAGCCAAAGTTGTTGCAGGGCATTTCCTGCCGGTTATTTTCTTGCCTGGCTGTGATCAGCTGTTCGACAGGGAGCGTTCTCCCCACGTGTGCGGGCCCTAAGTATTTTTCAGGAGCACATGGCTGCTTATAAAAGGCTAAGAAGGGGGACCCATAGCCCTGCCCAGTCTGCTTAATGGATCTTGAGCTTTCCAATATCCTGAGTCTTTTAAACCAGACTTCTCTTCATCCCCAGTAAGCTAAATGAAAGGAATTTTTTTTGCACTTAAAACTGAAACTCCAGACTGTAATTGGACACCATGGAAAAACCTTATCCCACATTTCCCTGCAAGATTTCTTTCTCTCTCTTTTTGCCAGTGGCTGAATTAAATTCTGTACAATGGTTCTTACCCCTTTTAAAGGTGCCAGTTTCCTTAAAACTTTGGCCTAGCTGGGCTTACGGTTTCCAGTGCCTGTCATGTTTGTCTGTCACAGTGTATTTTATATTGGATTTGTGGAGTTGGAGAGAATAAGACAAAGACATACTGTGAGAGAATTTTCTCTTGAATGTGTTCCATTTCCATTAATTATTTATTTAGTTCAGTGGTTTAGTTGCTAATTTAATTAATTAATTAATAACGAAAATGATTTTATGGTTGGGAGTCACCACAACATGAAGAACTGTATTAAGGGGTTGCGGCATTAGGAAGGTTGAGAACCACTGGACTAAAGAGAGCCGCTGCACTGGTCTTTAGCTAATCATCAATCAACCGACACAACACACATGCAGTTGCTTATCTGGAGTTTTACCGATCAGAATGTCACCTCAAATGAGAGGAGACAAAAGATCAGAATTCTGTTCCACTGACCCCTTGAATGCAAATGTAACAGAGGAGGCAGGTCACAAAATAATTTAAAAAAGCATTTTATAAAAGCAAAGAGGCCATTTTTCTATCCCCTGATTTTTCACCATTTCTCGTGATGACTTCACTGACTGAATGTATGAACTGACTTCATCATAAGTAAATAAATGAATCTGGCAATGTGAATGTTCAGTCTCTAGTGCTTGGTGTGTGATTGGTCAGGCATACTTGCCAGTTCCCACACAGTTGTCAGGTGAGAAATCTGTTACGTTGGTCAATTCAGAAAGAAACTTACGTACCTCCCTTAGCAATTAGCCCCATGCCTATTGTACACTTCAAAAGTAAACAAGCTATGAACTTTGCAGGAATGATTACCCGCTCCCAGACTCCAAAGTAAGAAAGTAGGCATAAATACCCTAAAGGGCACCAGATCCCACCTGATCTTGGAGGCTAAGCATGGTCATCCCTGGTTAGTATTTGGATGGGAGACCGCCAACCAACACCAGGTATTGTGGATTATATTTCAGAGGAAAGAACTGGAAAAATCACCTCTTGAGTATTCCTCACCTAAGGAAACCCTATAAAATTCATGGGGCCACCGGAAGTCAACAGCCTGAAGGCACATACACAAAAGTTTCCCTAAGTTTTGTTCTTAGAACAAAGCGTAAATG
This sequence comes from Iguana delicatissima, assembly GCA_948472985.1. NCBI lineage: Eukaryota > Metazoa > Chordata > Lepidosauria > Squamata > Iguanidae > Iguana > Iguana delicatissima. Next base: position 115,675 of record CAOKZL010002370.1, on the reverse strand, counting down.
TTTTGGATGTGAATCTGAAAGACCTCTGTTTCAGACTCATCTTTGCCCTGGATAAGTTGCTCATTGTCTCACAGTTTTTCTATCTGTCTTTCATCTGCAAAATGGACCCTTTGCTCACAAGGTAAAGATAATGACTCTTAAACATTTCGTGTTTTAAAAAGCTGTACAAAATATAAACAACTATATACTATTGCCTGGTCACATATTAAGGGACGACAGGAGTGAAAACTGATACATGCCACCTCAAATTAATTAATTCCTCATAACACAAATGTTTCATAGCTGAGTTCTCTGGTATAGCCTTGAACACGTTAACTGGTGATCAGTCAGTGTTTCTTAATGTGCATGCAATAAATAATATGTCTGTGAGAAACTGTGCCATCCAGTACAACATCTGCTACTACAGGCAGAGAGGAACCATTAAAATAATAATGAGGGAAACAGCCCTTAAGATCAGACTATTATTAATTCACAATTTAATACCAATATTGTATTTCAGAACTTGTTACTTGGATTTTAATTAAATTTGTTGTATTTGTTGTCTCTGGACATTTGTCACAGCCAGCAGGGAAAACAAAGATGTCTTCTTCAACTTTCTGTGCCGTGCTTGTTTAATGAAGTAGAAATGTGCCCTGTCAGCACATTTCTACTTTTGTCTCTTGGTTTCCTTTGCTTTCATAAGCATAGGTGAATGACGCCAATTGGGACTCTGGGAAGTTTTACTCACTGATGCGCACATGTGAGCATGTAGCCACCCACAGAGCTTGTTGTTCTGACAACATTTCTGTGTTTTTACCAACTCATAAGCATATTAAATAAGAATGGCATAGTAAACCATACAAGTTTCCTATAAATGTTTGCAATGACAGATTTTTTTTAAAAAAAAAATTGGAGCCCCAGCTCGGGAAAAAAAATGAATATTTTTTTGGCTTAAATGGCTTAAATCCAATCACTAGTCTCAATAAAACCACTTTGCTAAATAGTATGTCAATCCTTGCGTAAATCCTATTGACTCAATCTGCCTACTCTAGCTGGGAACTAGCAAACGAACTTAGGTCTATGTTTAGCTTGGAAGTATTTCCAAACCATTTAAGCAAAGCATAACTGTGTTTGAGAACCAGCGCTGGACTAAGACTCTGGAAGGCAAGGGCTCAGATCCCATCTTGGGCATGGAAACCCACCAGGTAATCCTGAGCAGGTCACATTCTCTCAGCCTCAGAGGAAGGCAATGGCAGAAATTTCCTCTGAAGAAATCTTGCAAAGAAAACTCCATGAGCCTTGGGGTGGCAATAAGTTGGAATTAACTAGAAGGCACACAGCAAGAACAAGAACCACATTTATGCAAACCTAGTGGCCAGTCCTTGCATATTTATAGAAACCTTGTCTCCTTGGTCTCACTCCAGTGTAACCATAATGTTGGACGGGGCAAGGCATGGTTCTTCATGCCCTCTCACCCCACACAGGAACTGGGGGAGGGTGAGCAGCTTGGTCAGTAGAATGAGGAGGGAATGTGGATTATAGCAAAATCACCTTTGCCCATCTCACCTGACTTGCTCATAGACCTTCATTTTTCCTCCCACAGTGATAATGGCTTCAGTTATAAAGAAACAAAGGTAGAAAGGACCCAGAGGCGTCTGAGTGTGACAGTATGGACATTTCAGAGCTACAAGCTTCATTCATAAAGCCCGGTGACTAAACACTTCTCTTGGCTCTCTCTGTAAAATAATCCATTCATAATGAAACAATTGTCCTAGGCATTCCGCTATATTAGCAGGAAATGTCGTTCCTGCTATTAGCAATTGGAATTAGCTTCTAAAAGGAGCCCCTGAAGGCAGCTTCTTGTAAATACCCAGGCTAAATACAAAAGATTAGCAGAGGAAAAACGGGGACAGTTGTTTGACATGGTACAAAAGCATGAGAAACTTGGAAGGCCAGCTTAGAAGAGACCACTTCCAAATTCATGGTCAATGCAACAAAGCAACTCTTTGCTAAATCCCTGGTCACAGAGTTCAAGCAAAGGAGACCAACATGATACTGGGATGCAAATAGTGTCAAGACACAAGTGTGTGTATGTTTGTGAGTTTAGGGTTCAGGGAGGAAGGGTGCATTAGTGTGTGGAGATATTATGGTCATCTGTGTGGAGATATTATGGCCATTTCCCTAGAGACTGAGGATGATTCTCGTTTTATATGGCAGGCTTGTTTGCCATTTGTGTCTATGTACCTATATGGATATGAATCAGAACCATTAAGAGATTTCAAAAGCAAAACAAAAGAAAAGGGACAGCCCCTTTATTGTACCAACAAGATTGTGGAAGGCTACACAAGCGTGCGTCTGAGTAACCCGTGCAATGCACACACAGACAAGTACACCAGTGCCTCTGCATATACCATCATGCAGCCACATAAGCGCCTTTCACGGCTGACAGAAATATATAATATTGCCCAGCCAGACACACACACACACACACACACCCTGTGCACTTTTGTGAGAGAAAACTCAAAGAGTATTCCACAACTGTACCCTAGGCAAAGACAATTGTTGTACCTGAGCACAATACCCCTTCTGCACATCATTGTTATTTCGAACCCCAGAGCTGTTCTACATTTATTTTAGTCACTGACAGGTTTTGCCTGGAGAGGGATGGGGAAGGTGCCTTTGTACCTGTGATGTGGGGTGAGAGAATGGGGTGGAAAGAGACCTGGATGGGTGGAACATAGGACTGGCCGCGGGGGGGGGCAGGCTGAGTACTGGACTGATGAAGCTCTAGACAAAAAGGTTGGGGAAGGGTTGCATAGGCACCTGAATGGGCAGGAAAGGAGGCAGATGAATGAGAAGGGCGAAGAAGCGCAGCAGGACGGAGGAGCTGGAGGGAGTGCGGGAGAGAGGCTGCATGGGTGGGAGGCAAGGGAAGAATACCTGCCTAATGCGAGTGTCAGCCCCAGACTCTCTCCGCCCCCCTCCGCCCCACCTTGCTTCTACTTGGGCTGCCAAACTGCACCTTTTTTTTTCTTTTCCATAAGAACCCCCCCCTCCATTTCAGGCACTGTATACTATGGGGAAGGGGGGAGGCCAGTTGCTAGGCAACCTCCCCTCACCCGGTACCTGCTCCCTTCCCCCACTGCAGCATCGACGCCCCCCCCCCAAGTGCCACCCAATCCTGTCCCCAAGCCTCACCCCCCTGGTCCAGGAAAACAAAAAGCAAACGGTGTCTTCCCGGTCATGTTGTGCTCCCCCCACTAATCACCTTGACCTCCTTCAGCAGCCCCCACTTCCCCTTCCTTGCACCCCAAATATCCTTTCACTGGTCCTAGAGATTCACTTCACTCCCAGTCACCCCAGTGAAGGGACTGCTGCCCACTCCCTTTAACCTCTTCCTTGTCCCCAAACGACCCCATCGCGCCCCCCATTTCATCCCCCCAGTCGTCTGATCCCTTATAAACTCCCCTCAGCCTCTCTCTCCCCCAGCCATCCCCGTTCAAACCCTTAAGCCCGGCACAAACGTCCCCCCCCATCTCTCTCTCTCTCTCACTCTCTCTCTCTCCATAAAGCCGCCGCTTTTTTTCGCCTCATCGCCCCCTAACCAGCCACCCAGACTCCCCCCGGGGACTCCCGTCTTCCCCTACTTTCCCTCCTTCGCCTCCTTACCTGCAGCATGACCCTATATTGTTCTTCGGGTTTCTCCACCACACACATGTTACATCCCATGGCGAGGCCGGTCGCGGGGGGAGGCCGAGGGGGAGAAGGCTCAACTCATGGGGATCCGACAGGTGGGGGGGCGGGTCGCTCGCCCTCCCGGCCCCCCCACCCTGGCATAGCCGTGGGCAGGGAGGGTGGGTGGAGGTGCCCTCCGATCGATGCCCCCCATTCAACCCCCGGGGGGCATGTCGGCCGGGAGGGGGCGGGAGGACAAGTGGGGGGTGCAGGAGCGGGGGAGGCGAGAGGAGGGGGCCGGGGAGATGCCTCCCTCTGTCTTAAGGGGGTCAGCGAGGGGCTCCCCTCGCGAGGAGGGAGCGCAGGGGACTGGGCTGCCGCCTGTCCCTGCTGCGGGGAAACGCTGGCTCGTCGTCTGCCGTCTGGTCTGGCTCGCTCGCTCCCTCGCCCAGCTCGCCAGAGGGAGGGGGGAGGAGGAGGAGGGGGAGGAGGAGGGGGAGGGGGCGCGCGGCGCTTGATAAATATGGATGACTTCGGGGAGAGAGGGGAGGGGGCGCCGAGATCCAAGCGCTCGCGGCGCGATCAGCCCGCCGCCGCCGCCGCCACCGCGGACCTGTCGCCGCCGCTCCGCCGCCCTGGACCACAGACCGCCTTGGCTCTCCCGGGAGAGCTCCGTGCCGACCCCCGGGTCTCCCCCCCCCGCCAACGCGCAATCGCGTTCTCCCCCCTGCCCGCTCCCGCCACGCTGCCTCGCTCCCTTCCTGGCCCCCTCGGCGGGACCAAGACTGGCCAACTTTTGGCCATTTCCGCACTAGACTGTTATAGTGCTATTATTCCACTTCCAACCTCCTGTGGAACCCTGGGGTTTGCAGTTCAGGGAGGGGCATTTAGAAGCCTCAGCTAGAGAGCTCAACAAACCTCAGAGTTCCACAGGATACTGAAAGCGGAATAATAGCGCTATAACAGTCTAGTGTGGAAATGGCCTTGGGCATCTGTGTCCAGCCGGCCCTGCTCCCTCTCTCCCGTCCTCCTTCCAGACCCGTCCCTTCCCCTCCAGTCCTCAGAGAATCATAGAATCATAGAAATGTAGAGTTGGAAGAGACCCCAGGGGCCATCCAGTCCAACCCCCTGCCATGCAGGAACACCCTCAAAGTCCTCCCGACAGATGGCCATCCAGCCTCTGCTTAAAAACCTCCAAGGAAGGAGACTCCACCCACACTCCATTGAGGCAGCACATTCCACTGCAAGACAGCCCTGACTGTCAGGAAGTTCTTCCTGAGGTTCAGGTGGAATCTCCTTTCCAGCAGCTTGAATCCATTGCTCCTTGTCCTGGTCTCTGGAGCAGCAGAAAACAAGCCCTCTCCTTCCTCTACATGGCATCCCTTCAAATATTTAAACAGGGCTATCATGTCCTCTCTTAACCTTCTCTTCTGCAGACTAAACATACCCAGCTCTCTAAGTCTATCCTCATAGGGCATGGCTTCCAGGCCCCTCACCATTTGCCACCTGTGTCTGTCTGCCTCGCCCCCCACCCTCGTCGCCCCCACCCCAAGAAGGAGATGATAGCCGGGGCTGGTCCCCCACTTTCCCCCATCACTCCCTTCTCCTGCCCTGATGAACTCTCAGACAGGAATTGCTTCGCCTTTGAACCCGTCTCTCCTTCATCCATCCACCCACATTCCAGGCCATGGATATGTAGGGAGTCTTTATACAGCTGTGCACATCTTCAGTCCTTCTATCCACCCACCCACCCATGGAGGTGCTGCCAAAATCGCTCTCCTTGTTTAACCGGTCAGTTAGATGGCCTTAGACAGACCGCGGTGGAGAACAGGCTGGGGAGAAACAAGCAGGCATGGACAGGTAAAAGATGAAGGCTGGATATAAGTCTTTGTCCCCTGTGTGGTATCTTTGGTCTCCTCTTTCATCCACCCGCCCCCATGTCCTGCTGCCCTCAGGGTAGGGGGCCATGTTGGCTTTTCCAAACAGAAAGATGTCTCTACTGCGGCTAAGCCCACCTATACAGCTCCTACTCCTACTAATAATGAGCACGAAACAAAACAAAAACTCCAGATGCATTGGTGCTTGGTATGACAGAAGGCAGTAGGAAAAGAGGAAAACCACGCTACAGATGGATAGACTCAGTCAAGGAATCCACAGTCCTGGGTTTTCCAGACCTAAGCACAGCCATTGATAACTTGGAGGAATTGGGGGTCTCTCAGTAATAGGGTCAATGTAAGTCGAGGTCAACACGATGACGGTTAACAACAAAGCAGGCAAATGCATCACCCCTGTTACTGTTGCTGTGACTACAGTGGAGATCCTGTTTTTCACTGGTGAAGCAGAAAGCTCTGGCAAGGTACTTAGTCTGGACATCTGGGAAGGTGACAGCTGCAAGTCGGACAATAGCATGATGGAAATCTCCTGGTGCACCCCCACAGTCAATCCCAGATTGGGGGCCAAAGCTGGGCTTGGGTGCCCTTCTGCTACCGTTGCAGAGGCAAGGAGAAAAATGTTGCACAAGCAGGTACTCGACAATGGCAACTTGTGGTGCCCATGCCAGTGGAGCAACAAATCCATGCCCTGGTTTTCCGCCCTGGCTTCAAAGGAGCTCTCCAAGGTCCTGCAACCTATTTCCATACAGATTCAGGACAGCTCTTCTGAAGTCAGGCAAAACCTGGATTAACTGCCCCATCGACATGGGATTCACCAGTCACTGCTGATGCTGGATCTCCCTGGTTGTGCCAGTGTAAGTCATAAAGGAGGATTCTGGGTATTGACTGCTACCAATTTACTAGCTGAAAATGGCCAATTAGCTCCAGTGGTATTCTAGGTGCTGTAGAAAACATAATAGTGGCATGGCTTCTGTCCAGAGGTCTGACAGTAGTGGAATACGGAGATAAAGCTGAGAGACCAACAACAGCCAGTGAGAGGCGAACAGAAGAGAACCAATAGTCAAGGGAGGTCCAGCTGCCTACCAGTCACCCTTCACTTTATCGTCCTTCTGCTATTGCTCTCTCTTGTCCTTCAATATTTGTTCATTTCCCTCTTGATTCAGGGGTGATTTTTCATAGCTCAGTCCTTTAAAAAAACCTGCCACAAAGTTAAATTACTTCATGATAATTCAATAAATTCTAGCTTGAGGAAGGGCTGCCCAATTTAGTTTACTGCCCAAGGCAAAGGACAAAATGGCATGTGTACACACACACACACACACACACACACATTTTATGTACAAAAGCAAATCAGACTGGGACTTTAGTCTTACTTCCAAGCTAGTGATGGAATATTTTCCTTCACTGTACCCAAGGACATCTGGCTGGCTTAGGAAACAGTGGAAGAAAGGAGGCCTTTGCCATCCTCTAGCATCTGCTGCCTGAGGCAGAAGTTGCATTTTGCTTCACAGTAGAGGCAGACTTAGATATCCATGTTTTCAACTTCTATGGACAGGCAAATTTAAACGTAAAACATCTATCACTTGTGATTAACCCATTTACATGTGTAGAAACATGGGGTGGGGTGGTAATCTCATCCTGCTTTTGAACTGCCTCTCCTCTGACTCACTGCTGCTGTGAGATCAGATGGATTATTTGTGTGATCCAGTGGGTGAAAGACAGGCTCTGGGATTCTTCTCCACAACCCATGAGACATATTGTTACCCCCCCCCCAATTCCCAGCTCTGGGAATGGAGCAGAAACCAGGCAGGGATTAGAAGGCATAAGTGAAGAGAAAGGGGGCCCATTTGTTACCTCAGTCCTTGCCTCAGGAGTCCCCACGACATCTCATAAATGATTCCAGGCATGGAGAGAGTCGGGAGGTAAATTGATTCTTTGATTCATTGTGACAGGCCAAGGTTGATGAACAGCAGGAGAAAGAGCAGCCAGTACAGGGAAGTAATAGGGTTATGAAACACACAGCTGTTTAGATGGGAATTCCTTTCCCAGCGCTTTCACCTCTGTGTGAATATTTTTGTCTCCCCAGACACATTCCCGATGCTGAATCCATCTACCTCTGGGATTAACTTGTTGCTAATAAGAAAGTTCTACATCAGACTATGGGGCATGTTCACAAGACACCTTGGGTGCTTGAACGTTACGGAAACTTTGTCTGTCATTAAAATGCAGGAAGCTGTCATAGCAGATGGTGGCTTCCATGCCAGGGAAGGGGATCGAGTCGGCTCTGGAATTTCAGTTTGAACACCAGTGAATATGCTAGATCTATTTGTGCAAGAGGGGTCAGCGCCTTGAATAGATCCTTTAAGGTTCAGACTAAAGCCCAAAACAGATTCACCACCCTATTGGCATCAGCCTCCACTGCCTCTCTCTAAATGGGGTAAGGACCATTTGTATGTAGATTCCCTGTGCATGGTAGGACTCTGAAAAATGCATAGCACACACCCTAGGACCCTTCAGTGTGTATATCATCCCTCCACCCACAGAGTGCATGTCAAAGACATTTGATGAGTATCTAACACAGTATTCTGTAGTCCAAGAATGAGAAATATGCAGCTCTGTGGATGTTGTTGGACCTCATCATCCTCTACCAATGGCTATGCTGGGTAGGGCTGATGGGAATTGGAGTTGATCAACATTCCCTATCCCTGCATTAGTCAGGGACATGTCTCTTATCAGATTTTAGAAGCTGGCTCTTTGATCCATGGGCAGCAAAGTTGGAGATGGATTCTCCAAGCTTTTGGTTGCACAGGAACTATGACAAGTACACTTGAATATCCCATGCATCCCATACACAATTTTCAGCTCACAGGCAGCTGTTCACATATATCCAATGTTGTGTGCATAATTTTGCTTCTGACATATTTATACAAGTCTCCACCAGCATGCTATACTGCCTGGTGATGGTGAAAGCTGTAGTTCAATGCACTGTTAGCTGTTCACTGCGTGTTCATATATTGCGGTGGTTCTCAACCTGTGGGTCCCCAGATGTTTGTGGACTTCAGCTCCCAGAAGCCCCAGCCACTATGGTCAATGCTCACGGCTTCTGGGAGCTGAAGTCCAAAAACATCTGGAGACCCACAGGTTGAGAACCACTGATATATTGCATGTCTGTGTACAAATAAAGCACCAGCAACTACCTCTACATGCTTTTCCCCAGTGCTGAGGGCTGCATGAGACATGATCACATTAGAGTTAAACCATGCCAAATCCCTGTAGAGTGACACAGAGAGATTGGACAGGAGAGTGGGACAGAAAGAGAGATTCAGAGAGCCCCATAGTAGTATAAAGTACTAGAGAGACCAAAACATGTAGTGCAGAGGATCAATAGGGGCTAGTAGGGCGTGCTTTGCCATCTGCACTGGTTCCCGGTCCATTTTTGGGTCCAGTTTACTGTGCCAGTATTAATTTTCAAAGCAGAACGTGGAATGTTACTTGGAATGTTAGTGTTAATGTTGCTTCATTGCAAAATAGAGAAAAATTCTTATCAGTTTCCCCAAGTGGCCAGTTTAGATATTGCACCTTGGAAAGTGTGAAAATAATGCAAAAGACAGGCGGCAATACTTCCTGGCTTCAGCACAAGGCAGCCATTCACACAATCCATTCTCCTCCTTTGCCTATTGTTCAGCAAGCAACCACCCAGTGGTGAGTAAAAAGCAAACAATCTATTCCATTCCATTTGCCTGGCTGTTCCAGGCAAAGAAAGTAATGCTGCTCCAGCTGCAAAAAGTAACTAGTTGCTAAACTAACTCATTACAAAATTAGTAACTTCTTAGTTTTGCCTCAAAGCCCTGAACAGTTTGGTTCCATGTCATCTAAAGAATTACTTCCTTCCTGTACATAATTTTCTAGTTCCTTAATCAGAGATGGGTAACCTTTGGTCTACTTGATATTTTCTTAATCAATCACAGTCACTTAGCCACCATGTGGGTTTTACCACATCATACACCCACACTCTGTGGGATGTACTATTTTCATAATTGGATGTATTTATGGCTGGAATAAATGTCTGAAAGTGTGCTGGGTGTAAGCATATGCCAAGTCAAGATGACCTCAGACATGATAAGATCATAAATTCAGAGAGGATTAGGTGGTAAAGCCTGATGCTGATGATCTTGTCATGATCCTTTCAAAAACTGCAAGCTACGACCACTCCTGAAAAGAATAGTAGGCAAAACTGCCCAGGTGAAGCAATCAGAGAACCTACTGTGAGCATACCTTACAGAGACCTTTCCTATTCATGCTACCTGACCAAAACATTAAGAGATTGTCAGGACTCCCATCAATGTTTTGTCACCAGAGTTAAGACAATCAGCCCATTCTGGACTCCTTTGTCAATCCCTTGAGAAAGGCATTACTGCTTTGTCTACACACCATCCTTCAGGGCAGAAAATAGGGTATAAACCCCCCAGCTCCAGCCCTAGTAACCTGTATTGCATGGTAGTATGTAGGTCTTGTTAGACTGCATGTGGTACTCCAGATTCCTCTGTGCTACCCACAGAAGCTGCTGTCTGAGCCACTCCACTTCAATCTTCTGCTTCAAGGCTGGTAACTATCATGTTTTCAACCCAGTCTCTCTCTATCTAACCTTTCTTGCCTCGCTTTCTGATAGCCTTGTATGGTTCTTGAGAGTGTCTGATTTCTTGTGCGTTTGTTAATTCCATATATAATATTCTGTTTTACTCTTAACTGGAGTCCTCTCTACAGATCTTGCCATTACCCTTCTCTTACAGGCTTCCTCTGAGCTATAATTCCCCAAATTCTAAAGAGATGCTGGCATTGCAAGTGGACCTCAAAGTCCCCCTCCCTCTTAGGGTAACAAGGGCATACTAATGAATTATAGGAATTGGAGTCCAAAATGTCTGGATAGTGAAAGGTTCCATATCCTTGCCTTGTAAGATTTTCATTAGAGGGCCTTATCACAGTGTCCTTGGCAAATGAAGTAAGGAAGATGACTACAGTAGACCCTCCACATTCATGGGGAATAGGGAAACAGAATCCCCACAAATGTCAAAAAACCATGAATAACCATGGGCAGCTGTGCAGGAGAGTGTGGGGAAAGACCTTCCCCCTCTTTTCTCTCTCACCACCCCGGCCAGCACAATTGCCGCAGGAGATCTTTCCATCCCTTCACGCTCCCACCTGCCCCTGGGGCAATCGTGCCAGCAGCCGTGGGCAGGAGATGGTGATGGGGAGGAAAAGACCTTTCCTCTCCTTCACTCCCCCATCTGCCACTGGGGCGATTGAGCTAGCAGCGGTGGGCCAGAGAGAGCACCCACTGTTGGCCAGGGAATGGGAGAGGTAGAATGGAGGGGGAGGCAAGCTGGCTCTGTGAATAATCAAATCTATGAGTGTCAAACCCCTGAATGTGGAGGGAGAATTGTACTAAGGAGAGAACCTCTGCAGTGATGGCACCCTGGTTTGGGAGCAGTCTCTTCAGGGAAGTTCACCTGACCCCCATTTTGGCAGTTTTGTATTTTCCAAGGTATTTAATTGGTTTTTAAAGCTGCCTTTACTTATTTACTCATTTACTTATTTATTTCTTTATTTATAAAATTTATTTATGAAATAAATGAATAAAAAATAACTAGTGATGGTTTTAGGTTAGTTCTTAAAATGTTTTTGCACTGGTTTTGTGCTTCTTTCTGATAGCTTTGTGCTGATTCTACTGATGCCCTTATTAATTAAATTTTGGTATAATTTTGATAATGTCTATATTTTATCATTTAATATTTTTGTAAAACATCCAGGGTGGTATAAATATATATGATACATAAAAAAGAAACACAGATTAACAGGGAGTGAGAAGGAAGTCTTTTAATAAATAGGCAAAATTGGTCCTCAGAGTGATTTGTCAAAGTTTGGAAAAGTTTCTTGTTTGAACTACAATTCCTGGAATTCCTCATTCAACTGAAGTTGTAATTCAACTCCTCCCCCATATTTCCAAACTCTATATTTGTAGCATGCACCCCTATTTCTACAGATAAGTTGGACCATGTGATGATAAAAAAAATGGCATGATTAATTAAACTGTGGACAATCTTGGCTGATGAACTGGAAACCTCTGAGTCTTCCCTGGGGGTTCTTCTTCCCTTCTACACTCCTCTCCATAACACTTCCACCCAGCTCTAGCATTTTGCAAGTCCTCACAAGCTTAAGGACAGATCATATGCAATTAAGAAAATTCCCATTGTTAGTGTTAATAACAGAAGGATCATAACAGGCTCAAATATTTGGTAATACAGTACTTTTACTCCAATACCCCCACCCAGTGGCTGATCTATTACAGATTTAAAAAGAAAATCTTCAACTCCTACAGTTATCCCATGCCCAATTTTTTTTTTCAAAAACAGCTCTCACTCTCCTTCACCTATTTTGCTTCCTCCCAAATGCATTTTTATTTATCCCTTCTTCACCCTCCCTCACCTGCTCTCAGATCTCTACATTCCCCTTCTTTCCCTTAAGAAAAAGAGTTTGCAGCTTCACAGGAAGCTTCACAGGAAGGGAGGTGATGGCTTTGCAGCTTGCAGGGTTGAAACGCCAGCGTTATTTGATTTCCAGGGATGATGTCTCTCTGCCCTTCTTCCAATATGCTGTTCCTGGATTTTTCTCCTGCAGTAATGTATTGTTGTGAACAATTTTTTTCCTATTGAAAAATATCTGTGGATGGTAGTGGCTAGAATGAGCTATTAATACCCATTAGCTTTACAAAACACCTGCTTTGGGTGGACATGAAAAGTGGTAGTACTGGATTGGGGTCTCCTTAGGGACATGACTGTTGGGATATTGATGATGAGCCTGATTCCCTCCCAATCCCACATGAAGCATACTGAATTAACCATACCACCTTACACAGGAAGTGGGAGATGAAACTTAGGAATGTTCTCCTGTGCAAAAACGCAATGCAAAATGGAGGGTGGGGTGTATTTCAGTCTTTGAAAGCAAGTTTCTTGTCTTCATGGTTTCAGGTAATGATAAGAAAAAGATGTGCTCAATAGCAACTGAGGCCTCAGAGAGAGCACTATTCCAGGGCTTCCATTGGCCAAGAACCTTCACTTCCATTCTCTGTTCTCCTATCCCAGCTTTCCCCATGCTGGCTGGGGGATTGTGGGAGCTGTAGTCCAATACATTTGGAGAGAGGCTATCTGGGGAAACCTATCCGGTCTCATCTAACCACACTTACTCCCAGATCCTGACTTCTGTTCTCTCTTACCATCTCTTACTGTCTTTGCTGAAACATTCTGAAAAATGCAAGAAGGTAGTGTAGTGATTGGTTAGACCTGTGCCTGTAACCCAGATTCAAGTGCCCACTCTGCCACGAATCTGACTATGTGATCTTGGACCAGTCTCTTTTTTTCCAGCCTAACATATCACCACTAGGTCATTGTGAAGATGAAATGACTTGGAGAGAGGTTGGGAGGGGAGGGGAGACCCAGGTCTGTTGCATCATTTTCTCTAAAGCAGATTATGAGTGTAAAAGATGAAAAAAGATACTCTATGTACAACCTTTGGGATGCATTAGATAGATTTAACATGTGTATGCAAAACAGTATTCCTTACATATACCTGCATGCAGAATTTGCGTTTCTCAAGACAGAGATGTTGCTTTACTGTAACTACGCATGAAATAGAAATGTTGTGTTCATTTTTTTTAATGATTCTTTTCTCTTTCGATATATATATTTCTAAACAGTGAGTGGTAATGCTTAGGGTTTTGAGAAGAGCTGTAAAATTTTAGGTTTGCACCATTGTTTAGAGATCTCTTATGGAGAAAGGAAAGGAATCATTTTTGAAAACAATGTGAGAAGTCAGATCTGATCCTGTCTGGGCTGATTTGCACATTCTGAGAACACCCTGAGCACCCATTGGTATGCCACATTCCAAATACAAATCTTGGCTTTATGGATTTAAGTGTTTATATTGAAGTGGAACCGTTGCCTTTCAGCATCCTTCAAAAACTCTTCTTCTGTTGAGATGTTTCAATAAGTAAATAATATAAGCTGAACCCACTAAAGACCAGACAGATCTTTAGTCAACAGATGAGCATGCTTTCAAAATGCTAAATAGTTTGTGACTGGACCATAGTCTGGCTCAACATATTTGCCTCAATAAATTGCTTTGCACTTTTTGTACCTGAGAATTGGCAGCCTTTTCATTCTGCCTGAAGGAGAGCTCCGTGTAACTTGAAAGTATGCATAAAATTCCATCAGCAGATGCTGGTCCAGCCAAGGATATCTCTCTGTTTTGATTTTTATAAGGTTCTGATAGATTTCATTATTTGTCTGCCTTCACAAGTCTTACCAGATTGGAGGGAAAGAGCGGAGGAAAGTTTAATGCATTGCTCCTGCTGTTATCATAACAGCCTCCTCTGACTACCACTGCCAGGATGGTTCTGGTTCTGCTTGGTGGATAACATGTTGGTTGTGTGTGTGTGTGTGTGTGTGTGTGTGTGTGCATGCATGTGCATGTGTGTGTTAACTCCAGGTCAAGAGATCAGAGATAGGAAAACAGACTCCATGCTGGTAATGCAGACATTCTGCCTGCCAGGCAAACAAACGTAATTCTCTCTCTCTCTCCTTCTCCCCCTCTCCACACACACACTGCAGTGCTGAGCTCTTCACTGTGAGCTTCTGGAGCAACAGCCAGGGAATGTGCTTTAACTCAGAGAGAAATGTCCTCCAGGTCTTGAAAGCTCAGCCCTTTTCGGGAGACCTGTGACTGTGTGGCCCTTGGGGAAGGGAGGCTGGGTGGGATGTGCTAGATATTCCTGCTTCCAGCCTCCCCCATGCACATCTGACCATCTGCACAGGCCTTATGACATCTGCTCCTGTGCCCTACACATATCCTTGCCACGCTTCCAAAGAGAGCTCGGGACCTTTTGGACTCTACTTTCCAGAGCCCCCCACCAGCATGGGCTGTAGCCATGCTGCCTTGGGTAATTCGGGAGCTGCTGTCTGGAGAAGAAGGAAGGGTAAAGTTCTGTGTTCTCTTTACAGGGCAGTCGGGTTTACTAGCTTGATTTGTGGTAGAAAATCAAGGGCCAAATGCTGTGTTAGGTATGGGGAACTTGTGACCTTCTGGGTGTTGTTGAGCTAAGACTCCCATAAATCTTAGGTAATGGTGGTTATAGGCATTGCAATCCAACTGGGAGAACCACACATTCCCATTTATGGTACGCATGGTGAGAACAGACCTGCATTTTTAAATGGAAGCCTGCCCCAATGGAGCTACGTAAAATGAGTGCTGGTAGCAGGGCTGTCATTAAGCTGTGAGGCAGTTGTCTCAGGCCATTTCTGCACTAGACTGTTATAGTGCTATTATTCTACTTTCAACATCCTATGGAATCCTGGGGTTTGCAGTTTAGGGAGGGGCCTCAAAGGCCCCCAGTGTTCCATAGGATGTTGAAAGTGGAATAATAGCACTATAACAGTCTAGTGCAGAAATGGCCTCAGCAGCAGCAGAAGTTCACCTTTCCCACCATTCCTGTTCAGTCTCCAAAGCTGGCTTCTCCAGTGCCTTGTGAGCTGATCAGCTCGAGTGCAGAAGGGCTGTAGTCTCATGGCCACTGTCCAAGTAAGATCCAGCCTGGTCACATTCAGTACTTGGGGTGCAGGAGGCACCATCTTCTTCTCCTTTGCTTCAAGCAGAGGAAAGGGTTTTGGCTGGCCCTAGATAGCAATGAGTGGTGAGACAGTGACTGTATCAGGGGTGGCAGTGTATCTTCTCCAGGTTTTAGCCCAGACCTCAAAGGAGTTACCCAAGATGCTAAACACTACTCCCAAAACACAATCAGCACCTTGGACGGGGCCTTTAAAGTTCAGACTATGGATTCACCTCCCCAGGAACATGGGAGCCAACAGCCACGACTGCCTGGGATTTAACCCATCTTGGGGAACGCACAGGTGAATGAAGATCAAGCATCCCTATGAGCATACACATACACACACCAGGGATTTCCCACCCCCTTGCAGTCTGTTCACTGAAGTACTTCTGCCTCACTCAGGTGCTGATGCAAAGGCCAGACATTGGCAGTAAAGAGTTACACATAATGAGTTACTCATTCCTTCATAGAAATTTAATGAATATATTCTAAAAATGGCTGGCAAACCTTTCACACTGTGCATTTCCCCAAGAACAAAAGCTCAAGTAATTCATAATGAGTTACATGTAACTCATTCCTTCATAGAAATTTAATGAATATATTCTAAAAATGGCTGGAAAACCTTTCACACAATTCCTTTCCCCAAGAACACAAGTGCAACTCGATGGTATTAAGACTGTAATGTGTCAAAGGAAACATTGCCTCTTACACTCCAGCAAAATGTTTCATGTTGTGTTGCATTCATTAGGTGTGTGAATTACAAAGCAATTATAAACCATATAAAACCATTCATTGATTGGGTGTACTGATCTTATAAACATTTTCATCTCATGTTTGACTTGAATTAGTGAAAGGATGTTCCCTGTCATCTCTCTATTATATTAACTCCAGTAACAAACAAGTAGCATCCCATGAAATTCCAACAAAAATTATCAATCAATTCCCTTGCCTTGTGCAGATGTGTTATATCAAGTTAATTATGTTAGAAACTTCCCACAGATGTTTTGCAGTCCTACATTAACAAAAGGGCCAATGACAGTTTACCAATACCAGGCTATTTGCCATTTTTGCAATCATACCAGAATTTAATGCAATATCTGTCCACTCAGAATTGTTTTGCTAAATACGATAGCATTTACTCCTAGGTAAGTGCATTTCAGAGCCAGAATGGTGTAGAGGGATGAGCATTGGATTCCAACCCCAGAGACCAGGGTTTGACTCTCTGCAAGGAAACTCACTAGGTGACCTTGGACAAGTCATACACTGTCAGTCCCAGAAAACCCCATGATAAGTTCGCCTTAGGATTCCCGTAAATCAGAAATGACTTGAAGGCACACAACAACAATAAACACATTTAGATCACATCTCCACGATAATTCTGTTGAAATAGCTGTGTTTAAGTAATTCCAGGACCTTAAGGACCAAGGGGCACCTATGTAGATATGATTTGCTCCATAAATTTCATGGTTCCTTCTTCACAGTCTTTGAATTGGAAATGTCCATCATATATGTAGAAAAGTGCCACACTTCACGTGTTTCCCAACAACTTGAAAACAAAACTGGCTGCTAAATAATTTTACTGGCACTAGGTACTATCCACATTTTCCCCTGGTATTCTTGCTTGTGTTAAAAAAAATACTCAAGTCCATCTCTCAAAGATTTGTGCATATATCCCTGAGGTTCTTAATACCAGAAATATTTATTGAGTATAGCAATTGTTCCTTTGATTGCCATTATTATTGAACAAGTGCCGCATTTCTAAAGCATGACAATTAATACAGTACTGAAGAAAACATTTTTTTAATGTTTGGCCCTCCAAATGCCCTTTTCATCACAGGTAGAGTAATGGGGAAGCCAGCCATTTGTATATGGAGAAAAGCAGATACTTGTGATTCCATGCAAATATGGTAAAATAGACAATTAAGACTTGAATTCTACTGGCTATTCTCAATTAGACTAGGGCCACCCCCCTCATCAACAGTTGAATAGTAATCAACATGTAAGCAAATCTCATTGATTCCATAGGGTCTCGTCTAGTTGAGGACTAAGCAGAAGATTCAGGCCTAGCAGTGCAAATGTCTCAACTCAAATGGATCCACTGGGTTCAAAAGGACATCGAGAAGAATTGATATAGAATTGTGGAAGTCTTATGCACATTTTGATCTGAATGGGGCTTACCTCCAAGTAAGAATGCATAGTGTTGTTACCATACCCTACCACCGCTCCTGTGAGATATACAATTTTCATAAATTGGACTTATTAATGACCAGAGAACATGATTGAGATCATGTTGGCTGGAGAACACAGCCAGGGTCACACAGACCAGAGAATTGTTCAGGGTCATGAAAGTTCAGTCCTGTGGGAAAGCCATTATGGCTTTGTCAATATATCCCTTCAAGATGTGAAATAGGGTATAAACCCCTAGCTTTGCCCCCATCCAATAGTAGTACGTAGTATGTAGAATGTAGAATGTAGTGCCCCAGACTGCCATTCCCCTGTGCTACCGTCAGATGCTGTCTGAGACCCTCCACTGTGACCTCTTTCTTCAAGACTGGTAACTTTCACCCTTTCCATCCCTAATCTCTCTCTATCCAACCTTTCTTGCCTCACTTTCTGATAGTCTTGTATGATTCTCATGAGTGTCTGATTTCTTCTATGTTTGTCAATTCAGTTAAAATATTTTGTTTAACTTTAACTGGAGTCCTCTGTACTGGTATACATGGGTTAAAAAATCCTGCTGTTACCCTCCTCTTGCAGGCCTCCTTTGAGCTATAATTCCTCCAAATTCTAAGGAGACATGGACAATGTAGGTGGACCCCATATCCGCCACCTCTTAGGCTAACAGTATTACAGTCTCATGTTGCAATTGTGCGTGTGTGTGCGTATATATGTGTGTGTGTGCATGTTTATTTTCAGCTAGAAGCCCCGCTGAGTTCAACAGCTCAAGTAAAGGTGCATAGAAATGCAACTTTAGGCATTTCAGAGGACTGGGAGGACACATACCCTTCCCCATTGCAGAGGTATGGTACATCTATCGAAATCCTAGTAATTAATTCTAAATGAACTTCTATATGTGTAATGTTCTCTCTTTCTTGGGCAGGGGTGATGCATAGGTTGCCACCCTGAAAACAGCACAGACAAAACAGGCAAACAGTTTCTACCAGACTCAGTCCCCATGGATCAGGTCCTCCTAAGCAGATTCTCAAGTTTTAAAACATGTTTCAACCTTGTGACAGAAATCATGAGTTATGGTTGCAATCCTAAGCAGGTTTACTTGAAAGGGGCACCCTGGGGATGGCTGTTGTCCGTGGAACTTACTTCTGAATAAAGATGTTGTGCATCTTGCATGGAGTCATAGCATCATCAGGTTGCAGGTGGCCTTGTGGACCATCTAGTCCAAACTTCTGCTTGATGTGAGAAATATGGAGCTACAGAATCACCCCAGAGTTGGCTGTCCAGTCTTGGCTTAAAAAGGTCACTCCCATCCATCTACATTATTTGTTCCATGATTCATCCAGAAGGCAAGACTGCAGGCCAAAGTCTGTGTCTGGAACTGCTAAAAAGTCTGCTTAAAAGGCCCTGGTATGTGAAGACTGGCTCTGGTAGAAACCATCTGCCTGTTTTCTCTGTGCTGTTTTCAGGGTGACAGCCTGCCCTTTCCCCAGAAAATGCATCATCAAAAAAGAGAGAACATTTATACATTTCAAGTGGGCAAGGAAGGCCCATGCAGCTTAAGGAATTGCTTGGATTGCTTCAGGAGATGCTGTGCAGGCTTGGAACTTTCCTGGGAAATTCAAGTTATGCTCTGCTATGGATCAGAGTCCTAAAAACTGCTGAGTAGCATTTGTGTTCTGTTTTGTTTTGTGGCAGTATTGTTTTCTAAAACAAGTTTTGAAACTGAAAAATATGCTGTTGGAAGCGGATCCCGGATAATGATGCGCAAACCGCTGAAGCAGCGGTTTTGAGTATCTCTCGGCTGTCAGCTTCTGCTGCGCTGCTGTTTAGCCCCAGAGCTGTGATCTAAGCAAGGAGATGCACTTGGCTTGAATGCTGCTTGGTTTTTAAACATTTTAATCGTCATATTAGATGAATCTCTTCTACACTAGCCTGAGAGACTGATTCTGTCCCTTTTTCCACTGCTTCTGAATACTCAGAGCAGCCCTCTGCTTGTCCTCTAGATGTGTTGGACTGGAGTTTGTAGTGCCCCATGTTTGGAAGGTACCAGGCTGATCCAAGGCAACTGACACAGGGTCCATTAACACTACACAATTATCATGCAATATTCCACTTTAATTGCCAGAGTTCAATCATCTGGACTCCTGGGGGTTACAGTTCCTTCAACGGCCCCAGAAGAGGAGCACCTCTAAAGGAAGTTAAAGGGGAATCATAATGTTAACTACAGTGTTGAGAGTACATCAGCCCTCCAGATTTGCAGATTTCACTTTCACAGATTTGGTTATTTTTGAATTTCTCTAATACTTTCCTCCTCCCCACTTCAAGTGCTTCTTTTCCAGGAAAACCCTCCCTCTCAGTGGCTCTGATCAGGCCACATGGCCCTTTAAAAACCCACCTCTGGTCTCTTCCTTCTCCACCAGCCACTGCCTGGACAACTAAGGATGGCTCACAGTCCAATTTCTTGATACACAAACCTTCTCCTGATGCTTCTCCCACTCCCCAGGATTCCATAGGATGTTGAATGTGGAATAATAGCACTATAACACTCTAGTGTAGAAATGGCCTAGGACTCTGGGACACCAGGGTTTGAATCTCTGCTCAGCTGTGGAAACTCACTAGCTGCCCTTGGAAAAGTCACACTCTCTCAGCCTCAGAGGAAGGCAATGGCAAACCTTCTCTGAAGAAATCTTTTCAAGAAAACCCTTGCTGTAAGCTGAGGCAACTTGAAGGTGACTAAAATAGAAAAGACACGAAAACCTTTTTCACCCTCTGCTGACCTCCCTTCTCTGCCAGATGCTGCAAAAGACAGTGGAGTTCACTTCTTGGACTGCACGTAGCTGCATCACAGTGCTCTTAAAAGGACTGCCATGTGCATTGTTGTCTGCGCAGCCTGGTCATATTGGGAAGCATCTTCCGAAAAGGCAGATGTTTTCCCCATGCCCCACATCCCAAAACACATGCTGTGCTTGCTGTGGAAGGCAAGACAGACGGATTGGCCAGCCAGCACTAGGTTTTTGCCAGTCCCAAGCAAACCACATGGACCAGGGGAAGTGTGATGTCAGCAGGAGATTGAATCCCTTGGCTGCCAGGATGACAGAGGCTGGATGCACTGAGCCAACCTAACCTCTGTCCATAGGGACATCAGAGCCATCTGCTGCTTCCCCTCATGGAAAGGCAGGTGGACCACCACTGCAGTACCATTTGGACCTGAAGAGTTAACTGAGCATCTTCTGTGCATCTGAGACCAGGACTGGCCCTGCCATTGGGCAGAAAAGCGGTGGCGGGAGGAGGCAGAAAAGCCGTGGTCCATTGGCTGCTTGTCTTGGGCATTATGTCTGTTCCCCTCTGCTGGAGGACATACTACCTCTCCTGTGCCTGAAAGAACAAAGAGTCTTGTGACACTGTAAAAATTAACACATTTTATTTGACAAAAGCCTTTACTTACTGCAGTCTCCTTTGTCAAACTCACTGAGTGTTTGCTGGCAGATTATTGTACCCGTGCCTGTATGGGGGTGAATGGCTAGAAGGTGTAATTGTTATTTTGGAGGAAATCAAAATGCAAAAGTGCAAGCAGAGTTCCTTGCTTTAAGTGTGGTGGTTGACAATCAGTAACTTGATGGAAATAACAAGCATCATTACATTGAGCATATGTAAGGTGATAAAAAGTCTTGGCCCTTATTGAAGGCCCATTGTCTTAGCACGAGTGTGGAACCAAGACCAAACTGCCAGTCCAGCTGGCTTCTAAATGTGGAAAGGACTCCATTTTGTCGTTTCCCTCAGGCAGCAAAATGTCTTGGGCTAGCCTTGTCAGAGGAAGTGAATGGACCTGTGGGAAGCTGGAGACATTCTGGAGAGCTAGCCCCATGGCACACTTGGTTGTTTTGCTCAGGTTGGGCGGTGTGCAGGATGGATGGATTGGCTGCTGCATGAGATAAAAGCAAGCCTGAGGGGATTTTTTGGGGGAGGGGGTGCTTTGTATTTTCAAACTGAGAAGCAGAGCTTTGTTGCCTTTTCTTTTACTGTCTTTGTCTCCGTCAGCTCATGGCTATTGACAGTGAGGCCTAATTTAACAATCCTTTGGGAGTGTGGCCTGATTTTATTGGCATGTGTCCCTGTCTCCTGCTAACCCAGGTTAAAGAAAGACTTATGAAGTAATCAATCTTATATGTGTATATGTGCATTCAAGTCACCTGGCAACTTATGTTGACCTCATGAATTTCACAGAGTTTTCTTAGG
Source organism: Iguana delicatissima (assembly GCA_948472985.1). Taxonomy (NCBI): domain Eukaryota; kingdom Metazoa; phylum Chordata; class Lepidosauria; order Squamata; family Iguanidae; genus Iguana; species Iguana delicatissima. Next base: position 94,060 of record CAOKZL010002370.1, on the reverse strand, counting down.
CAAGGAATACTCAGAGGTGGCTTTGCCAGTTCCTTCTGCTGAAATATGGTCTACAGCACCTGGTGTCCGTTGGTGGTCTCTCATCAAAGTACAAACCAGGGCTGACCCTGCTTAGCTTCCAAGATCACAGAGGATCTCCTGCCTTTAGGGTATTTAGGCCCCTAAACCCTAATGTGTTGTTGTGTACCTTCAAGTTGTTTCTGACTTATGGTGACCCTAAGGCAAATGTATCATGGGGTTTTCTGGGTCACCCAATAGGTTTCCATGGCTGAGCGAGGAATCAAACTCTTGTCTCCAGGATCATAGCCCAGTGCTCAATCCACTATACCACACTGGCTATCAAACAATCTAATACTTACGTATATACAAAGCAATGGCTCTGAACATGCACTTCAAGTTGTTTCCAACTTCTGGTGAGCCTCTCAGGGTTTTTCTCCCCCAAGATTTGTTCAGAGGGAGTTTGTTTGTCTTTGCCTTCTCTGAGGCTGCCCCCAGTGGATCTCCATGACTGAGTGGGAATTTGAACCCTGGCCTCTCAGACTCCTGGTTCAACACTCAGACCGCTGTATCACACTGGCTGTGAGCATGTACAGGCCATCTTTCCCCATCAGTGAGTAACGTGCCAGAAGCTTAGAAAGGTTACCTTTTGGATTACAGCTCCCACAGTCTCCAACCAGTATGGTCAGTGCCAGCTCTCAGGAGATTCTGGGAATTGGGGAGGAAAAAATTAGGGATGGGCCAACTGAATCCTCGAATCCTCAAATCCTGAGTAAGGATTCGAGATTCCTGAATCCGAAACCCTGTGCCAAAATAGGCAAACAGAATCTTTTGTATCCGCCAACTATATAGATAGTTGGAGACCGGGACGCCGGAAAACCAGGGAGACCGGGATGCCTGAAAATCAAGGAGACCATACATACAAGATAGTAAGCAGGTGAGCCTTTTCCTTGGAGTAATAATGGCCTTTGCTAACAATTTCACAAATTACAGCTGGGGTTGTATTCTAAGATATTTAAATTGAACATTTCATATTTCAGTTCAGTACTTGACTGGAAGCTACCAGCTTGAGATTTCAAGGACAGCTGAAACATTCCTTTGCATAGCTCCCCTGCAAACGTCTTTCAGACACAATTCTGGGGTTTGGAGTTTTACAAGGGGTCACAGCCTTCTCTGACAAAGTGAGCTGGGGCATCATCAAACTACAAACCCCACGATGCCAGAAGGAGCTATGCAAAGAAAATCCAGTTTTGACCTGGATTATCTCTCTTCTGTAGTATGTGGCCCTGTTTACAGAGGCAGGAAAATGTGGGATTAATCCACATTTTCCTGCCTGTGTAGAAAGGGCTTTCATGTCATTTTCAATCTGGGGAGATCCTGAGGCAAAAGTAGGACAATTGTCTTGGGCAGATTTCTTCAGAGGGAGGTTTGCCTTTACCTAGGCTTTTGCTAAGGCTGAGAGAGTGTGTCTTGCTCAAGATTATCCTTCTTTCCCTTGCTTTTTAAACTCTTTTTTAAAAAAAGATTTCAAAGATTTGAGATTCATGAGATTCATGGATTCCCAGAACCTTCTAGGGATTCGGATCTGGATTCAGATTCAGAAAATTGTGGATTCATCCCATCCCTAGAAAAAATGCTGTTCCAGACTCTTCCTCCGGTCCTCAGACCGGAAGTGGTCATACCTGCTTGTTGTCTGCCTTGGGCTTCTGTGTATCAGAGTGTAAACAGTGTTGCGGAAGGAGACGCTTCTAGGACTGGACTTAGTAACTTTACATGGTAGATTGTGCTTCTGTCAGTGTGCAGCCTTCCAGCAAGAGGCTCTTGTGCTAGGTGGAAGGTTAGTGCAACTGTGTAGGACCCAACTGCCCCCTGCAGGCCCTTTGTAGAACTACATAGCTCTGTTAACTGCTTTCAGAATCTATTGTCTCTGTTTCAAAGGCCAGAGCTCTGCAGGGAAATGCTTCTAAGCATCAGCCACCTCAGTACCAAATGTCATGACCAGTGCATGGCCCTGCCAGTGAATCTCTTGGTACAAGGAGCAGCGCTGTGTCTGGAGTCACCGAAATAATATGGTGTGTGGATCTCAATCTCTCTCTCTCTCTCCCTCTCACACACACACACACAGAGACATGAAAAAGGGTTTAATGCTATGCTTTGTACCTCAAATGGGACCAAGACATGGAATTCCCACAACAAGGTGCATCCAGACCAGTGCTTTCCAGATGTTTAGGACTTCAGCCTCATCATCCTTGTTCACCTGTCTACTGGCTGAGGCTGATGGGAGTTGCAGTCAAAGACATGAAGAGGCACATTAAGTTGATGATGAGTGCACCAGACAATTCAGGCAGTATGGTGCAAGATCTCGAAGCCCTGGAGGGAGGTCCAAAGGCATTAGAGGAGATGCCTGGGTACAGCATTTGGATCACATGATCAGAGAATTATGCACAAGAATACTGGGAAAGACCTGGAGGCCGGAGGGATGGGAGGTATGTGAGAAAGAACCTGTCAGATTGCTCAACTGTTACACTGGTACCCTTGCTAGACAAAGCAACCACTCTGTGCATTTGGGGTGCCCCATTTTATATTAGGGTATCCAGAAAGGAGAGGTCATTTCCTTAAATCTCCTTTAGGTTCAACATTATTATAGAAAAGAAGGAAGCCGCAACAGCTGTAGTGAAAATGTGATTTCCCTAAGGGGTTTTCATAACCGACCCTGATGGAGGAGCTGTCAAAGTTTCCCATTATTTCATAGGTCATGGATTCATCAGTTTTGAGTAGGGGTTTACCATAAACATGACATTTTCTGATAGATAGGAGCTCAAGCTTGCAGTTGCAAATAGCAGACTTTGCAGTATGGCAAAGTAAATATATCAAGAAAGTATGGAAACTTTTTGTAAGGGCTGGACAGGGAGGGAAAAACTGTGCAGGTTGTTGAGATTCTCTAGCCTTCTTCCACCAGGGTGCCATCCAGATGTGTTGGACTACAGTGTGACAAACGAGGATTGTGGGAACTGTACTCCAGCACATCTGGAAGATGCCAGTTTAGAGAAGGGTGGACAACACATTAAAAGTCTGTCATTAGACTAAACTACACTAATATATCTGGTTCCAGGCCAAGTGAGACTTCTGAAAGATATTGCCTCTCTTCTTGACCCATCCAGTGCCTTGACAGATTTATGTTGAAGTTCCCAAGTTTAAAGAGATTCAGGTCTGGTGTGAACAGACAACAGAGGCAGGAAAGAGAAGAAACAAGAAGAGGGATTTAGGCACACAGTGGGAAGCCTTATTTAGGTGACCTTCCCCCTGGATCATCAGATGGTGCCAGGGTTAGGCCCACGGCCTCTGATGTCATTGTTTCCTGGGTAGCTTGTTTTGCTACATCCAGTCTTTTCCAACCTTGGCCCCTCCAGCTACTTTGACCTACTCACCATCAGCCTGAGCCAGCATGACCAATGGTCAGGGATGATGGGAGTTTTAGTCCCAAGTAGGTACAGAGGGTTCCAGGTCGGCAAAAGCTGTTGAAGTATTTGAAAAAGCTCTCAGAATCACTGTGTTATGGTGAATGTATATTTGTCAGTGCTTCTGCCAGCATCTTTCTCTCTTGCCTCCCTGTTTTTTGAAGTCAAACCTGACCTGAGACAAAAAGCTCTGTGAATCTAGTGCATTGCTTTGTGAGTTTTTAATTGTGCCTTGGAAAGGTACTAAGAGTATGTGTGGCTGTAGCCTAGGTAACTAAATGGGTGCCCTGAATCACTGTCATTCAGTGGCTGAGCTTGGAGTGCGTGGATGGGGGAGCGAAGGGGCGGGGCTATGGTGTGGGGGGGCATGGCCTCAGTGCATGGCGCATGACCACTGTGTATGGAGACGAGGCCAGGACATGTGGGAGCGTGGCTGCTGTGGGAGGCATGGCCAGGACATGTGGGGGTGTGGCTACGAGCCGGGATGCCCCCAAAACATTGCTGCCCGAGGCGAAGCGCCCCCTCTGCCCCCCTGATTCCTATGCTACTGCTGACATTTTGTTGTCTTCACCAGTGTTGTGTACTTCTTTAATTTTACTCTTTGGATCTCCCCCTCCCTCCTTGATTTGTTTATGGTTGCCAGTTAACCAGAACCTTACAGATCTGGTCCACACTTTTATGCTCTTGGGCTTGGTGGATAGTTAGAACTGGAAAATGCAAAACTGGAGCAGTGAGAACCCTGACTGGGCCATCTTTCCTGCTAGTGTTATATGTGGCAGCTATCACAGGCAAGTTATCTGCAGGCTACTGCTATAAAGAATTGTCCACCAGAAGATTATGCTATAATAAATTTGATGGTGGCTGAAATAACACAGTTATGTTGTTCTCTTTGTCCCATCACCCTCACCGGTACATTTGGTGGGAACACAAGAGAGGGCCTTCTTGGTGGCTGCTCCCAGACTCCAGAATGCCATTCCTAGAGTGGTTAGACTGGTGCCTTCTTTGCTGTCCTTCTCTCTGAATTGAGAAAAAAGACAGGATATAAATAATAATATCATCTGGAATCTTCTATTGTGGTGTACATTATGTAACCTTGTGTATATTTGGCTGCATAGTAGCTGATAGTGAATTGCAAAAATGCATAATGGGGCACTGGCATGAGTATTGCGAAGTGCATTGGCACTCCTTAGTTGGTGTCGCAATGCACAACAGGATCAATGCCCCTCGCTCTCAAGGTTCATCGGTCATGTTGTGTGTCAATCCCAGTGTGCATTGGTCACTTTGCTGGGTCCCCTACATGGGAACGTGACTGCAGCCTTTTACTGGATATGGACATTGCAGAATTACCCAGTTCTCATTCCTGCAGATGTAGGTCCACCTATGAAGACATAAGTCCCAAACAGGATTCTGGCCAATAATATACAGCAACATGGCTAGGAATCCTGGCGATGCTTAAGTGAATTCGTCTTGTGGAGGACATGTGTTGCCCACACAAAGTTTTTGTTTGGATTCACATTAGGGATAGGTGTGAATTTCATGATATATAATTTTTGAACAATTTACCAAAATCTACAGATCTCTTCGTATTAAGGAGGGGAAGAATTTGAATTTTGCAAAAAGTTGAAGAAAACGCAAACCCAACAAATTTTTTGCATTTTTTTCCAAGACCCAATGCTTAACTCAAAATAAAATAAAATAAAATAAAATAAAATAAAATAAAATAAAATAAAATAAAATAAAATATCCTGGCTTCTGATGCTGAATTAGGGCTGACATCTGTTCCCCTCCCCCAAAAGACTTCTCATGTTTAATGGCTATATGAAAAACAGGTATAGTGCACCATGTTGTGAACTGTTGCACCTTTTAAATCTGGCCAATGTACGATTATGAGAATTTGGTTTGTTCGTCTTTGAGGATTTGTAAGTCCAAACAAATTAATAAAACATTTTGTAAACTTCATATTGTGGACAAAAAGAATCCGAGCTTTAAAAAATTCAAATATGAGAGAAAGAGAAACTGATAGATTTTTCCATTCCAGTTAATACACATGAATTCAGTACATATGAGAGTTACACCACAGGTCTGCCAATCCTCTGTGTCAGTGCAGAGGACAATGTCTGCTGTGCGAAATTTTGCATACAAACATAGTGCTTAAATCTCCTTTCATTTCTGGATTGGTTCTACAGCAGGGCTTTCTCAAAAGGCATTCCTGGGCAGGCTGGGAGTCCTCAGAAGCTTATTTGTCCTCTCGATGAAATCTGAAATGGCTGACCAGCTTCCTCAAAAGACTGTTTGACCACTACTCCCAATCCTCCAAATGCAGCCACAGGAAAATTTTGGAGTGTTTCCCATGAAATGCACTCTGCTTATGTGTGGGGTGTGTAGTGATGCCTAGAGCCAGTGTGATGTAATACAGCAACAGAGTACGATCCTGGAGACCAGAGTTCACTTTCCTGCTTGGCCATAGAAACCCGGTGGGTGACCTCGGGCATGACACACACTCTCAGCCCCCAGAAAACCCTATGATAACTTCACCTTAGGGTCACCATAAGTGGGAAACGACTTGAAGGCACACAAGAACAACAATCCCTGGCCTGCATCAGGTGGCTGTGTAAACTGTGGTTACCAGAGGGGCAAATGGAGAGGGCTCCTGTCCCTTTAAAGGTTGTGGAAAAGAATTAATTTTGGTAAGTGTTGCTTGCTACCTGGTTAGACAACAAACAGTGCCAACTGAAATTCCTTCTTTGACACAACCATTGTGTCAGGTGCAGGTGCCTGCAGCAGTTTTCAGGCCGGCAACCCTACCTAGCACTCTGCTCGCACAGTACTGAATGATGTCCAGAAGCTCCATGGCGCATGATTCGATGTGGCAAGGCTTCTCCAAAGCCAGAAAGGCTGGAAGACTTTGTATTAAACAAGCCACAGAGACTGCTTGGGAGTCCCTTGGGAGAGATGTTCTGCATACAACTGTGGCTGTCAACAATTGTTTTTTGTTGACTAAACTGTCATTAAAAAAGGGAAAAAAAGAATTAGGAGTCATATTTAAATCAATTTGCCTCTTCCCAGACTTCCCTCCAGGGGCTTTTCCGCTAATACTGAAGGAAGAGCATTATATCTTGTAGACGGAGATAACGGATAAAAGCAATTACTCATTGTCAGAAGCTGAGTGTAAATATTTTAAATATTTAAATACGGGTAAATACGCCCTTAACTGTCAGCAATGGATGTCTGTACCTCCACACAGATCAAGCAGGCAAATTGTTACACCAAAGGAAAAATGGACACCGATCTAAAATCAGAAATGGCAGTATTAAAAAACCAGTGGGAGAACACTTCAGCCTCCCAGGACACACAAACAACTGAGCTTAAAGTGGTAGTTGTGGTGTGAAGAAACTTCAAAGAGAGATTACAGCTAAGAGACGGCCGACTGAGTTATAATTCAGCTGGAAGCGCCGGTATCTCACCAGAGGTTTGAATCAGGATAATGGTTTCTTATCACGTTACTTGTGTTAATAATTGGCTTATCTACCATAAGGATGTTTGTCTTACTGGGAACAGTTGTGTGAATGGCCAATATTAATAATTTTTGAATAGATAGCCATGTCAGCTCGTTGTAGTAAAAGGGAAAGGTCGGGGGAGAAGAAAAGAATCATGTGCCATCGTAACATCATTTTGTCAGTTGTATATATACGGGCAGATAAATAGAGCACACTTCATGTGCTTCATGATCTTTAGTCCGCAAAGCTTGTGCTTTAAGTCTTTTTGTAGTTTTTGCTGCAACAGAGCTACTCCTTTGGAAATTGTAAATATATTATCTTCAGTTTAAGAATCTGAAATGTAAATTGTTTCCCTACTGCAACAATGCACAGAAGAGCGAAAAGAGCAACACAAAGAGGTCCAAATCTCATCAGAATAGTGGGAGATCTAAATGTGTGTGTGGGGGGGAAATGTACTGACTTTTTTTTTTTTAAGCTGAGTCGGTTAGTCTCCTCATACTGTAATAATTGCATCCTGAAAGGCAAATAGATCTGCTGGTGTTGGACACAAACGGGACTCAAAAGCTACCTTTTAAGTCTTGTTCCCATCAAATTTGACACGTGAGGGAGGCAGGCAGGGGCCTTTGAATGGCCAGCACACAAAGGAGGGTGCCCTTCAGTTTCAGTCCCACCAGTTAATCAAGGACAAACGTTAATCTGTGATTAAAGCCTCACTTGATTACTCTGGCAATTACATTGAATAAAGCTTGCCCCTCTGGTCCCCCTTCCCTTAATGTGTGGAAACTGTTATCAAAGTGGGAGGCCAGCCTTACCAAGGAGACCTGAGCGGTTGCTAGGAGAGGCCTAAGCCCTACCCACTCATTTCGAGTGCCCCACTCGATTGGACCAAGACGACAGAGTGACAGGATGCTCAGCCCGGTCCAGTTTCATCAGGAGAGAAATGACTAGATGTTATGGAAAAATACGCGGCTGGTCTGGTCTTTAGGCTTGGCGCCTCCCCAACCTACTTGCAGAGAACGTTGTGTTTGTACCAAGAAATGTTCAAGTCGCAAGGAGCGCCTGCATGTAGTCTGAAGTGGGACAGCCCTAAAGCAGTGAAAGAAATAGCTTCGTATTATTCCTAACTTTGTGGGGTAATGAGTTGTGCTTAACTGCTGTCAAGTTGGCTTTGACTTAACAGTGATCCTATGAATAAGATGCTTCCCAGACAGCCTGTTACGAACAGCCCTGCTCAGCAGTGTGTGGAGGGGGCCTGCGGTGCATGGGGGTGTGGCCCAATGTGTGGGGGCGTGGCCACAGTGCGTGGGGGCATGGCCAGGGCATGCGGGGGTGTGGCTATGAGCTGGGATGCCCCCCAAACATTGCCATCCGGGGCGAAGCCGCCCCTCGTTTCTATGCGACTGGGTCTTGCAAACCCAGGGCTGTGGCTTCCTTGACTGACTCAATCCACCTGTATTGTAGGCTTTTTTCCTACTGCCTCCCACTTTACCGAGTCGACAGCATGCTTCTATTGTTTTGTGCTTTCAAGTCATTTCCGACGTACGGTGATCCTAAGGCAAATCTATCCTGAGTTTATTTTGCGGGGGCAAGATTTGTCTGGGGTGGTTGCCTTTGCTTTTCTCTGACGCTGAAAGAATGGGACTTGTCCACTGTCACCCGGTGAGTTTCCAGAGCCAAGCAGATTGAAAACCTGATCCCAAGAGTCATAGTCCAATGCTCAAGCCACTATATCATGCTGGCTCCACTGGCCTAAATGTCGTTACACAAGCAGCTGCAATTTCTGCGAGGTTGCACAAGGGTGATGTCATATCTAGCTCTGGGACACTGGCATCAACCAAGGCACACGGCGTCAGAGCTTCCATTAATGTGGCTCCCAGTGGGTAGTGAGCTGGATTAACTCCTGCACAGTGGAAAAGTGCATGGCTGTACTGCCTGTTGGTACTGCAAGAGTACAGTCCAGTACTGCAGCCTAGTTACCCTTCTGTAGAGTTATGCGACACAACCAGTGAACAGGATCTTGGCTATTACCTCCACATTGGTCTGATATAAATGTAAAAGGGGGATAAGGTGGGAGATTTCAGGATGCCCCTGATAATATATCCAGGAGGTGGCCAGCAAAGCAGTCCATCACTATTCCTCGGGAAGTTCCTTTGTCAGAGAATAGTGGAAACACCTCAAACAGGGGAAGGAATTGTTTTTCTCTTTGGAAGGACAAGTTCTCCCTTCCTCTGGCAGGCCCCATCAAGTAGTTTGGATGGCATAAAGGAGGGGGGCACCAATCCTCTCCCCCACAATATCTGGTTCCACCTCCAGGGCCCACGTCAAGTTTCTCTGTCCAAAGAGGCAAGCTGCTCCATGGTTCCCCCCTATGCAGAGAAATTCCCTTCATATGCACCTTGCCATCTAACCGAGTAGCAGAGAGTCCATTATCAAATATGGGCATCCCTCCCGCCTGCCTTGCTCATCTTCCCGATGAGGAGGAGGATGGTACTCCACCAGATCCTTTGCAGGCTGGACTGAGGTCATTTGTAATCCAGATGAGGCCCACATAATGGACGTTCCCTTCATGTCCTCTTGAACATGAAGGGAATGTCATGTTTTGTACAAAGACATCCATTCCTCCAGGGCCACATGCAAAGGAGGAAAAAAAAGCTTCTAGCAAATGCTTAACAGAATCAGCAGGGTGCTGTTTGTTTTTTTTCTAGCAAGAAATGCCAAAAACAGTCAACTTGAAAAACTGTCTTATATCAGCTAAATTTGTTTGGTCTTCCATCCCACAGCAGCTCTCCAGGGTCTCATGACATTCATCTTTCCTATTACGTCTGCTACCTGATCCTTAAAAAAAAAAACACCTGGAGGTGCTGGAAACTGAACATGGGACCTTATGAATGCAAGGTATGTGCTGTGCTACCAAGCAGTCTCTGTCAATGTAGCCTCAAGTCCTGTGGTTAAGCAACTGCTCAGTGGAAAACTAATTTTAACAGCATTTGGTATCGTTGTGTGCCTTCCAGACTTATGGGGACCTTAAGGTGACCCTAACATGGGGCTTTCTTGGCAAAATTTGTTCAGAGGGGGTTTGCCTTTGCCTTCCTCTGAGGGTAAGGGACTGTGACTTGCCCAAGGTTGCCCAGTCAGTTTCCATGGTTGAGTGAAGATTCAAATGCTGGTCTCCATAGTGCAAAGCTTACAGCACTACGCCACACCAGCTCTCAAGTCCCTGTAGAGTGCTGCCATGATGAACAGCCTCACCAGTCCTAATTCCCCCCATCATCACACCAAGCAAGCTCCAATTTCAGCATTTATTACCATTTTATAATTCTGTTTATATATACATATATATATATAAAAAAGCCATCAAGAGAGAAAGGTAGATAGTAACAGATCTGACAAAAGAGAAGAATACACAGGGCAGGAAGGCCTGGGGAAGGGAGATGGCATTACATGTCAGGAGAAAAAGGACCTTTTAAAGTGTGTGTTTTTTTCCTTATTTTTTTGTTTTTGTTTTTAATTCCAAGCCACCTAAGTAGACCAACTAGAAGACTTCAAAACACCAGTCCTAAGACATCTAAAACAAACTCGAGCACAAGGGTTTGAAATATTTACAGACCAGGGAAAAGACAGGGTTTCTTTTATGTAGGATTGCTCAAAACATTGGAGTACTTTTATCTTTATTATTGTTATTTTTCTTATTATTTTTAAAAACCTTTTTATGCAAAAAAGCAAGGATTGATTTCATCCCCAACAAGCAAGATTAAAAAAAAAAAGAGGTTACATCGGACGGAAGTGGAGATGGGGGCAGGGGTTGATTCGCTGAACAAGAGGCCACTTTCGAAAGACAGAATGTGTCGCAAGGCAGCTGCGTGAGATGCATTCAAGAAGCAGGTGGGGCTCTTGGAGTGTTTTTGTCTCTGTTGTTTGGGGAAGGCAAGAAGGAAGGCAGGACAGGGAAAAAGAGGTTTGTGTGTGTGGTTTGTGTGAAATGATGAGGATCTGACCCAGTGGAAGAAACTGGGTTTTGGTCATCAGAAAAATGAAAGATATGAATTAATGTGGCACCCAAGAAAGAAAAAGTGGAGGGGGAATTCAGCACCAGAAGGCATCAGAGCTCTGACAGTGGTTTTCAGACAGTATTTCAGGGTACCCTGGCCTCTCTCAGAAGGTTATCAGGTCTTCTTCAGTCAGTGATGGTGGGTACAAACTTTCCTTATGTACTTGTTTGCTTACCACTACTGATTTCCTTCTGCATCTTTTGGCTACAGGGGATTGTTCCTAGTGTATCCATGCAGTTCATACAAAGCAATGAAAATAAGACCCAACAAAACTGGCCAGTGCCCCATGAGGAACTGAGGTGGGCCCTGGAATACGTCCCAGCATCCTCTGCAACACAAAGAGTTCCACGGCAGGCATGCAGGAGGAGTGCTTCAGCAGACAGGTTGGAGCTAGAAAGGTTTCTTCAAGATAAAAAGTTTCAAGGCTGCTCCTCTAAAGGAACTGCTGCCTGGGCAAGGCATGGTTTGGAAAATGGGGGCAGAAAAGGGGAAGAAGGATAGGCAGATCAATGGAGTAGAATGCAAGGGTCCAGCTGGAGCACCTTACCCCACCCGCCCCATCCCTAGAAATGTTAGGATGCTGTCAGTTGGCTTCCTCTATAAGAAGTGGATGGTGGCAGAATGAATCGCAAGACTTTTGACTCTCTAGTCCATTGATGTGCAGTCTTTTCTCAGCACACCAGGTCTGGCTCCCTGGCTTCTCTTTTAACCCACTAGCCACCCTCCTTCTCTTAAGGGCCAAGAAAGGACTCCATGCTGTCCAGCCCTTTCTGCCCCATCAACTCTTCTGTTTCTTTTCCCTTCCAAGGGTGAGCATGGGACTTGACAGCACCAACTAACACCACCCTCCCTAGACACATACAAATAAGGAATATTTCCAGGACATTGGACAGGATGTGGCAACTCAGGTCTTTTGGCAGTTTTGAACCCTGAGCCCTCACCTATTAAAAAGCTCTGTTTGCTTCTCAGTGAGCCCACCCACTCCTTTGATCTTGTTGTTGCCCTTCCTTCCCTGCCACAAACATATACACACATAATTTGGCTGAAGGATAACTGGTTTTGAGGGAGGGGGAGGGTGTGGAAATGAGAGGCTGACTTTGCTCAGGGTTGGGTGAATAATTTTGGGAATCCCCTGATTTTTCTGACCCTCCCTGATTTGCGGAGGAGGGTCAGCAAGTAAACAAAGGGGTGAATTCCCCCAATCACCATTTTCCATTTGAGGGAGATTATTTCTTTGTTTCTTTCCCTTGATGAGGAGGGGATTGTCCCTATGTCCTCCCCCAGTAATCCACAGGGAAATCCTCTTCCCCCCCGGGGCTAATCCTTTGGGGAAAGGCCCCCTCTTACTCCAGGGCAGTGACCACATTGGTGGGGCTGGTTGCCCCTGAGCTGTCATTGCCACCTCCATCTTTGCCCTTTTGACCGCTGTACTGGCCAATGAAGGAGCCATCCTCATTGAACTGGACGTCCACACTGCCGCCGTAGTCTGCCAAGCTGTCGTCACTTCCCAAGGCCTTGATGTCACCATTCAGGGACGGCTGGCTGCTCGTGAAGGGTTTCTCCTCATTGTCACTGCAGGAAGCAGGAAGATGGAAAGAGGAGAGTGATGAGGAGGCAAAGCTGCTATCGAGCAAATCCACTTCAGGAGGCAACAAGAGAGTCCTCTAAGAAAAAGGTGTCAGTGTTCTGGTGTGGCATGCAAAGGAACACCCAGGGGAACATTGTGCAAGGGAAAGGGTGCGTGATTGTGTGAGTCTCTGTGAACTGTATGTATCCGAATGTGTGCCAAAGCCAGAGAGCCAGCCCACACAATACAACAGGGCTTTGCACCCTCTGGAATGACAAGGAAAGCTGCATCTCTGTGGAGGGTTAGAGGCTTCCAGGCAAGAGTTTCATCCTGCACAGAGGTCAGTAAATGAACTTTGAAAAGGTAATTAATTCCAGTTATAGTTTCAAGCCCCAAACAAATACTTTGTTACCATTATGGTTAATATTTTAAAACATTCAGCACTTTGGTTTCCTGTTTCTTGAGCAACTAAAAAAAACCTGAATGCTACAACCTGGGGGCCTGTGTTACAACACACACTCTTCCTGTTATATTTAGTTATACCATCTAAAATACTGACAATACAACATAAGGCTGGAATACAGGTAACAAGAGCCAGAACTTGAACCATGAGATATTTCTCCTCTACCATTTAGTGAAGCCACAGACCCTGAACTTTAAAAATAACTAAAGATTCATTTATACCACCAAAGGAATATAGTTAGCCTTCACTGCTTCACTACTGTAATGTTGTTAATTATACCTCTGTTACTGGAGACAAGGAATTAACTGCAATTAACTTGTTGTTTCCTTTTTGTAATTACACTCGGAATTAGGAAACTGGAAAAAGAAATTAATTACAATTAAGTCATTACATCCAAATCTGATCTTTTCATCAGCCTGCCTCAAAAAGAGTAGGGAATGAAGAGATAACGCCATCTCCCATGCGTAAGCCTCTCTTGTTTTCCCGCCACTACCATCTTTTAACTTTCCACAAAAATATCTGTTAAGGAAGAAAAAGCAGAATTGTTGCACAATGTCTTTTGACTCGTAATGTAAGAAGCTGTCTGTCTCGGAACATCCTGGGTCACATAGAGGTGGCAGCCCTGCTACAAGATAAGGTGAAATGGCCAACTTAGGCAGCTCATTTGGCATATCAGTTAACTACAGCAGAGCGAAAGGTCAGTAGGCTTATTTCACAGGGTGTAAGTCACTGTAAGTTGCATTAAGTTCTTCATTCATTCCAATTACTCTTGTATGAGAACTTCTTGACTTATCTCAGTTGGTGGAAGAAAAATGCTATTTGAATTATCCACTTCAGGCACCAAAAATATACAGATGTGTCAATCATGACGCTTCTGCAAACATGGTTCTGGGTCCATTGAAGGAACTTCATGTGAAGCCCCCTTAGAATATGTGAAATGGCTTTTAGAAAACCAGGGTACCAAAAGCCCCGGTATTGTGCACTTCCTTGTGACTCTGCAACTCCTCCGTGGTCACCTGTTGCCAGAAAGGTTGTGGGAGAGGGCTAAGAGAAGGTGGGGACCCTGTTGGAAGTTTATGCCATTCAGCAAAAGCCTGAATAAGAAGGCCACGATCCAACAGCAATTATCACTACTGACTCCCCATCAAAATTGATGGGAGTTCAAAAGGTGGGTTATAATCAGGACCCACCCAGTCTGTTTCAATGATGGGTTAGTCATGACCGGTTGTACTAAGACTGTGCTCTGGTTGTCTTACATGCCGAAACTTATTTTATTTATTCAATAATTTAAAAAAAATTACACTGCTACTATAACTAAAAAGAAAAATGGGCAAAATTAGGAAGAAAAATGGTTTCAAAGGAGGATACTTAGCAGTCATAGGCCATTGTTTTACAAAGAGGTTCTTGCCCAGCATGATGAGCATGTTGGAATATCCTGATGGGCTGTGCTGAAAATGTAACTGGAATCAGGGGGAAGGAAAGATATTTCCTGCCTCAAGAACTGTCATGTTTTGAGCCAGCCTTGGGTGAAGGGATGGATACAGACCAGAATTCTTCATTCATTTTTGACATGGGCAATGCAGGGTGACCTTTTCCTGATGTTTTTCACACCCTGAACTTTTCCTCTGCGCATGCAACCTCTGGTGAAATGATATGGCATGTATCATTTCAGGGGATGCCTGCTCCCAAATTAAAAAAATAAAAAATAAAAATTTCACAATTGGTGGAAAGAAGAGTGCCTTTTAAAAAAAGACGCCTGCACCTCTCACCCACAATTGTTAAGGCATGAAGGAAAGTGTTGTAAAATTAGCTTAAATTCTATTTATTGTGTTTATGCCCTGCTTTTCTGCTGGAACGGGAACTTCAGCAGATCTTTTTCATTCTACTTCAAAAACGTATTTGAGAGTCGCTTGTGAAAAATGTCCTCAATTTTTCTCTAGTGCAGTGAAGACAATGGAGAAAGAGAGAGAGAATGAGAGAGGGAGAGAAGCAAGGGGGCATGTCAGTATCCTTAATCCATGCAGCCCCACTCTCCACAGGCAACGTGCAGTCCCAGCATAGCACCCTTTCCCTCTTACCTCTCCAGAGACCTGTATTAGTGAAGCGAGGGTAGGAGAAGGAGAAACAAAGAAAAGAAGTACTGTCAGATTTATTTGGAGGGGGATAGATGGGGCAATCAGCAGGGGATAAAGGTCAGCAATGTATGCATGAAGGGAAGTAAGTAAATGAAGGGTTAAGATTGTTACATATGCCACCTCATTTCTATTCACTCCTCACTTCTTTGCCAAACCCCAGAGACCAATCCTTAGCCAATCCCTTCATGTACAATCCCAGCTTTGCCCAACCCTTTATTGATTTAGTTGCTTATGGGTTTCTTCAGCACTTCATCTAGGTCCCTTCTGTGTCTTGTCCTTCTGTTGTAGATTTGCAAATATTATAACTGCATAAATGGCCTAAATATCCTACAGGCACCAGACTCTGTCTGATCTTGGAAGCTAAGCAAGGTCAGCCCTCATTAGTACTTGGATGGGTGACTGCCAATGAATACCAGGTGCTGTAGACTATATTTCAGAGGAAAGACTTCACAAAGCCACCTGTGAGTATTCCTTGCCTAAGAAAACCCTATGGAGTCACCATTAAGTCAATGGGTGACTCAAAGGCACGCGTACACACACACATACAACACTACATAATGCTCAGCTCCTAGCACTCTGTCAGTGCTGTGTAATTGCTGATGCTTAGTGTGGCCAAGCTCAAGAGCTCTCTTGGCTGTCCTGAGACTGTAGTGCCATCAACAGGTCAACAACACTTCTTAGAGCCTCCCAAAGGTATGCAACATACGGTGTCTCTTGCCACTGTATATGAGTTAGTTGATCTGTTGAACTGGTGAAGATGAAGATCTGTGGAAGATCTCCACTGTCTCTCTTACACACACACCTCCGTCATGTTGCCTCTGGCTCTGCTACTTCATTCACTCAGCCTCACCAGTGGATTGAATATTAGATGCCATTACTCAAGAATGTGTGTACAAAGCACCAGACAGACGTGTATTGAAGCAAACCAGATTTCATGCCAAGAAACTGCAAGCATCCTGTGTTGTACCACTTGAGCAAATTTGCATCAATATTCACTTCTAACATTTTACTAGTCATGGGGGAGACAGTAAACAATGCAGAAGATCTTTCATTCTTTTTTAAAAAAGAAAGAAATCTGATACTCTTAAAAAAATGAATTCTATGGAATCCTAGATGGCGTAGTCAAAGGATATAAAATGCTAAGGACCATCAGAAGTAGACTTGTTGGACCCTTAGTAGATTCACTTAAAATAAGCATATCACTGTGTTGAGAATGGAGCCAAACCTATACAAATAACCATGTGAATTGGCATTTGTTCACATCTCAGGTACAGGAACAGGCCCCTGGGGTCCAAGTCCCTGGCTTATGTCATGTTTGTGTGTATATACATCTAGCTAGAAGTGGGAAATGTGCAGCTCTCCAAACACTGCTGGACTGTAGCTTCCATCAGCCCCTTAAGCCAGCATAGTGAATGGTGAAGAAAATTGAGAGCTACAGTCCAACAACATCTGCAGAGCTGTATGATTCTCACTGCTGATTGAGACAGACAGACAGACATGCATGCCCCACTTGGAAAAGCTACATTGGTAGTAGGAGGTCTGGGTCATCTTGTCCTTGGGCAAAGGAATCCATTCCACTCTCCCCTGCCCAGCCCAGGTCTGTTTACCCTCAGCCATTGAGAGAGGTGCCACCACTTCTCTGCCTTATACCTGTACTCCCCAAAGGTCTCATCCTTCATGGGCCTGGCCTCCGAATCGACCTGAGTATCTTCTTTGTCTTTAACTAGAGTGGAAGAGAAGACATGTAAAATAAGATGAAAGCATTGGTGGGCAGGGACCATCCAAAGCAGGACTTCTGAACTGGGAGTGGGCAGGGCCTACGGGATGGTATCTCCACAAGTATCTTCAGTGTTGGAAAAACAGAAAGAGTTGTAAAGTCTCCCATCCTTAAGGACTATACATCTCCTCTGCCCCATTGACATGACAGAGGACTTCGAAGAAAGTCCCCACTATTTTCAGGATCCAAAGGCCTGGGTGCTGACAAGAACGGGGTGTCCACAATGGACAGGAGTTTTTTGAGGAGCTGAAGATAGCATGACATATTGCCTAGAGATTACAGCAGGGAAGGGGAACCTGTGCTTCCCTCTAACACTGTTGGACTATAACTCCCAAGCTTCATCACCACTGCCTATGCTGGCTAGAGCTAATGGGACCTGCATCCCCAACAACACCTGGAGGGGTCATAAATCATTTCTTTTGCTCCATCTCTAGACAAACTGTTCTCAAAAAATCTGCCCACTCTGTTTAACCAAAGACAATGGTGGGATCTATAAATGGCTCCATCATACTACTTTCAGGTCCTTGGAAAAACATAATTCTCCAGCCTGCAGCTCTGGGAAGACATTCCTAAGGGCAGAGCTTGGAATCATAATTGAAAAAGATAACTCATTAGTGTCAGAAATGGCAAGTAATTCATTGCCATTAATTTTCACTCATTGGCAAAAATTACATTAGTAACATGTTCCTTCACATGTTACTTTCAAATTGTTTTTTTAAAATATTTTAAAACAGCCAAAAAATTCCTCCAGATGTCCTCCCAACACTAATTCTCCAAAGAAAAGCGTAAATGTTACTCACTATGTCCCAAATCTTAATGTTTACTTCATTTTCATTGCAATGCTTCGAAAGCAAAATGGCTGTTTATTGTTACTCCCCAACAAAGAAAAAATAATGATGAACAATGTCACTTTAACATTTTATTTCCAAGCTTGAAATAAGGGCATATCAGCCACATGGAAAAGTAAGCCAGGTTTTAGCTGTCTTGATTTCTCTACAAGGAACCCTGGGAATTGTAGTTTTCAAGTTCAATGACAATCCAACAGAGTAGTTCTTATTAGCTGCACTTCCCAGTCAGCCTTGAAGGAAGCAATGATGGCTAAACCAATTTAAGCTGCTGGCACAGGCAAGTCCTAACCTCAGTCATGCCTGTCTCTCCAGTATATAGGTTTATTCATCCTGGCCCAGCTGGTCAAATGTCAGACCTGAGCTCGGGACATATGGGTCTGTGCTTGATGAATTTCACCAGCTCCCCGCCCCATCTCTTAGGTTTAGCTTTCTCCTCTAGTAAAATGGGAACGATACCAACCTACCTCACAGGACTGGTGTGAGGACGAACGGCACCAGGCACACTAAAAGCGCTATATAACTGCTAAGTGATAATAGCCTTGGGGGAGGCCCACGGGGGGGTCTGCTGCGAGGTGCTAGGGTGGGGCTGGGGGCACCTCACCCGAGTACTTGCCGCCCTTGCTGCGCTTGATGAAGCAGAGGAGCACCAGAACCAGGATGAGGAGGACGATGGCGCTGACAAAACCGACGAACCAACCTTGCGCAGCAAAGTTCCGGTAACTCTCACGAACTGGAAGGAAAGAACACAAAGGAAATTAAGAATGGCAAAACCTACTAACAAGGTGCATAAAAGGTGACCCTGGGGCCACACACAGCCTCTCACCCTTGGCCTCTTCACTCTTGCTGTGGTTGTGTGCCTTCAACTTGACTCTAACTTATTGCAACACTACAACAGGGTTTACTCAGCAAGAGTTATTCAGAGATTTCCCAATGCCTTTCCCTAAGGCTGAGAGAGTGTGACTTGCCATGACCACTCCATGGTTTTCCATGGGTGAATTGGGATTCAAGCCTTGCTCTTCAGGAATCTTAGGCCATTTACCCAGGATGTTGCTGTCCCAGGCTGTGGATGCAATGCTGCTGGTCCGTGAGTCGTGCTTTTGCACGACCTTGTTGTGGTCCTGCTGCCCACACGACCCCAATTGTGGGATATTCTGTTACTGGAAAAAATCCAGTAACGGCTCCTGATCACATGATGCTCCCATCACCAGCAGCCATGGGGAAACAGAGGAAATATGATCTAAGCACTTCCTTCCCCAGTGCAACATGGGAAGTGGTCGGCTGCACTGCGGAAGGAAGGCGCGCGTTGCTCGTGCTACCCTTCCGCAGGCAGCCAGCCAGCTAGCTGTGGAGGGGAGCGTTCAGGTCGTGCTCCCACTGCAGGGATCGCGGTGGGACGATGAGGGAAAACAGTAAGGTGTGGAAAAGGCCTTAGTCTCTCTGTAGTTGTTGTTGTTGTGTGCCTTCAAATTATTTCTGACTTATGGTGACCCTACGGCACCCCTATCACAGGTTTTCCTGGGGCTGAGAGTATGTTACACACCGAAGGTCACCCAGTGGGTTTTCACGGCTGAGTGGAGAATTGATGCTCAAGTCCAATGCCCAAAACACTACACCACACTGGCTGCCTTCAAGTTGTCTCTGACTTATGGCAGCCCTACCTTAGGCTTTTCTCAGCAAGATTTGTTCCGAGGAGTATGGAAATGCCTACCTCTGAGGATAAGTGAATGTGCCTCAGTTGAGGGACCCAGTGCATTTTCATGGCCAAAAGGGAGTTCAGCCCTTGTTCTATGGGAATCCTAGTCCAAGGACAAACCACTAACCTGCATTGTTTGAGGTAAAAAGGCCCCTTTTTCAAAAACACTTCTGAGGCCCCTGGGTTTTCTGCAATTGTCCAGCCCTGACCTAGTAGTTGTCCAGCTCTGCACTCAGGCTACCAAGAGATTCTCCTATCAAGAATGTCTGGCAGGAACATAGAGACACTCAATGAAACAATGGCAATCCGTGCAGTAAGTACTGAGGATGGGAAAATCTGTCCATGTCACTTTCTCCCACATTTGAAATTTTAAAAATGCATAGTAAATTCTTCAAAAATGAACGGATATGAAATTGTCCTTCCATTTGCACCTACCAAATTCAATAGGTACAAGTATTCACAACGAGGAAAAAAATGTTGAACCTGCTTGACATGTGGGGGCAATGTGAGAGAGAGAGAGAAGAGAAAGGGGGGGCCTAATTCTGTACCATAATATGAGTAAATAAACAGGAATTGAATCCCAGATTTTATGAGTTAAGCACTCAGAACCCTGAGCCTGTGAGTCTTGGTTTCTTCCATATTCATTTTTTTGAAAAAAAAAATCTCAAATTCTATCTCAAATATGAAGACATTTGCAAATTTTGTTAAATGATAACCAAAAACAAAGTGAAATTAAATTCACACCTACTCCAAATATCTGTTTACAGCTTTTAAGATAATATACTACTGCTCCTTTGCCCATTAAAAGATGATCTGTGGCTACTTCAAAGCACTGATTCATACCTTACAGCACAACATCACCTGGGTTCAAAATACCGTGGGAAACATCACCTACCATATAGGCCTCCCCTTATTTTTTGATCTCAGTGGTGTAAAAAAACTATCTCCCCATGACAGCCTCCATGAGATTAAACTCCATCTATATATCTGCATCTGTCATTCCAGGGTTTGGTGACAAAATTATGAAATTGTAATCACTTTGGGATTATCTGAAGTTGTTTAAGCTCAATATGCAGAGCATTATATTGATTCTGACACAGAAGACATTGGGAAAATATTGGATGCACAGGCTAAGAAGGGTTCCATACTTACAGATTTACTTCTGTGTAAACATACTGCAGAGAGGCTTACTGCTACAGTGGCAAATGTGGCAATTCCAGTCTCCAAAAAACAAAAAGCTGTACAAGGCAGGTTGAGAGTGCTCACATATGTGCCGTCTAGTCACCTGTCAATTTAGGGCAACCCCATATATTTCCTATGGCTTTCTTAGGCAAGGAATACTCAGAGGTGGTTTTGCCAGTTCTTTCCTCTGAAATATAGCCTATAGCACCTGGTATTTGTTTGTTAAGAAGGAGATGCTTTGTCAGAGGCATTGTTAACTGAGGTATGCCAGTATATATCTGTGGCAGTTTAGAAAAAGAATAATGGGATGGATCAACAGCTGTGCCAGATTGTCCACATCATTTATTTCTTACGTTTTAAAACTGCTTGTTCTGCTGATAGTCTGCAAACAAATTCAAACAATAAAACATAAAATAAAAAAAGAGGATGAAGACAGGACATGAGGAAACCACCGCAAAGCCAACTACAAAAGATAAATCATAGTGCAATGGCCTAAAAGTGCTAGAACCATTTTCTAAAATATCTGGGAAAATAAAAAGGGTTGCAATTGGGTGCTGCAAAAACATACAATATGCACCTTTACTTACAGGCAATGAAATTGGGAGCATTTTGGCAGTGTCTTTCTATTTATACTTCTAGTCTTCCTGCATGTGCCTTGAAGGCAGCTTGTAATAAAGTCAACACATTGCAAAAACAGACAATGAACAAATAAAGAGACAGCTGGAAACCTACAAAAATTGCTAGATATCTACCACTGATATCACCACCTGCATTATGGCATCAGCCTGGAAACTCATAGTTAAACCCGGCTAAAATTGTGAGAGAATAGAATAGTGTCCCCCAGTGTTTAAAGGCTGATTAGATAGGTGCCAGGCAAGTATTATGTCTCCTTTCCACAGCTTGGAGGGAAGGGAAAGTGAGGTAATATGCCAGCAATGATTTCTACAGAAATCGCTCTTTCCATCTCCACCCCTAAAGCCTCATATTCAAAGCCAGCGCAAACCTAATATATATCTCTTGCTTTCACAAATAGCATGTCTGCCTAAAATGGACTCTCTTGCAATATAAACAGCAGCTGTTTTTTTAAAAATCCCATTGTCTCTGGCAGAAAGAGAACAATGCCCCTCTCTATCTTCTTGACTACAACCTTCAAAATATTTCAAGTCATTCATGAAACCCCTGCCTTCTTCAGCTTTTCCACAGCCCAGAGAGAAGCAGTTCATTCAGTGTCTCCTCCCACATCTTACTTTCTGACAATATGAATCTGACACGTTTATCAGATCACAGGCATGTCCTTCCTCCCCTTAAAGATGTCACATCAAATAACAACAGCCATAAATAATACATTACAAAACCTATTAAAATTCCCAAGAAACCAGAAGGGAAGCAAGGCTCAAAATGATAAAGATAAATATGAGAGGGCTAGAAAAACCTACATATTTAAAAATACAACTGATAGACTGTAAAGCTATGAATTGGCATATGCTCATTTGCTTTCTCTCGCACACAACCCCTTTTATATTGTCCGTCTCAAAAACAATTAAATAACAGCTAAAGAGGAGATCCATCATCCATTACAAGTTAGAATAATTGATCCTAATGCGGCTTCTCAACAAAATAACCTGTAGAAGATGAATCTTCCTTTAAATTTTTTGGGGCAGAAGGTAGTTTCAGATTAGAAAAGGGTGCCAAGATGGTTCACATTTTAATGAGAACCTTCCTAATTTGTATTTCCTGAAACAATACATAAGCCAAAACATAGTGAATCTTTAACATTTTTATCCTTTTCTCTGATAGAAAACTGAATACAAAAGCCCATACATCAGGGGCATGCCTACCCAAAATATGTATATATTCATTATATGTATAATGAAAACAGTACAGAAAATGCATGATATTACAGGAAACTACTTGCAAAAGGTTCTTTATAAGGCTACGCACACACACACATATAAACGTTTTTGAATATTTGTGTGTACTTTTTCAAAGATGCAAAGTGACGAGAACACAAGATAAAGTGGATTTAAAGAAAATGAGACACTGAGCAAAACAGAAATTGATAAGATTCATTCTTCCCTGGTTAAAACCGGTCTTCCCCAAAGACATTTACTTAACTCAGTGTTCAGTCTATTTGGTGCTATTCTTAGTGGGATGACTGCTGTTTTTCAGCTCTGGCCTTGATTTTATTGTTGTGTTATGATAGTAGATCAGCCCTCCACATTTGGGGATTTCGACTTTCACAGATCTGATTATTCGAGAGTTTCTTCAACAATTCCCACTACCACTTCAGGCACATCTTTTCCTCTCAGCAGTTCTGATCAGGCCGCACAGCCCTTTGAAAACCTGCCTCTGGTCCTCCTCTTCCACCAGCTGCTGCCTTGCCAGCTAAAGACAGCTCACAGCCTGATTTCACAGAACTACATATCTTCTCCCAATACCCCCACACACACACCCAAGGAAGGAGATGGGGGAGAGAGGAGGTCTAGGGCCACCATGTCAACCCCTCCCTTCCGTCCCCTTTCCCTGACCTGGTTTGGACCCTGGGTGCCTCCTGCTTCTACCATGCCTTGCCCCATTCCCACAGAACACAACACATATTTTGATATTTATTTTCCCACTTTTGTGTGGGTCCTGCACCCCTAACCTTAGCAAATGGGGAGGGCCAGCTGTATCATTGTTTTTCATTTCTTTCTCTGAACTGCTTTAAGTACTTTGTTGAGAAAGTTTTATATGTATATATACAGAGAGAGAGAGAGAGAGAGAGAGAGAGAGTGTCATCCCTCCATCTGCAGATTTGACCTTTGTGAATTTGATTATTCATGGATTATGTGCCTCTGCTTCCCTTGCACACTCACTCACATGGGCGGATGGAGTTTGATGAGGGCACATGCATGTGTTAGCAGTGAAAGAGTACAGACCAGATAAACAGTGTCTTCCCTCTTTTCCCCTAGTCTACTCTGCAGGGCTGTTAGGAGATTCAGTGCCCTGCACAGTTTAATTAACAGAGGGTATTGCCTGCTTAAATGGCTAAGCTAAAGAAACTCTCTGTCTTTTATATTTGCTTAACTAAAGTCCTCCATTTTGAATTCTAGTCAACTTTAAAGTTCCTGTATTTAGCCCCGTGTCCTACTTAAAATTCTGCTGACATTACTTGACCAATTCCTATGTTCGCAGCATCGGTTCCCAGAGTGCTTTCTGTAACAATATTGCTACACTTCATTGCTGAATGAATACATGGGTGAATCAAAGTTCATTGTTGATTGCTAACCAGAAGTTACTGTATTATCAACCATCTATCAGAATTCTAGTCCTGGAAAAGCGAATATTCTTAATATTCTTGCACATGCGCTGTATGCTTTTTGAGATCATTGCCATCCCAAACCTGTTTAACCCTTCCTTTCTTTCAATAAACTGTTCTTCCCTTTGCTCATGTAAGAGGTAGTTTGGACTGCTTTCTTGCTGAGGGAGGGGAGTCCCTTTGGTCACAGTTCAGGATCCTTCCAGGCTGATTCAGAGCTCACCCGCAATCATGTAGGTTGCCCAAGGTAGTCCGTGCAGACCTAACATTTTAGGTCTGGCCCTATGTGGTTTTTTCCTAACAGTTTCTAATGGTTGGCTGGGTTGGTGCCCAACCAGTCTTCAGGGCTGGTGCCTAACATTTTCTCCAAAGTTTATTGCCAGTACATGCATTCCTTCACTTCCTCACTCACTTGTGCAGCTGGAGGGAAGAGGATGGCGGAGGGGGAGAAGGGAGGGTGTCTGTGTGCATTCCCTCACTCTCTGGGACAGATGGATGCAGGGAAGGCAATGGATGGAGGAATGGGAGGCTCTGTGTGTGCGCATTCCCTCACTCACTTGCTTGGTCAGGGGGGAAGGGATTGGGATGGGGGGAGAGGGAGGACAGAGCATGCACACGCATTCCCTTGCTCATTAAGTTGCATAGGAATGTGGGGACGGGGCGATTCACCCCAAGTGGCAAAATGGGCAGGGGAAGGGAATAGGATGAGGGAACAGGAGGATGCACACATGCGTTCCCTTTCTCACCCACTTGGGGATGGTAGCGTGGGGAATGCATGAGGGGAGCGGGAGAAGGGAAGGTGCGCATAATCTGTTTCCTTGCTCACTTACTCACATGGGTGAGGGGAGAGGATAGGACAAGAGAGCAGGAAGAGGCTGCATGACACATTCCCCTGCTCACCAATTCAGGTGAAGGGGAAGATATTCACAGTTTTGTTTTTTGTTTTTGCAGGGGTCCTGCCCCCCTCCGTGCTCGTGAAAGTGGAGGGCCAAATCTGATTAAATTTGATTAATAAGCAACATTTTAAACAAGCATACAAACACATGTGATTAATACCAAAAGCTATCCATGAAAAGAAGAAGGTTAGCTTTATATTCAGTGTGTACCAGCAGGGACTAGTGCTGTGACAGCTGGAACTTCATCACACACTATATTCAGGCATGAGTTCCTCCACATGAGTGAAAGGAAAAAGCTCCATTCCTGGCCTTCCTCTGTTGGGAGGAAAGGTCCAAAAGGGAACTGTAACCATGTTTAGTGGAACATGATTGCAAAGCTCCATGCAACAGGCAACTATGACAAGGAAAGACCTCCTAATGAGTGGAGCTCCTTAACTGTGTTCCTAACAGCTCCTTTTCAGACATCCCCTGGCAACATGAAAATGTTGCGAGCAGAAAGGAATGGGAAAGTACTGTGTGTTCCCTGCTAGTCCCACTCAGGTAATGACAGGAACACTTCAGGGAGGCTACAGAAATGGTTCTAATCTGGAGATATCAAGAGAACTAGCACCCAAATAACTGCTCTACCTTATTTGAGTTGTGTACTTTAATTTGCAGGGTCCACACACTGCTGTGTTGGTTTGCCCTAGAAGTCTCCCAACTATCTTGTTTCCTCCACCACTGTTTTTCTCAGTGGTGGATTTCTGCACGTGCATAGTCACCATGTATGCCAAGAACGTTCACCAAGCACTACACTGAGAGAGAGAGAGAGAGAGAGAGAGAGAGAGGAAAGGTACCTGAGAGGACCACTACTGCTCATTACAAAATTTGGACATTCTTTAGCTCCCCACCCCAGGACCAATCTTCTCCTTTTTGTCCAAATAAACTGGAGTGTACCTACATGTGGCATTCTAAGGGTCAATCCCTTCTACATCATTTCATCTCTTCAGCTTGCGCCTGCCAAAATGTGGGAGCAAGCAGCAAAGCAGCACAGCCAAGACAGAGCTATACTTGTCTCTGTTTCTTTACACTTTGATGTTTCTTTACACTTTCAGAAGGAAAGAGATATATGCAGTGTTGGGGTAAGCCCAAGAATGTGTGATTAACAGCCTGTACGCTGTTTAGCTATAAAACTGTCTTGATTTAAAAATCCACTGGAGGGAAGCAAGTAGCCAAACCAAGGTGCATAGTTTTATTTTCCTTCACTACTTAATTTTAATTCAATTCTCTTTATTAACAAATATAAACATTTTTTTTAAACAACTGAGCTTGGGAGAAATCAAGTGTGTAATGGGTCTCCCTCCAACCTTAGTTAGATAATATCCACCTCTACCTCCTCTTACCCAGATTTTATTGGACAGTCCCTTTTCTGACTGTGTTGTCATTACTGGGTATAATTTTTCAATGTTATATTGTGGTCAGAGATTTCTAACTCTGTTC
Source organism: Iguana delicatissima (assembly GCA_948472985.1). Taxonomy (NCBI): domain Eukaryota; kingdom Metazoa; phylum Chordata; class Lepidosauria; order Squamata; family Iguanidae; genus Iguana; species Iguana delicatissima. The sequence continues at coordinate 67,721 of CAOKZL010002370.1, read as the reverse complement.
TTGCCACTTCAGTCAAGAATCTTAAGAGTGAATGTCTGCTTAGCCCTTTCTTAGTTTAGCCTGGAAAGTACATTGGAAACATTTGCTGGATTTCACCGGAAGAATGCTTCTTTCCAAAAATATTTTAATATTGTTAATACTATTATAATTTTTTTCTGTATTTTAATTTTCAGTGCAGAAGATAGTGGTGTTAGGGGTTAGGGAGGCCACAGAGCCTTTTTTCCCCTGCAGAAAAGCAAATGTCTTGCTCCAAAAAACTTTCTTCACAGCCCCAGAGAAGTCACCTAAGTTCCTCTGCAAAGCAGGGAAGGGCAGCTTCTCAAGGTCCAGAGCCATTTTTGCAATATTCCCTTTTTTATGTTGCTGTTGGGGGTGACAAGGGCAATGGCGTTTTCTTTTTCTCTTCATGTTGTAATTGCAGCTCTCACATATTACAGTGGGCCCACTGTATTTGCAAGGGATTTGTTCCAGGGCCCCTCCCTCAGAGCACACCCAGGTTTGAACGCACTAACCATGACCTGACTGGGCAGTAGGGACACATCCCCTCCCTTGGTTATTTTTTTCCCCCAAACCACCCCTAGCACAGAGAGACAGCAGCTCTTTTCATTGACTACCCATCAGTCCACAATATCACTTACCAGTACCAGTGGTTACCATTTCTGTCTCCCAGATGACTTGAAGATCCCCAGTGCGGTGTTCTTTCACTAGCCGGACCCGATACTGTTTTCCTGGCTGCAGCCCTGGGATGCTGTATGAACCCTGGCTGGAAATGGCCCTCCCAACGTTGTGCCAGTCTTCTTTATCTGGTTGGAATATAGAAAAAGAGGGGAGAAGCTATGCTGTATTTGTCACTTCTCCCACCACTTCCACAAGCCACAGTCCCACCCCCTGGATTAAAATGTTTGCTCTCTCTCTGTCATTGACTTCACCCCTACAAGGCTGAGAAAGCTCAGGCCCTGAAGCCAAGCCTGGCCTTCCCAGGGGTCCAGGTCCATGCTCCATCCCCCATTCTGTCTCGTGGTCTCCCAGCAAGAGTGCTTCAGCCATTTGCTGCCAGACACAGGGGAGAGACTCAGGTTCAGTCACAGAAGTCCATTTGTTGTGGTTTCTTTCTGTTAGATACTGGATATGTGGGGTACAGGACAAGTCCAGATATATCCTGCTCCATAGGATAAACCAGAAAATTATCCCTAAAATGAATTTAGACTCACTTTATAAAGTGGCATAAAGAGAGCTTGGAAAAGTGATGTGTGTGCATTCACGATACTCTGCTTTGGTCAGGCCTTATCTGGAGTACTGCATTCAGTTCTGGGTGCCTCATTTTAAGAAGCATATAGACAATTTGGAGCAAGTTCAGAGAAGGGCAACAAGTATGATAAGAGATATGCAGAACAAACCACATAAGGAATAGTTGAAAGAACTGGGCATATTTAGCTTGGTGAAGAGAAGACTGAGGGAGGACATGGCAGCACTCTTTAAATGCCTTAAGGGCTGCTATGGAGAGGAGGGCAGGCCTGTTTTCTGCTACCCTAGAGGGTGAGACCTGGTCTAGTAGTTTGAAGATCCAGGAAAGTAGATTTTGATTAAAAAGGAGAAGTTGGTACTTACTGTGACTACTCGTTTTAGGATAATTGGAGGAGTAATCCCACCCTAACTAATAGGGGCTTGGGTATCTCCCCAGGTGTTGTGGCTTGCTCCCCCTACATCCTGAGAATGAGAAGTTGGTATTTACTGTGAATATTCATTCTAGGATAGCTGGAGGAGCAATCCACCCCCACCCAGTGGGTGGCTGTATGTATAGACAGGTAGAGAGGAAAATAAAGGAAAATTACATTAAAGCAGTAGGTTAGCAGGCAAGGCTTTGTACTGAAATTGATGGCAAAGGGGAAAGGAGTAACAGTCATAACTGGAAAAAATGTTGGATTGAGAATTCCTGCCTGGCCAGCTAGCGCATGGGGAGTAACACAAAGTGTTGTGGATTGCTCCTCTTACTATCCTGAGATTTAGAAGGAATTTCTTGACAGTAAGAGCAGTTTGGCAATGGAACCAATTACCTACAGAGGTGGTGAGGCCTCTGTCTCTTGGATGTCTTCAGAAAGAGCCTGGACAGCTACCTGCTGGGGATGTTTAGCTGGAGATCCTGTATGGAGCAGGGAGTTGGACTCAACGGCTCATGAGACCCCTTCCAACTCTATGATTCTATGACTATGATTTGACAACTCCCAGACCCACCCAAGGGTTGCACAAGCTGGGGCATTATGTGAGTTGTAGCCTAAAATAACTTCTCCCAACTCTAGGCATGAAAAACATTGTGAGAAGAGACTGAGTAAAGCAGTGGTTCTCAACTTGTGGGTCCCCAGATGTTCGTGGACTTCAGCTCCCAGAAGCCCCAGCCACTATGGTCAATGCTCAGGGCTTCTGGGAGCTGAAGTCCACAACATCTGGGGACCCACAGGTTGAGAACCACTGGAGTAAAGGGTTTCCTCCCAAGCCTCACATGAGAAGCCCCACAGAATCCCATTTCGCTGCTCTCACCAGTCTTGCTCATAATATGGACTGCAAACTCCACATCTCGCTGGTTCTGAGATTGTGTCCAGATGATGGTGGTGAAATTCTCCCCTGTCTCACCCAAAGTGATGTTCACCAAGGACAGGTTCACTGGCCATGGAGGCAGGGTGAAAATGGGATGGGGTAAGGATGAAGAAGGAGGTAATTATTAACATTTTATTGCCTTCCCTCAAGGCTCTACAAGACCAAGTCCCACCTGAAGCTTCCCACAGAGAAGAACAATACAATCAAGGCAGAACCAAAATCACCACAACGAATTTGGAGAGGTTACTCTATGATCCTATCTGTGCACTGCTCTTCTGCCCTGGGGATGACGGGAGTTGTAGTCCAGCACATCTGGAGGGCCCCAGCAGTGGGGAAATGCGGGAGAGTCACAAATGGAAGATGACACCCTCTGGACTCTCCCGTAAAGTTCTGCGAATGAGGCACAGTGATTATCAAACAAAATCTTTGTCTGAAAAGCACCCCAAGACAGCTCTGCCTAAGCCAGACTGATTAAGCACCGATTTGTACACTTTCACCATTATTGGGGAGGGGTGTTCTCTCCATTGCTTTCCAACTACAAAGTGGAACTGAGTAAATGGAAGCACAGCTCTCAATGCTTCTTCTATCACTAGCAAGAGAAGTTTCACTGTCCTGTCAAACACCCATTTTTTCCCTCTGGCAAAATACCACCCCCTCCCACCATGTTAAGAAACATCATCTCTGAGGAAGAGACTGTGTGGAACCTGCCAGCTCACACAACAGCCTACAGGTCTGCTTTATTTATTCTGTCTGTGTGTTTACTGCTTTGCTGATCTGCTAAAACAGAAGTCCATTCAAAGTAAAAGAGATCACCCAATGCTTTTACTTTGCATGCCTAGGGGGAAGAGTGCGGAATGCTTCTCTTACCTGACTCGCGAATGGCATGCTCCTGAAGGACATAAGGCTCTCCTTGTCCCTCTTTGGTTTCTGCCGACAAGTAGAAATTGTAAGGAGTGTAGGGGTCCAGGTTGCTGACATTCAACATGAGCTGGTTGGGTGGAATGTTGATGTCGCTAACAAAGCCCATGTTGGTCAGATTAGAAGTCTGGTTCGCTAGGCACAAGAGGACAAAGAAGGGTGGGCATGTTAATGACCAGGCAATATGCAGTCGATGTCAATCTTACTGCTGGGCAGGCAGTATTCATGGTAAGCTTCACCAGCTAAAATCCTTCCTGCTAGGCCACTACAACAGGGCAGGAACACCTCTTTAGCATCCGGCTACCCATGAGGAAGCCTCCCTGGACTGACGCAATTTACTTTGCATTCAGTAGGAAAGAAGGCAGCACCGAGCTGTGGTTTGTTCTCCTTTTGGACTTCAGCTCTCAAAATCCCTGGCTGGTGGCTGTTCTATGAGGGCTATTTAACAGTGGAAAAGACTGTCTTAGATGGCATGGACTCTCCATCTTTGGAGGTCGTTAAATAGCGCTTGCCTGGGCATCTTTCACAAGTATTTTTAGTTGTGTATTTCCGCAAGGCAGGGATTGGACTAGATGGCCTCTTCCAGCAGTAAGATTCTATTATTCTAGGCTTCTATCCAAAACACCCAAAGGACCTAAACACTGAGAATGATTGGCACAAAGCACCAGCTAAAGAATATGAAAAGTTCAGAGTATTTCACACACTCCCACACACACTTCAAAAAGTTCTGGTTTCTGTCAAGTGCATTATTTATTGCTGAGATGCTTGAAATCTCTGTAAAAAAGAGCAGAGACGTTCTTAAGAAAATAAAAAGAAAATCTCATAAAGTCATATATGTGCAGTACAGGCAAAGAAGAGGCAAATTACTTTGAGTGACTGGAGAATGCCCTTTCTTAGAGGTTTTCCAGAAGAGATTTGCATAGGGAAACTTCTCCTTAGGGAGTATGTCTGGGGGGTTGCTAGGGAATGACCAGCTTCAGGGCATGGAATGAGGAGACCAAGACACTGGAACTCTTCCGGTTTTGCTGTACAATTGCAGCAGACGGTTGTTCTTCCTGTTTTCTGAAGCAAAACATGCATTTGCAACTACAGGGAAATCTTTTCCCAGGCTGTGACAAGTTTTTGAAAAATAAATATAGAACAGTGAAAAGAGAGGGAAGATTGCTGCACTATCTTATGTAAGCTCTTTCCTTCTCACACCAGGGTAAAGGCAGCAGTCCTTAATGGGGCACCAAATCTTAGCAAGATACTTTTGCAAAAAAACTGTTTTACATGGTTACTCGGGCACCATGGAGTTGATTCTGCCAATGTCCCTGGAACAACCTTTAACAATTAATTGATTAAAGAATGTATGTGTGTGCACGTGCACATGTATTTATAAAATCATGGTACCCTTAAAGAACAGTACGTGTGAACGCTACAATTTGATCTCCTATACAAACAACTTTACAAAATCCTTGTCCTGTAACAATGGCATATTCTGCATTTGCAAAAAAATGCCTTAAATGTGTAAGGTCCCTTTTCAGCATTGTAGAGATATCTGCAAAAATGAAACAAATTCTGTGGTTCGACATTTTCATAATGGGAATCTTTCACAACAAATAGATTCCAGAACTGCTTTCCCTCTTACCAAGGGTCTGGTCACTCTATACATTTAAAGTGCTATGATTCTACTTTAATTGCCATGGATGCATCCTATGGCATCCTGGGATCTGTAGTTTGGGAAGGCACCAAAGGAGCCCTCTGGCTGAGAATTCTAAATGCCCTTCCCTAAACTGGAAATTCCAGGATTCCATAGGGTGAAGCCATGGCAGTTAAAGTAGAGTCACAGAGCCATAACTGTATAGTATGAAAGGACCCACTTTACACTGCACACAGCTGTTCTAGAGGAGCACATAGGAGAAAGACCTTCATCATCTACTCTGACAACACTTCTCCTGCCAGAGATCCTTTCCACACATTTCATAGCAGCAAACACAGGTTTGCATGTGTGTGTGAACACATCTGACAAGGAGCCGTAACCAATCTGAGGTCCCTACTGAGTATATATATGTTTGCTACTCCCATGTTTTAAATCTGGAGATGAAACACTTAAAAAGAAGTTCATTTCTTGCCCAGCGCTTTGTTTTCTTGAAGGCACTTTCAAAATGGAAGACGGTGCTTGTGTACCACCCTGATGAGAGCTTGGATGATACCTGCAACAAGTCCAAGAGTGGCTCTGCCAGAGCAGAAAGGGGAGGGTCTCAAGGCACACTGCAGTCTACTGAGGAGGGCAAATGGGTTTTCAGTGAGGGGCAGGGAAATCAGCAAGGAGGCCAGGAAGGCCTCCAGTGTCTTTATATTAATGTACAGAACGGGGAAAATAAAGAAGATGAACTTCAAACCATAAGATAGGATTGGGAAATACAATCTGATAGGTGCTCCTTAGTTCAGTGACACTCATGAAATGGCAATTATATTCTGCTCTGCTCAAGCTGTAGTTGGAATGCTGTGGCCAGGGTTTTTTTCATACTGTTTTCTTGTTCTGCTTGTAAAGTACCTTTTCTATACTTGCAATGCTACCAGGAACACAGTGCTGTCTTTTACACTTCCCTTTTAAGATCATTAGGGCGGCTATCATTCCTGCCTTTGTCTTCCAGCACTGCAATCTTTTCATGATGCCTACTAGTATTTGCCCCTGTATTCTGCCATGCAGCTCCTTCATAGCTGACTTTAGCCAATGAACTTTTGGTCCCTGTAACACAGTTGCTTCACTCTTTTTTTTTTCCTTAAGAAGATAATGCTAGAAATGTGCACTTGTGGCATTCTCCCCATTGCCATTTTAAACCAGAAGAATAGCACAGCAGCATGAACCACATCCAGCTGTTGAAATATCTGTCTGTCCATCTGTCCGTCCATCCATCCATCCACCCACCTATCCATCTATTTCAGGTGCCAGAAGCAAAGCACACAAAGTTCCAGTGAACATGCAACTATCACTTGGCCTTCTTTTTCCATTTAATAAGATAGGACTGAAATTACATTCCTGCAATATTCTGCAACCCTGGCAATTCTGCTTCACTCATCACTGTTTTACACAGTGACTATGTTCTTCTATCATCATTTGGCCTTCCCTTCCCACATACTTTGGACTCTTGCTGCTTCCCATTTAATTTGAGGAAACCATGAATTTAACAACTCTGCCTTTTCTGAAATAGCTAGCTATGCTTTCTTTGCTGTGAATAAATCCAAAATAGCTCATCCACATGAAAAAAAAAATTAAGCAGAAGAGTACCAGAAATCATGGTACTGATTATTTACAGAGGAGAAAAGGGTGGAATTAAACCAGGAGACAAACGAAATAACAGTGGTGTCATGTGATAAACCTCTCTACTGGAGGTTATCACACTATCCAAACACTATTCCATTTTAGAGCCTTCATGTGAAAAAAAGTCCCAATTCAGTGCACCACATTTTAAAAGAAGAGCACTGACAAACTGGAGTACATCTAGGAATGCTTGATCAGAACGGTGGAGACCCTGGAAGCTAAGTTCTATGGGAAATGGCTGAAAGAGCTGAATATGAGGACTTCTGGTTTGACAATGGCGCTGTAACAAGGCTCTCCCTGTAGCTCCAGACAGAACACCCTTCTATCAGATGGCCGGAGTTGATCTGCAACGTTTCTGAATCGACTGAAATCTCCCTTGGTATTGGGAGAACAAGTGGGTTCCGGAGATCAAACACGCGCTTCCTAGCTTCCACCCGAAGCGAAGAAATATGCGACGGTTGGCAGCAGACGGAGTGGACACGATCGTAACAACCACCGCCATCTGACAGTGCTTTCAGCTTCTAAATGACACCTGCAGACCTTTTAAATGAAAACTTCGACTGAGCTGGAATGTCTTTAAGGGTCTGTATCATTTCGTTCTTGAAGAGACTTAGATCCATCGGAATTTCTAATAGTGGTAAGAAAGTCTGTTTTTCTTTTTTCTCGATTTATAAAGAACGTATTTCCTTGAGGACTGTGTTGGCGATACCAGGAACATTGTTACAGTAGCAGCACGGCTAGCGACACGGGAGCCATCTTTGGCCGCTGGTGTTACAGGAGCTATCTTCAGTCGCTAGCTCTATTTGTTTTTGGGGGTTTTTGGCATCTCCTCCCTCAACACGGTGACAACTCACTGGATTAAAGGACTACTTCTTTGCACTGGATTTTTTGGCTAAGGAACGTAAAGGAGCATTTAAGTATAATCCATAAAATAACAAGCTTGATGGAATTATAAAGAGTGAGACTGAGAGACTGATGACATGACAAGGGAAAGGTTTTTATGGTGGCATGCAGCATAAATTGTGAATTGAGAATTCTCTATAGAAAGTAGAAAATAGAGACTAGACTGGACTTGTTAGATTTCCCCAGACTTTTTGAGTTATCGGAGAGAAGTTAATCTACTCTAATCTAATTCTTGATACAACTTGTGGGATAATAGAATTAAAATAACTTTGGAATAGCTCATGACAGACTGTCAGACAAATAAAGTCGGTGACAGAAAAAGGAAGAGTGGGGATTCCATGGCGGTGAGCAGCAGGAGCAGTGAGGCAAAAGAATAGTGACTGGTCTGGGCAGAAATGATCCCATATTCTGAGATTCTCCTGCTCAAATTTTACTCTTTCAGTTTTTTCATATAAATCCTTCTCTCCCTTTCAAAACGAAGTGACTGAAAACTTGATTAGCTGGGGATACCTTAGGGCTTTGATTTAGCCCAATTAATTTATTAGATATATTTATCTACTGTCCATCCATTTTCTCTGTTGCTTCTTTTCTTTCTTGAACTATCACTGCCAACATTATTAACATTATAGCTTATTTTAAGGATACATATTTTACTAAGTATATACAGACATAAATCAATGAACTATACAATGTTATTAACAGTGTCATTCATTGTGATTTAGATGACAATTCAAGCAATCAAGGGGCAATCAATTTCATTATTAGAATTAGTTAGATATTATTTATAGCCATATATAAGTTAATTAATTTTGATATTGATATTTCATAATAATTCACTTTGTTATACCGAACTGAAAATATTATCTGAGACAGTAGAAATATATATGATAAAGGAACTACTGAAGCCTATCAATTTTCCAATTTCCTCCATTTGGGAAAGCTACATGGATACTAGAAAAACCACCAAAGCAGCAAAAATGGCCACTTCTTTCTTCCACTCTCCCTACTCAACAGAAATTATCATTGGAGCCACTGCTCAAATTGGACCAATCAAAATCTGATTAATACTAATACACTCTTTTAGAGGAGATCAGAAACATAAAGTTGGAAATGAAACAAGAAATGAAAGACCTCAGAAGTGAGCTGAAATAAGATTTCAAGACAGAGTTGAAAGGAATCAAGACTGCGCTGGGGGGACTGCAAGAAGATCTGAAGACTACCAAGAACTATGTGACAACATTAGAAACCAAAATGAAAGAGAGAGAAGAAACTATAGAAAATTTGACACAACAGCAAGAATGTCTCCAGGATGAAAAAGCATTATCTGATTTGAAGCTAAGAGAAAATTGTTTAAAAATAAGAGGTTTGATGGAACGTAAAGAAGAGAACCTATATGAAAGGTTGATCCCAGCCTTAGCCGATTATCTAAATATATCTTGTGAAAGAACGGAATGGGAAATTGATAAAATGTACAGAATAGAATTCAGAATTGCCAAAGAAAGGAAACTACCTTGAGATATTATGATATATTTCACTTGAAAGAAGACTAGAGAAGATTTAATTCAAAAGAGCTTAGATGTTGATCTTATAATTGATAAAATGAAGGTTCATATTTATAAAGCTATACTACCAAGAATCTTGCACAAGAAGAATGAATACAATTTTTAACAACTTTTCTAAAGCGTCAAAATATATTATATAGATGTGGGAAACTTGAAGGCCTCAGCTTTCTCTTTAGAGAGAAACATTTTAAAATTGATACGATACAGAAAGCAAAGATTTCCATGAAGAGATATGGGAAAGACCAATGGAAACGTAAGCCCCAAGAAGAAGAAGGAAAGAGGACGCACAATTTGATGCAAATCAAAGAAAACTCCAGATCAAGAAGAAGACGAGGAGGGGGAAGTAACTGGATATGAGACAGAGAATAAAGGTAGAGAAGGTTTAGAAGAAGAAAAGAATTAGAACTCAGAACAGCTTATAACATTGTAAGAAATGGATCTGAAATCCTATCTTGGAATGTTAAAGGAATTCTTACTCCCCAGAAAAGGAAAAAGATATTTCACTATATAGAGAAGAAGAAACTAGATGTGATATGCCTACAAGAAATTCTAGTGAAACTCTCTAAAGTTCATCTAATTCAAAATAAAAAATTAGGTAATGAATTTGTTTCTGTTCCAAATAAGAAGAAAAGAGGTGTAGTCCTCTACACGAAACCAAGAATAAATTCTAAAGAAATCCTCAAGGACAAAGCAGGACATTATATAGCAGTTGAAATAAATTGGCAAAATCAAAAAATTCTATTAGTAGGATTATTTTGGCCCACATACTAAACAAGGAAATTTCTACAAAGAATTAGGTAAGAAGATTTCTGATCTAGCATACAGTAAGATAATTCTCTTCAGTGACTGGAATGGGGTGATTAATCCAAATTTGGACAAAAAATCAGAAAAGGCGATAAAGAAAAAACAAGGAAAGCTTCCCTCGTTATTTGACTTGATGGTAGACAATCTTGAGTTAATTGATTCATGGTGACATCTGTACGGATCAGCAAGAGACTACACATTTTACTCTGAACCTCATGCCTCACTTTCAAGAACAGATATGTTTCTAGTCACCAAGTCTATGATTCATACTGTTCTTAGTAGAGATACTCCCTCGAAATCTTTCAGACCATAACCCAATATTATTAATTCTAAAGAAGAGATCAGAAGGTATATTCAATTGAAGACTAAATGAGAAGCTCTTGTTAGAAGACAAATTAATAACTAAATCAACAACCTACTAAAATTATATTTTGAGGAAAATTTAAATAAATCTTGGAACTGTGTGGGATGCTGGGAAAGCAGTTATTTGAGGCTATCTTATCCAACACTGGGAGAGATTAACAAAAGAAAGAGAGAGAACATTCAGAAAATCAATGAGGAAATAGGAAATAAAGAGAAGAAGTTAAATGAGGACTCAACAAATAAATCTTTACAGAAAGAAATAAAGATACTCCAGAAACAACTAGAGACTCAAATAAACACCGAACTTAATAATAAACTGCTATATGAAAGGCAACACCATTTTGAACGGGCCAATAAGTCAGGTAAATGCTTGGCTCTCCGATTGAAAAAGAAAAGAGAGAAAACAGTGATTACTAAAATAAAGAGTGGCGAAACTATATTTACTGATTCCTCTAAGATAGGGAAAATATTTACAAACTACTTTTCAGCATTATATAAAGATCAAGATTTAAATGATGAATCTATAAAAATCTATCTATCCCAGCAAAATGTAAAGATTTTAACAGAAGAACAGAGGAAGATACTAAATAGTTCAATTACAATGGCAGAAGTGACAGAAGCAATTCACAAGGCAAAAAAAGGGGAAATCCCCTAGCCCAGATCGTTATTCAGTGTATTTCTATAAACTTTTCACCACCACTTATTGCCTATTCTTCAAAATATTATGAATGAGGCACTGTAGGGGACCATTCCCAATTCTTGGAAAGAAGCAGACATAATACTGATACATAAAGAAGGAAGGGACCCACTCAATTGTGAAAAATTATCAGCCAATTTCTTTATTAAATACAGATTATAAACTTTTTACTGCTATATTGGCCAATAGATTAAAGAGAGTCTTCCAAGAAATGAGACCAGAAGAACAAGCCAGATTTATCCCTGGGAGACAAATAAAAGACAATATAAGAAACAGAATTAATATAATCAAATTTTATGAAAATCATCCCCCAAAAATATTAGCTGGCTTTTTTTTGGACATTGAAAAGGCCTTTGACACCATCAATTGGAAATTCATGATGAATATTTGCCAAAAAATGAATAGGAGAGAAAGATTTCTGAACTGGATTAAAGCCATATACTCTATCCAATTTGCACAAGTTGTTGTAAATGGTCAGAAATTCAAAAAATTTAAAATTTAAAAATTTAAAGTACAAAGAGGAACGAGACAGTGATGTCCCTTATCTCCCCTCTTATTTTTGGTGGTGATAGAAGTTTTGATTGCAAACATTAGAAATAACCGTAAACTAAAGGGGACCAAACTAAGAGGTAATGAATATAAAATCCGAGCCTTTGCAGATGATCTCGTGGTTACTTTGGAAAACCCTAATTACAATTGAAATGTGTTTAAAACCATTCTCAAAGATTTTGAAAAACCATCAGGCTTAAAAATTAATAAAGAAAAAACAACTGTATTAACCAAAAATACCTCTGAAAAGGAGGAAACCTTAATATCACAATTAACCGGAAATACCATCATTAAGAAAGTTAAATATTTAGGAATTTTAATGACAAAAAAACCCTCTGATCTCTTTAAAAATAATTACGAAAAAATACGGAAGGACATTTTGAAAGATTTAAAAAACTGAAACAACTTGAGATTATCGTTTTTGGGGGAAATCGCAGCTGTGAAGATGTCTATCCTACCAAAGATGCTCTACCTATTTCAGACAATCCTAATTATACATATTGATAAAATTATCAAAGGTTGGCAGAAAGAAATTTCTAAATTTATATGGGGAGGGAAAAAAACAAGAGTAAAATTGAAAACTCTAGAAGACGCAAAAGAGAGAGGAGGTTTAGCATTGCCAAATTTGGTGTTATACTATCATGCTGGCTGCTTGAATTGGATAGAAGACTGGATCAATCTAGATACACCAAATTATTAAATCTAGAAGGACAGGGTCTTTGATCAGGTTGGCATTTTTACCTATGGTATAATATGGCCAAAAATAATAGAGAATTTAAGCACCATTACATAAGGAAAGCCCTATTAAATGTATGGAGAAGATATGTCTTGAAGAGTTTGTTTGAAAACCCCTAAGTGGGTTTCCTCTCATGAGGCCTATTATAAAAAAGAAAATATATTATTCGATAAATGGATAAAATACAAAGATCTGGTTGAGAAGCAACAAGATCATATAAAAATTAGATCCCTGCAAGAATTGAACAAATCTGGGATTAAGTGCCATCAGCTCTTAAACAGACAGCTCAGAGAAAAACTAAGAATTGATATTAAATTAAATGACTATCAAGTAAAGGAGGAGGATATGATCGCAATTTTATGCTCAAGAAAATCTAAACCTGTCTCTTCCATTTATAGAATTCTTTTACGATGGACCTCAGAGATGAGCCTGTTAAATCATCTATGATTAAATGGCCACAAAACGTCTCCCATCCGATCCCCATGGAACAATGGGAGAAAATCTGGATAAAACAGATTAAATATACTGCATGTCAAGATATCAAGGAAAACTTACATAAGATGTATTTGCAACGGTATCTTACACTCGTAAAATTGTCTAAAGCGTATTGTAATTATTCAAACAAATGCTGAAAATGTAGTCAAGAAACTTGTACTTCTTATCATCAGTGGTGGACATGCAAAATTGTTTAAAAATTTTGGAAGGTTATTCACATGCAAATAGAGAAAATGTTAGGTTTTCGGTTTAAAACGTCTCCAGAACTCTATCTGTTATCTATAATGGATGATGATCTAGAAAAAAAGTCTGGAAAACATCTGTTTTACATGGCAACTGCCGCTAGGATGTTGTTAGCACAAAAATGGAAATTGGAAAACATGCCCTCATTAGAGGAATGGGAGATGAAATTGTTTGACGTGAGACAAATGGATAGGCTTACTTATGTTTTAAGAGGAGAGAAAACTAAGCAACTTATGCAAGAATGGGATAATATAATTAACTATTTCAGGAACTTATGAAATGGTATTAGGATGGTGAACATTGATTTTTGAAAATACTCAGGAATATTAATTGTAATGGATTATATGACTGTTTATAAAATAGGATGGATTTTATCTTGTTCCCAAAGTCGGAGGGGGAAGTTTTGAAGAAACAGAAAGATTCTAGGATTGAAATATATGTATTTAATTACTTTTTGTGATGATAGAATGTGTGTTAACATTACTCTTTTCTGTTTTAATCAATAAAGATTGAATTTAAAAAAAGAGCTGAATATGAGATGATTAAGGGGAAACAAACTAGATGTCTTAGAATATCTGAAAGGCTGCTAGGTGGACAAAGAGGCAGAATTTTCCTCTATTGTCTGAAAGGGCAGGACTAAAACTAATGACCAGAAACTGAAAGAAAGCACATTTGAGTGTTTAGGAGAAATTTAGCAATGACCTCTCCCACATTGGAGATATTTAAGAAGAAGCTGGAGGGCTACCTTTCAAGAATGCTGTAGCATGTCCTTTTTTGGCTCCATCGATAAGCTAGGGCTTAGATGAGATGCCTGCCAAGTTAGTGATAACAATAGCAGTGATAGTTGTAATAAACCAGCAGCGGCATCCCGAAAAGCACAAACTGAGATCCTCCATCGTCAGAGGTAACTATGATTACAGCCCTCCATCATTGCAGTTATGTTTGATGATGCCATCCAAAAAAACCCTACCTCTTTTGGACTGGCATTACCTCAGCCAACGAGTTATTGATATGCTGCAGACTGGAGAACTGGAAGATGATGACTTCAGTGCTCTCTTGATCATGGGACATAATAAGAACAGACTGACTCCTTGCGGTCCTGCCAAAACTGCTCGTCTTAAAGCACCTTGTGACTGGGAGAGTGCTGCAGCCATTTCCCAGCATCCCAGTCTGCAGCACTTTGGTAACCCTTCAGCCAGACTGGAAAGGTAAGTTTTGGGGGCGACATTCAGTGGTTAATGACCATAAGCATGAATTCCCAGCAGTTGCAAGATAAGCCCAACTCACGATCTCTGAACAGCCATAGTTTTACATGGTACTTAAATCAACGGCCCCCACCCCCCAAAGTCAAAACTTGGCACACAGACTCACCTGGCTGGTATAACAACACATATCCCACTAACTTCCCATTTGGGAATTTGGGAGGTGTCCATTCCAAGGTCACTGTTGTGTCTGAAAGGAACTCCATGTGAAAAGATTCAGGCCGGCTAGGAACTAAGAGGCAGAGAAGAATAGCGAATGAAGGACATAAGTGACACATTTGGAAAGATGTGGCTGACAAGTGGTGTGGGTTCGCTGAGACAAAAACTCCCTCACTCCCAAAGTTTGTTTAGGCTAAAATCTGAAGGTGGATAAGTGCAGGCTGAAACGATCAATCGTAGGGAGCATCCCCTATCCTCTATCATTGGGAAAGTCTTAGTGGCATCTCTCTGACCAAGGCCTACTCCTGAATGAGAGCATCCTGCTCATGCAGCCCTTCACCTATTCTCTCCTTGCAGGTCTTGTGGAAAAAGAGTATCTCTCAACTGGGCCTGATGATTCCTTTTTTGGGGGTAACCATTCCTGCCTGGATGCGATGAGGCCAATGATGCAATCCAGGCAGCATGAACCCCTTTCCCACTTGCAAAGTGCACCAAGCTGACCACTGCCCTGAATTTGCATCCAAACCCTCAGTCTAGTCTAAGCACCAGGAGAGCAACGGAAAGGATGGATCCAGTCCATGGCTTGGATTAGTGGGTATAGCTTCAACCATGGATGAGATTCAGGCAGCTGCCTGACTCTAATAGTGACCTTTGAACTCTGGATCTCTGAGCAGAAGGCCATGCCCACTTAGAAGAGGGCACTTCCATTCCTTAAAGGGATCTTCGCTTCCAGCTCACTCATCCCAAGATTAATAATTCATTACCTGCAAATGCTGATATTTTCTGGGAGGAAGCAGCTGGGAGGACATTTAAAAATGTGGAGCTAAACAACAGATCATGAAGTAGAAAAATAGCTGGAAATGCTGAGCTTAGAAGCTGAAAAGGTTACTTTTTTGGACTGCATTTCCCAGAATTTCCCAGCCAGGATGTAGCCAAGCAAGAGAGTTTAAATTCTCTGCTGAGCCAGAAAGTTTACCAAGTGACCTTGAACAAGTCTTTATCCATATCATAATTTACTATGCAGAATTGTTCTGATGGCAAAATGAGATCACCTTATATTGTATTGCAATGCTTTCTCCAAAATATTTTCCCAGTGCCATTTTCCTTTTCTTTTTCAGGCATGGGGCATCACTGTTTTATAAATACAGTCTTTCTTACTCTACATTATATAATGTTAATTGAATTTTCATTCTTGATTAGTTCTTAATTTTCATAGGGAAACACGGCTCAGTCTGCAGAACACTTTTGCAGCTATTTTTCATACATGATTTTGACTGTGTAAGATGTTCAGATGTGCAGCTGGAAAGAAAAATGGGGAAATGATGCACAAAGTGTAGGCAAAACTAATACCATGTTCAAACTGCTTGGATTTGCCTTGTTAATGGGCACTCTTAAGCTAGACTCACAAGTGCTGAAAAATCTACAGGGATTGTTTTCGTTTGTTATATTTATCCTCATTCTTAGCAATCTATGCCAATAAACTGTTGCAAACAGATGTAGGGTGCTAATGAGGAGATGGTGGCTTGCTTAAGCTCAGTTAATAAGAGATTTTATTTCCAAGCTTTTTTTGTGCTGCCACCCACTCTGGTTTTTCCCCCAATATAGAACTCAAGGTGCCTGATGAAGGATTCTCCTGACAGGTCTCCCATCCAGACATTGATCAGATTATACCTGCTTCATTTCAGCAACGCGGATGGATGTCTTACATGCCCCCTCAGATCACACCCTGGGATCTGAGGTGTGAACACAGAATTTCTCAACTCATGCTGTTCTCTCATGTGCTAGACATGGACGGAGCACCTGGTGGCTATGGGCTCCCAAAGCCAGCTATACCACAGGGCATCCTTGGCCAAGATTTCAAAACATTTGCACAAAGACCAACTCCCTTTAGCAGAAGCCCTCACCTTCCCTTTAGAAAAATATTATTTTAGCTACTTATTTTACCCAGAGGAGAACTACTTTATTTTAAAAGAAATTAAGAAGAATACTATAAAAGTCTGAAATATTAAAATATGCATAACAACCATATATATCTGTGTCATGAAACTCTGTGATCTGATTTACTCGAAACTAGCATGCTGTGAGGAGTGATCCAGCCACTGCTAACAAAGCACCATTTGAAACTATTATTTGTTCCCAGCTTACAAACACTGGTGTGTTTAAACCATGGCTTGTCGTGACATTCAAATATGTAACCATGGCTCATCCCTGGCTTGTTTCTGTAGCTACCCATAATGAAACAAGAAAGGACAAAAGAGATAGAAGAGAAGAAAGCAGAAACAAAACAGAAATGAGAATACAAGACATGGTTTGTTTGGTGGTCTGTCATATAATTTGTGGCTTAAGTAACAAACCACAAATAATAGACGCCATGCCATGCAAACAGATCCAATGTCCATGATCTCTTGGCATGGTAAGCCAGGGATCCACAGGAACCCTGGTTTATTGACTGCAAGCAATGTGCTGTTGCATACTGCCTGATCATTCTTACATGCAGCAGTAGCTGCAAAATGATTTGTTCAGTATAGTGTCCAAAAATGGACACAGTCCAGGTTTCTCTCTCATCAAACCAAAGAAGGAATCCAGGGTTTGTTTCTCTGGTTTGCTGGGAGAGAAACAAACCCTTTGGAGACCAAGCCCATGTTCAGACACCATGCTAAACAAACCAATAGTGCTATCTGTCCAAAATCTTCTGGCTGGTCCTTCAGCAAACTGGACCAGTTGGGCACCATGTGTCCAGCACATTGCTCGTAACTGGCAAGCCAGAGTTCCCACAGATCCCCTGCTTATCATGTTGTGCAACCATGGAAATGTTAAGAAAAAAGGAGGAGAAATTTAGAAAAATGTCAGTACCAAAGACTGGGCTCTCAAAAGGGTTTGCTCCTAAATGTAGGAAAAGCAGTTAAGGGTTCACAAAGCACATTTATGGGGGAGGCAAAGGCTTGAAAAGTCTGAGGATGATGGGGCTCAAGGTTCTTACCTCCCTCGGGTGTGTTAAATTCTATGGCCTCGCTGTGGGGCCCCTCCCCCCGCCCATTGAGCACAGCCATCTGAACCCGGTACCGGCTCCACGGCTTGAAGCCCCCCAGCGTAATTTCAGACACATTCCCTTCAATCAGCACTTTCCCGCGGGAGTGGGTGTGAGCACGGGCCTGCCGGCGGCTGCGGTCTGCCATGGTTCCCAGCCAGAAGAAATAAACCTGGTTGAAGCAGGAGGGCCAGAAAGGGAGAGAAAGAGAAAGAAGGGGGAGGTTATTTACCCACAATTCAGTCACCCTTAACAGTGGTTCAGTCCTGACATCCTTTGGGCAAGATGGCTCTGGCCATGAGCAGTGGAGCTCCCAGATACTCCGTGGAGGAACTTCTTATGTTTATTTGTCTAACCTGATGAAAATGTGTCTCCAAGCCATGATTTACCCTTTTCACAGCAGGTAGTTTTGGCTTTTTGGTTTTTAATAACAGGATGTAAGGCCAGAATGCCTCTACATGTACACAAGGAACTTAAAAGGAAATTCCAATAATTAAAAATGGAAGGGGGAGGACAAAAAGAAGATTAAAAACTTGCAAATTGCCTCTAGTTTAAAGATGATATTCTGGCCTGGCCATAAAATTCTGAAAGTTGACAACCAGTTCTTAGCTTTCTTAAAGTACCTGATGGGGCCAGGGATGTGCTTATGTCTGAACTAAAACAACATAAAAATTATATAAAAGGTCAGATAACATTCTGCACCATCAACAACTGCACTGTGCAACCTTTATGGTTATTTGCATATTTTCCTTCTTTAGCACAATTTGTTATCTTGCAGTGATCATTCCAGTTTTGCCAGCCACAGAGTAGTACTGCAAGTTATGCTCAGATACAAGTGTACTCTGTGATAACCATTTTCATCTTTTTTTAAAACCAATTTACTAAAGCTGCCTCTTCCTGCTGCCAATCAGATATATGCTGCCTTACCTGAAATCCCTTGAGGTGACCCAGAACCTTCTCTTTGTCAGGCAGGATCCAAGAAAGCTTGATGGTGGTGCTATTCAGGACTTCAACAGCCAAGTTCTCAGGGATGGCCTCAGGGACTGTGGGGAGGAAAATTGGAATTCATTACATGCCATTTTTAGTGGACACAAGCCCAAGAAAGACACAGAAGGAGGGAGGGAGGGAGGGAGGAGTAACGGTCCAGGTCTAACCAGTGATATTGGTGGACCTGGGCCCATGGGCACCCAACCCCACATCTATTTCTTAGGGTCCCCATTTTTCTGATTTTTTTTAATATATATTTTTATTGAAAATTTAGTTAAAAAAAAACCTTCCCCACTTCCAAACTTAAATTTTCCAGTTGAATCTGCTTATTTCCATTACATACAAACATACAAACATCATTTCCACTTAATGGAGAAAAGAACAATTTCTTTCTTCATTTCTTATACATTTATATCTTTATCCAGTCCAAAACTCCTCTCCATTCCCTTTCAAAGTTCTGGATAGGTTTGTTCTTCAAAGCAAATGCTAGTTTTTCTATCTCTACCATATCCAGAACTTTTAACTTTCATTCTTCTATATCAATATATTTCCTTTCTTTCCAATGTTACGCATATGTCAACCTTGCAGCAGTTATTAAATATAATAATATCTTCTGATGTCTTCTTATTTCCCTTTGTTGCCCTAACATATTTAACAAGTAAAACTCCAGTTTCATTTCAAAATTCAAATTGCAAATTCTTTGAATTTCATCATGTATCCCCTTCCAAATTTTTTTTGCTATCCTGCAAGTCCACCACGTATGACCATTTTTCTGATTTATGGTGACCCTAAGGCAAACCTGTGATGGAGTTTTCTGGGGCTGTGTGTGTGTGTGTGTGTGTGTGTGTGTGATGTACCCACGGTCACCCAGTTGGCTTCCATGGCCAAGTGGAGAATCAAACTCTGGTCTCCAGGGTTGTAGTCCAACACTCACCACGCCAGCTCTCCCCAGTAGGCATAGACCAAGATATGCTAATTTCATGCAGAACTGTGTCCTACAAGCATGGAGTTCAAATATTTTCTGTGCATAATAATTCTCTTGGGACAATTTTGGAGAGGAATGATGAGTGGGGGCTGTGATCCTATTTCAGTTTTTACTCTGAACTTTAAAGAGCTATTCCTGGTCCTATCCTCCAAACAGATTGAGAATTTTGGGTAGTTTCATTGCAGTTCAGATTAAAATTAGGAGCAGATTCATCACCCCACTAACATGGAAACCATCAAACACCAGAGGACTCCAAACATGCCAAACTTTAGAGGACAAAAATCAAAGGAGACCGTGAGGGGAAACTGACTGGTTGACCTTGGGCATGTCACACTCTCTCAGCCTCAGAGGAAGCCAAAGGCAACCCTTTCTGAACAAAAGTTGCCAAGAAAACTCTGTGGTAGGTTTTACTTAGGACTGCCATTAAGTCAGAAGGCAACTTGAAAGCACACAACAAAAACAAAACAGAGAAGATATACAGTCTGCCTCCAGCCACTTATTCGAAGTTTGCCTTAATCTATATTACCAAACATTTTATGAGAAGAGAAGATTAAGAAGTGACATGACAGCTATATTTAAATATCTGAAAGGATATTGTATAGAGGGTAGAAAAAGTTTATTCTCTGCTGCCCCAGAGACTAGAACATGAACCAATGAATTAAAATTACAACAAAAAGGATTCCACTTAATCATCAGTAGGGACTTTATTATTGTAAGAACTATTAAACAGTGGAATAGATTGCCTCAGAAGGTTATGGACGCTCCTGTTTTGGAGATCTTTAGACAAAGGTTGAGTGGGCATCTTTTAGTAGTGCTTTGGTTGTGTCTTCTAGTATAGCAGAGGGTTGACTAGATGGTCCTTGTAGTCCTTCCCAACTCTAAGATTCTGTGATTCTACGACTAAAACACTCAGCAAGAATTACTATTGGCAAAGACGCTTTCCACAAACGAAAGTCAATTTTTCTCCTTCCTTTCTTCTTTGTAGAAATCAGACAGAATAAAGATGCTCTGTCTTCATCAGGGACAGAGTGAAAAGAATCAGCCACTTCTTCACAGAAGGGAGAGGAAAGATTTTCCTCTCACATCATGAACAAAAGGCCAAACTACACTTTTCTTCTGCAAGGAATGAGTTCCCTTTTTTAAAAGACAAAAGCACTGGCACAAACTCCTATATGCTCAAAAGCTGCAGGCCTGGTGAAATGGATCTTACCAAACTTGTAGTCCTAAGATTCCAATCTCCGAATCCTATTTGAGGTGTGGAGCGGGCAGAACCCCCACTCCATCCTAGTTCATCTACAGGGGCTGCATAGTCTAATTTCAAAAAGCAGTGCCCAGTCCTGACCTATAGACATTTGTCATTCCCAAGCATCTCGGTGCCAAGACTGCATTTGTAAAAGAAAGAAAAGCTCAGTGGCCTACGAACACTTTCCTGCTTGCAGTGAGGCACAGGTGATGAAATATGCTTCATTTTTAAATTCATTCCACCATCTTTTCTCTCATTTTGTACTCCTGGACAGACAAGTTAAAATTGAAAGTTTATTTCACACTACACTATTAAAACGCTATGGTCCCACTGCAACTGTTATGGCTACATCCTATGTAATCCTGGGATTGCAGTTTGGTCAGAGGTACCAGATGAGCTCCCTGGCAGAGGATTTTACATATCTCATGAAACTACAAATCCCATGACTCCACAGAATGGAGTCATAAGAGTTAAAGAGGGATCCACGTGCTACAATTTTGTTCTGCGAATAAGAGTAAGGACATTTGGCTGCTTGCCATGTCACCCTATCTCCTCCTACCTCGTCTACAGTTGCAGCATCCCCCTCTCTTTAAGATTATTTCACTTTTATTACTCACCATCCTCTCCTGAGTAGCCAAGTTCAGTGGAAGGCTCAGGGCCCTTGCCAAAATCATTGCGCGCCTGCACCTTGATCTCGTATGGTGTGAAGACCGGGGTGCCTGTCACCACCACAGGAGGGGCTTCCACCTCTGTTTCATTCCACTGGGGTTCATTCTCCTGCCGCCACTGCACATGGTATTTCAAAGTTGGGGCGTTCCATTCCCAGGGAGGCAAAGGCTGAAAGAAATGGCAGCATGAAGATGGCAGCAGGGTGGGGTCAGAAGGTAAGAGAAGCCAAAAGCCCACAAAGTCCAGAAACAGCCAACCAGATATCTTTAGGTACTGCTCACAAGCAGGACAATAAAGGCAACTAAGGTCCCCTTTTAAAAATCTAGCCATACTGCCTCTGTTCATGCAGTTTCCACTTTCTAGTCCTCCAGTACAAAGGCCAACCTTTAGGACAAATTGCATACTTTTCCCAGAAGGCCAACAATTGCACTCTTGGATGGATATGATCTTGGATCAGGGTATTTGTCCAATTTTAAATTTCACCAGATCTTTCGATCAGTGGTGCAAGTCAGCACCACTCATGCTGAAGGTCCTCCAGTTCAATCCCTGGAATGTCAATTTCATCAGGTGACAACCAGATGGTATGAAAGGCCCTCCCTCACCTGAGCCCCTGGAGACCTGCTGCCAATTAGTGTTGACAAAACTCAGCTAAATGGACAAAAAGTTTGACCTTCTAAAAGGCAGCTTCTCACTCAGGGGGAGTTCACAGCTTCTGTGTCAGTGGAATGGCAAATCTGCTCTAGGCTTCAGTCTGAGCTGTCCAAGCCCCTGAAGACCAAGCCCAAAATAGGGTCAGCATCTTTGAAAGTCTGGGCTGAAGCCCAGAGTAGACTCACTACCTCAACTCCTGATATAGGAGGTACCAGCTACCTGTATCTCTGCCTGAGTAACCCCATCCCTGGAAATAAAACCCTCATAGCTTTCACCCCTTCTTGATTCCTCTTCCCTCAGACCTTTTCTCCCTTAGACCATCTTCCTCTCAGGGTCTGCCCAAGACATTTCACTGTTTGAAACAGAACAGCAAATGGCCTCCCCGTTAAGGTGCATTACATTACCCAAAGCCAGCCAAATGATTTTGACACATCAGGGAAGAAATCACACAAGTCCCTTTTCCCCATCTACAACTATACAAATATAATATCCACAAACAATTGTCTGTCATTTCATGAGAAGTTAAATCTTCTTCCTGAGGCACCTTCTGCATTCTGCTGAGGTAGATGTTGCCTCTGATTTAAAATATCCAACATTTGCCCTGCAGATGAAGACAGTGGCTTTTAAAAACTCATTAATTAGTTACCGTGCCATTACCAAAAAAGTAGCTGCTTGCTACCATGGTTGCAATTTTTAAAACAACAGTTTACTTCCTTGTTATTCAAAGGTAACTAAACCAGTTATTTCTTACATTCTTGAAAGACATTCAAGATCTTCTGGGCTGTAATACACATCACAAATAAGCGACTGGTTGAACAAAAGTTTATTTTTTTAAATGGGACTTTGAACTTAATATTTTAGGCATATTTTTAAATGCTTGTTTAACGGTTCTTTAAATTCTGGTATTACAATTATCTTAGCTTTATTTGGTTCTTAATTTATACCATAAGGTGCCTTGGGATCCATATTGGGAAAAAAGCAGGGGATTAATTAATATGTTATCTAATTAATTAATAGTGAGGCCACCTCCTAAAACTCCAAAAGTAACTAAAATAGTTACACTGGGGGGAAAAACCAGAGTGACTTTATTCTTGCTGCAGAAAGGAATTGGTTACAAGTAGCCTGTCATTTGTAAGTAGTTACTTCCACGTTCTGAGTGGAGAAAGAGGGCAAGAAAAAGGATGCTGAGTGGGGGGGAAAAAAGCAAAGCCATTTCATCGCCCCCCACCTTGTTAAGTGTAAAGGACAATTCTTATCCTCCAGGTTAGCACTGCAATTCTCCAAGGGTCCACCAGAGGGAGGCAGGAGGCAGCAACTTAAAGCATCATGGGTGGGAAGAAAGCAAATATCCACCCAAGCAGAGGTGGGCAACTTGCAGCCTGCCAGATGTTGCTACAGCATCACCAGCAGTGGGAGATGACAGAATTGCAGTCCAAGGGGGCCACACAGTCCTCATCTCCACAGTAACCTCTCTTCCATCTACAGCTTTGAGCAGTTCTGAGGACATGAGCACTGCCATCTTTCTTTGCCGGCTCTGCTCTTGGACTTTTGCCCACAGGAAAAATGGAAAAAGGATTTTCCCACCCAGGACAGAAGAAGCAGATCTCACAAGGCACAGACGGAGATAGTATGGCTTATTTTGAGACCACTCCATCTTTTTTTCCAGGTTATTTTATTTATTAAATACAATATTTATAGCCCGCTGTAAAGCAAAAGATCTCGAATTGTGTCATGGTCATCCTCATCACGACCATGTCGCTCTCTGCTCCTCCGCCAGACAGGAAGTGGCTGCTGTAGCTTTCAGGCAGAGGTACACCCACCAATCGGTTGGGTGCAGGGAGGCCACTGTTCCTTTTCTGAGAGGGCTCCCAAATCTTTGAGAGTCATGAAACAGGCAGCAGTTCAACAGGTGCTGCTATCCCATTCTTGCTTCCAGTTTACAGGGAACTCTTTTGCCACTCTCCTGCTTATGTGCCAAAAAGCATTGCAGTGCTTACTGGGTATCTCCTCTGTTGTCTTGCTTTATTCCCAAGGCTTCCAAAGGAACACCACGATAGCAAATATGCAAACGATTAGGAGCAAGAAGACTCCAGAGCATACACGCCCCACATCACGTATCATTCTCTTTGTATTTCTCTACTACTAGTTTTTTTTTTTTAAATCACCCAATCTGTACATGACGTTAGAAGGATGTGGCCAACTAAGGTGGCAGAATTCTGAACTGAACCCCTTGAGACTGCAGATAGGAGGCTGAATTCTGGGTAAAAAGGTTTCTGTACAAAGGAACCTGAAGGCTAGGGAAGTATTATGCTGCTGAATTTTTCTACCTGGCATGCTTATCTAATATATAAAAGTCAAAGTTTGTCTGTTTGTCCACGTCAGACAGAGAAGACCTCATATGATTGGCTGCCTGTGAAGATTCTATGGAATCCTGGGGTTTGCAGTTCAGGGAGCGGTCTTCAGAATTCTCAGCTAGAGAGCTCTGGGGCCTAGCTGGTTGCTATGGAGATGAGGCCTAGCAGCAAGGAGGAGGGCAGTGTATTCTCTCAGAAACCCAACCTCTGTATGTTAATAACTCTGAATACAGATTGGATTGGGGAATATGGAGAAAAGTAGTCAACTGTGTCTGTCTTGAATAGGCCAGCCAGTTGCTATGGAGATGAGGCCTAGCACCAAGGACGAAGGCAGTGTATTTCCCTCAGGAACCCAACCTCTGTAAGTTAATAACATAATGTATGTTAATAACATAACATAATGGATTGGAGAAATATGAGGAAAAGGTACAGGTACTGGACAAGGCAGTTTGGGGCATTAGAGACACAAGATCTCAAATCTTTCTAACAAGTATTACCTATGAGAAAATAAAATCCCAGGGTATATGCGCTAGTTTTCTATATATGCTGAGTGAATACTTCACTTGGCCTTTGGTTCTTAAAATTAGTGATGTCTGCTCTGGCTGTTTTTTTAAAAACTGCTGTTAATGGTCTGATTTTAGAACTATTTTCAAAGAGGAGTCCTGAAGCATTTTAAATTTTTTAAAAATTATATATTAAATGTTTTAAGTTTTTTTTTATCCATTGGAGGCTCCAGTGGCTCATGAGGTGATAAACACATGCCATAACTACATACACGCATACATACTTGGATTTTAAAACATTTCATTTTTATGTTAACTTAGGGGGTGCCTGTCTGCCACTTTACTCTGTGGATATGAAATGCAAAATAGTTAAGACTGAGATTATCCTAATGTTGTGTGCTCTGGTTTTATCTTTTTTCTTTTTGTTATGTTTTGCATGTGTTTCAAGCGGCTTTAACATTATGCTTTTAACAGAATTGTTTAATTTTTTTTAACTTTAGTATAATAAGATTTTAGCAGTTTTAATTTGTTGCAAGCCACCTTGGACTCCATCTTGTGAAAAAGGCAGGATTTGAATAAAATAAATAAAATAAATAATTCTAGCAACCCAAACAACCGTAATTACCAGAGAAAGATTTTTTCTAACTGCAGCCACAACAGTGCTGTGCTCAAAAAGAGTGAATCCATATGGCAATGCCCTTCAAGAGAGAAAATGAGCCAGGAGGAGCAACCAGTGCCAGGCCAGCTGTGGCAGCAAAGGCTGTCTCTCCTCCGCCTCCTGTATTTTGGCAACATTTGTCTAGCTGAAGTTGGTACAAGCCTCCTTGAACTGAAATGTCTGGCATGAGCTATCTCCTGGGAGCACAGCCCAAAACTCCTCATCATTACGGCAAGCACAAGCACTGAAAGATAAAGCCGGATGACGGATCCACCATGCTAGAAGCATGCCACTGCCTCCCCTTTATGCTGGAATGCAAAACAAAGCAGCAAAACCCAATATAGACAAGGAGACCAGAAAAGAGGCAAGGCGACAGCGTGTGTACATAATGCTACCTCAGTAGAATCACACCACTCTGACACGCTGCTGCTAGCGTGTCTCTCCCGGCTGCATGGAGAGCAGGAAAAAGAAAAGCCACTCACACACATAAAAGGCTAGCCCACTGAAAGGCTATCCAGAAAGACACAACTGGAAACAAATGCAGAACCTCCCTAGATGAGACCACAGGTGGCAGAGTGCTAAGGGAAGAGAGGCTGAGTAAAGCGCACAGGCCAAGAAGAATTTTCTACACAGCAAGCAGCTTCAGGGTACTTAAGGCAGGCCTGAGAAAGAGCTAGCACTCCAGATGCTGTGGACTATAAATCCCATCATCTCTCAACCTTGGCCAGTAGGAACTAAAAGCCAACAACATCTGGAAATCCCCAGTCCTGTTTTAAGCAAATTAGCCACGATACATGCAACATAGGAAGATGGGGAAGACATGGAGATGGCCCAAGAACCAAGCTGGTCTTTGGCCATTGATTAATGAAACATTACTCTGGCAGTTCAAACACAGTGATTTGACAGTTAGCTGTATGGCCTGGAAAGACTTCAGATCTCAACCACAGCTCAGCCTGTTTTCCTTCCATATTTGAAATAAGGCAATAAGAATATATGGCCTACCTTAAGGGCTTTACCGGGCTGTCACTGATCAGAATAAAAATATTGTTGATGGTTCAGAGTGCTACCATACTTTTATCTTAGTACTGATAAGGTTTGTGAAGCACTCTGAACAGTACACAAACTGTGTAAATTTAGTTGGGCTGTGCTGTGTCTGATCTGTATATCAAATTGCTCCTCCTGTTTCCGAATAGTCTGATTTGTGAATTTATGAATATTGTAACAATCATTGTTGCTCATACAAAACTTTGAACATTGGGGCAAATGACATAAAACCTGGATGCCAACAGATGACTAAATCCCAGTGGCATCTTTAGGCACAGAGATTTTAAATTGATTGGTTTCACTCCACTGAGGGCATCCGTAGGAAACCAGTCAAACATTGTGTAAGGTTCAAGCCCCTGCTGTGCCTGGTCTTTTGTCTCTGGAATTGTTTATAGCAAGCACATGGATCCAGAGGGTGCTAGCACCATCACAAAGCTAGCTGATGTTAAGCAGAAAGAGCACACAACTCCAGTGATGTTTCTGGCTTGATGAAGATTTTGATACTAATGACAATCATAGCATCAACCCAGGGCTGTAGCTATGGGAGGGCAAAATAAGGGCATTGCCCTCCTAAATAAGAGTTCTGTGCCCCCAAATAATTTCTCTGTCATTTGCCCAAATTCTAGTATTGCAGAAAATGAGGCATTAAAAACTGTTCATACATAGGACTCTTACATTTGCTATGTTTGCATTCCCTTGGTAAATTTGTCTGTCCCTTTTCTTTGGATGCCTAAACTGTATTTCTGAACGCTCAGCTGAAGTTTTAAGTGACTGCACTGCTCGTAATTTGGGGGCTGAAGAAGAGTGTTGGGGAGAAAATTCTCATCAGGGAGGACAATGCCCTTATTTTGTTATCTGCCACCTCACTGCTGCACCCCTAGCCACATCCAGTGACACTGCCCAGCCCAAGAAGGCTATGCTGGATGGGTGGAGAGGAAACCCAGCCCCTCAAGCAGCTAAGATTCAATTCTAGATCTCTTCCCTACCACCTCCAGCAGAATATCTCAAATGGCAAAGGCTGGGAGACATCTTCAAACAGTGAAACATTGTGAGAGACAGTTTGAATTGGGAACATGATTGACAACAACAACGTGTCCACATTCAGTTTGAAACCACGCTTCTGACGCTTCTGCAGCCCTGAAATATCAGAAATAAAGAGAAGCACTTTCTGATTTCTGTCATGCATGAGGGGACTGAAAGCTGTATGGATTTCAAAGAGCATGTGTGTGAATATTATTACAGTATGTTATAACAAGGCACCTTGAGGATTATTGGATCAAAAGGTGGGATAGAAATCTTCTAAACAAATATCCATAATTCTGGGTAAATGTCACAAGCACCTGATGCCTTGGAAATGGGCAGATAGAAACATCCACAGAAATAAAATGAGAAACGTCATGGCTGCAATTCTCTGTGTCCTATACAGCCTCCCTCAACCTCATCCCATCAGCCTGCTGCCAGCAGAGTCAACTGGGGAGAAGGATGGGAACTGTAGTTCAAAAGAAAGACTACAAGTAAACAAGTAAATGGGAACTGTTTTTACAGTAGATAAGGTGCAAAGGCACAGTTTCAACAACTCAAGAGAACTGCAAAGCAGGCCTATGCAACTTTAGGATCTTTCCAAACGATAAGCAGTACATGCCCTGCAAGTGGTTCATCAGAGGTTCAGTAATTTGCACTCATAGAGACAGGAAAGCCATAGGGATGGACATCCAAAACTTGGCAGTCTAGAACACATATCTGGTGGACTCTGCTCAGTTTGATGAGGCATGAGTGTAGCAGAATTGCTCTTGTCCATTACATATTACAACAACATACTCCACTGAATGTTACTCAGCTAGCCTCTTAAAATATTTTGTCTACGTATTTTGCTCCTGCAAAAAATGTCCAAACGCATTCAGCAGCAGTGCTAGAAAGCACAGTTCAGTCTTATCACCTCACAATTTGTGCCAATGGCATTGACATGGTGGGAGAGTAGCAGGTCGTGAGGGATGGACACACTTCATTGATACAAGAATATTAATATTTTACCGTCCAAGTGATGATCATATTCGTGGTCTCATTTCCCTCTCCTTTGACATCTGTTGGATTCTGGTCAGGAGCTGAAAAGAAAGGGAGCAAACTGTGACCAATTTCAATACCAGCTTAAACTCAGCACCTTACCTTGACTGTAAGAGGCTAGGTGTTTCCTCACATCATGCAGTTAGTCTGCAACATTCTGAGTCTGACCCTCATTTTACAGCCAACTCATGAAGATCATGAGAGAACTAGAGATTGTTTGGGTCTCCCTTTTCCTGGGCCTGTGTCTTCTCAGCTGGCAGCATCAAGCTGCCTCAAATTCTGTTGCAAGAAAATCTGGAAGCTTCAATCAGTACAACATGTGCAAAGGGTGGGAAATGTGCAGCTGTCCAGATTGCAACTTCCAGCATTCCTCATTATTATGATGTTGTAGTCCAAGAACATCTGGAGGACCACACATCCTGCACAGTTGATGTATAATAATGAAGCATAATATTCCTGTTTTCCCTTAAGCTTACTTGGGCTTATTCTGCTTCTGCTCAGCAGACGGAGGACAATATATTCTATGGGGCACTAAAGCCCCACCCCTCAACCACTTAAAATCCTCCTAAGCTTTCATTTCACTGCGCATTGTCCACACATTTACAGCCATACAAACTAGCTAAACTCTTGTTTGTTTTTTAGTGAATTTTTTTTTAAGTAATCCCTCCACATTCTCTAGGATTGGGGCACAGGACCCATATGAAAGTGAAAAAAATGTTAATAACTCTAGGCCCTCTCAAACCATATTTAACACACAAAAAACACATGATCACCATTATTCAAGCCACCGTGGATTCCTTTGAACCATCAGGGTTCCTTAACAAGGCAGAAATGGGTGGCTGGTGGGGCTTACTGCCACCTCCACTGCTGCCCCACACCATTTTTAATAGGGACTTACAAGCCTCATTTGCAGTTTCTCAGTCTCACGAGGCTTGCAGTCCCGATTAAAAATGGCACAGAGAGACAGGAGAGGTGACAGCAA
The DNA here is from genome assembly GCA_948472985.1 of Iguana delicatissima. Classification (NCBI taxonomy): domain Eukaryota; kingdom Metazoa; phylum Chordata; class Lepidosauria; order Squamata; family Iguanidae; genus Iguana; species Iguana delicatissima. The sequence continues at coordinate 37,966 of CAOKZL010002370.1, read as the reverse complement.
ATAATCCATGAATAATCAAATCCACAAAAGTGAAACCCACAAATGTGGAGGACTGACTGTAATTGTTCAGTGAGAGTTTTTTCATTGTTCCCTACTCCAGTGGTTCTTAACCTTTTCTTTACCAGGCACCCTCTATAAATATAATTGGTTGCCAAGGACCCCCAGGACTTAACTCAAGATTTAAATATTTAAATTTAGATTTAAATAGTCATTTATTTATTTAATTATTTATTTAAGGCCTCTGGAGACTAGGACCCTTTTCGCATGGCATCTGCCATGCGAAAGAGGGTCTGGAGCCTCGTGCAATTGCGAGGAGCAATCTGCATGATGCCCTCACAATTGCGCAAGGCTCCAGGGGCCAACAGGCAACGATCGCACACCTTTGCATTTTCGGCTTTCAGCCGAAAATGCTGTACAATCGCGCATTGCTCCCAGGCCTCGTGCGCACTTACCTGGCGTGTGGAGCCTTGGGAGCCGGGCCAGTTGTGCTTCCTGTCTCAGTGCAGCCTGGGAAGGTCCCAGGCTGCACTGCGAAAGGAAGAGGCAGGGCTCTTGTGCGAGCAGGAAGCTCATGCAGAGCTGAAGAAACAGGGAAGTGAGAGCCTCTCATAAGAGGCTGCTGGCGCGATTGCCGCACCCTAGCACCGAAAAAAGGTGCTCAGACACAGGGTGACACTGGGTAATTTATATTCTCTCAGCCTCAGAGGAAGACAAAGGCAAACCCCCTCTGAACAAATTGTGCAAAAAAAAAAGCCACTCTGTGATAGGTTCACCCTCAAGTCTGATTTGAAGCCAGAAGTGACTTGAAAGCACACAACAACAAAGGGACGCCAAAAGGGGGAGGTTCTTTCTAGCCATCATGTCTCCCTGCTTTGAAAACTTACTTATGGTGACCCTAAAGTGACCCCATCATGGGAGGTTTATTGGTAAGATTTGTTGCCTTTGCCCTTCTCTAAGGCTGAGAAAAATGTGATTTGCCTGAAGTCACCCAGTAGGTTTCCATGGCAGAGAGGAGATTCAAACCCTGGTCTCCAGAGTCAGAGCAAGGGCATGTGCAATACTGTCACTGTGTCCTTTTTGTCAGGGATGTAGCAATGGAAGAGTGTGGGTGCCAAAAGGGCTCCTTTGTTTGCAAATAAGGGAGTAGTCTGGGCTTGCTGCCATGTTCCTCGGGATCCACACACCTTGCTGCTATGTCCCTAAGGAAAGGGGCATGGCACCAGGCACGTGTGCACATCCAAACTGCTCCTTCATTTGCAAACAAGGGGGCAGTTTCAGCAACCTCCACACATACTGCTGCATCCCTGTTGCTGCCACTGCTGGTGGTGTCTAACAGCTGGGTTTCGTGGACCCCCAAGAAGGCTCTGCAGAGCCCCCAGGGGTCTGCAGATCCAAGTTAAGAACCACTGCTCTGTTCTACACGCAGACACCAAATTATGTGGCTTTTTTGTCCTTACATGGCAAAATAGAACACACACGGACAACATACCCTGCTCTCTAGGTATGCAAAGTTCACTGTCTCTTGCATTTATCTACCACCAAGACTGGAAACTCCTACCTTTATCTCTCTGTATCCATATATGTGTGCATGCACATACATCACAACTACTGTTCACCTTCCTCAAGGGATGCTGCCTACAGGACGTTTCCACCCACACATCCCTTTGTGCTTCTCTCCAGCACCCTGACCCTCCTTACCTGCTGGTTTTGTGACATGACTGGCAGACGGTTCACTTAGTTCACTTTTCCCTTGGTTGTTCCTTGCCTGCACATAGAAAGTATAGTTCCTGAATGGAGAAAGGGAAAGAATGGCCCACGGCTGGTTTCCTGGTACAGTGGTTAACTCCTCCAGTTTTCCTGGCTTAAATTTGCTTTCTTCACAATACACAGTATACTCTGTGGAAAGAGGAGGGAGGCTTATGTGAGTTTGGTAAAACAAAACAAAATACCCTCTGCTCTTGAAAGACATCATCAAGAGTTTCATTCACTTTGAACAGGAAGCCTTGATGCAACCTATTGGGATGGAAACGCATTCTCTGTGCAAAATCAGGAGCACTAACTTCTCCAAACAGTCTACATATGCTACTAAAAATGTCATCATAACAGATCTTCACATTCCTCATATCATGCAGTTACTCTGAAATTGCACGTATGCTCAGTACAGCCTCAAGCTCCATGTATATTTCAAGTGACACACAGAGGCATTTTCAAACACTGCACAGCAGCAAACCGTTACAATCATGGCCTTAATCCAATTGCTATTCCCAATAAGAGCAGAGCCCTTGAATCAACGGGATTCTTGTAAGTGCTATCTTACCATTCAGTGATCAATGGAGCACTGGGGCCCTTTCTGCATGGTATTTTCCATGTGAAAGGGCGCCTAGAGCATTGTGCGATTGTGAGGAGTGATCTGCACGATGCACTCACAATCGTGCAACGCTCCAGGGACCGGCAGGCACCAATCGCGCATCTTTTCATTTTTGGCTAGAAGCTGAAAATGGTGTATGATTGCGCATTGCTCCAGGGCCTCGCACGCACTTGCTGTGTGTGCGGAGCCTCCGGAGCTGTGGCGGTCACGCTTCCTGCACCAGCACAGCCTGGGAAACTCCCAGGCTGCACTGTGGAAGGAAGAGGTGGGCTCTCCCATGAGCAGGCAGCTCATGCGGAGCTGAAGCAGCAGGGACGCAAGAGCCTCTCGCCAGAGGCTGCTCACGCAATCCCCGCACCTCAGTGCCGAGAAAAGGTAAGGTGCTGAAACAGCCTGGATCTCCTCTGGTTGGGAATAGCAAAGGGATTAAGCACATAGTCTTCCTTGCCTATGCTTCAAATTAGGTGAGCATCAGGAATATGGGTAGATTACAAAGGAACTTGAGAGTGTGCTGATCTCTGAAGTGAAGCGATTTCATCGGTTGCTGTGAGGGAAACAGGAAGAGATGAAGGAAAAAAACAGGAGGGGGTGCAGAAGGAGACTACAGTTAAGAATCCTACTGTCACAACAAACACTCCTCTTGTAACAAGAGTTTTGAGGGAAATTGTTTAATTATAAGCATTCCACATAAATAACATGACGCCCTTTTCCTCTAAGCAGAAGGTGCTCAGCTCTGTTTCTTACCTTCAATATGCCTGTTGTGATCATCGCCTGGTGTCCATGTCAGCTTTACTTGCTGATCCTGCTGCCTCAGCAGCTCCAGATTTGACACAGGGCCAGGTTTGCCTGGCAGGAAGACCACAGTGTGAGCCAAATGGCAGCTACCTCACTCACAATCTTCTTCCCAACTTGTTTAACAAATTTTCAGGGCTGGACCCCAACATTTTAGAACTTAGCATAGAAATTCCTCCCCACTATCCCAATAGAGGAGTCTGCAACCTAACCTAAAGCTACTGTTAGCTGGTTAAAACAATGAAATGATTAAATTTAAATAAAACCTGCTTCTCAAAACAACTGCCTTTTTAAAGATATTGAAGGAGGTGTAGGTATTCCTGATTGTCTCAAGAAGTCTTTATTGGCCTGAACGCTATTGGTACTTACAAGCAGAGTAGATCCACTGAATCAGTTGGATTTTACTAGGTGTTGACTTACCAGTCAACAACTGATTGAATGAGTCTAATCTAGTTAGGACTAACCAACAAGATCAGGCCGTTACTAATGCTTATTTTTCATTATTGTAACAAGCCAGAAACATTTTTGTTTATTTATTTATTTTATTTTTGTTACTTCTAAACAAAAATTAAAACTTGTAAATAATTTATACTGCCACCCATTAAAATTATCTCTGTTAACTATAGCTATACCAATTAGCTATACCAATTAAACACATCAGGTGGGATAAATTCCATTCAGTGACAACCAAATAAGATGATTTATCTACCACTTAAAATCTGCAGCCCTCACTCCTGAGAGCTGACCATCCTCCAGTGGTACTCCCAAATCTGCCACCTCTGGTGCCACCTCATCCCTTTGACTTCTTGCTCCTTTGGAGTCTGACCTCAGGAAGAAAACAACCCATACTTCTCCTTTTTGGTACTTGCCATACACCAAAAGCTTGGCACTTTTCTCCACAGAGTCAAGAGCAGTCCAAGCCAGGCAGCTGTATATTCCTTGGTCTGAATAGTCCAGGTTGGTGATTATCAGAGATGTGTCATTGATGAAATATCTAGGACACAACAAATGGAGTATGTCTGACTTGTAGTGGCCTAAATCCAACATCCCCTCAGCATACCATAAATATCTGTTTGCAGAGATACATTATGCCAGCTATATGAAGCCCCGTGTAGAATAGCAACATCGCACAAAGCATGTAAGTGGCTGGGTCAGTCCACATACACAACATTGCTAAATGTATAACTCCACTTCCACTGCTGTCAGCGGAATATGTCCATGGTGCAATGGCAATGGTAGAGAGATTTATGCATGCATGTAGCACTAACAGGATGCTGGCTGGTTTTTCTTAAATTACAAGCCCTCATGCAAAGGGAGGTCTTCCCATTCCACTCACTTATTTTCATCGGATTCTTGAATGACCTGCCCATTTAGACGCCACTTTACACCATGTCCTGGAATGGTCTCGTCGAACAGCACCTTACAGTGGAATGTCACGCTCTCACCTTTCTTTTCCTCTGCATTTGTAGGCCCCAATTCAAACTTTGTGGCTCCTAGAATAGGGATAGAATTGGGAGTTGTGTCCTTTTAGCCCATCAAGCCTTACCGAAGCTTGAAGCAACAGAGTTTAGCCTAGCAGGTCTCATGAATTTAGCCTGTATGGTCTGCTTTTCTCTTATCATCCTCAGCACAGCCTGATCTGCCAGAATCAGTCCAAGATACCTTTATGCCTGAGGTGCCAAGTCTGAATAGCAGCCCCCAACCCACCCAGATGAATTAAGATTGGAAACAATCTACTGAGAAGCTCTCCTGAGTATACACAATGCACTGGAATGAATTAGGAAAACTCCTTAGACTTGTCTGTCAGTCTTTTCCCTGCCATTTGGTAGACTCATAATTCTCTCAGCAATACTGTAGTCTATTTGACGAGATCACTTGGGAGTAACATCCAACAATGACTTAACGGCAATTTTACAAACAAGGTATGTGAATACATTACTTAAACATCCACAAATCAGCAACAACATTCCCTCACTACCATGCCTGGACAGGTACCAACTCTACTGTGAGGAACAGGAGAGTAGCTACCAGACCAAGCAGCCAATCTATATCCAGCCTATACAAAATGCTAGGAGACCAGACCCTTGGGAGGATTGAATCTTCACCTGATTTCATGGTGGGGACAGGGTGTTAGTATTACCTATTAAATCCACTTTCTTTCCCAGACGTTCTTGTCAGCACTGCCAACAGCAAGGGGTTACGGACACTGTAGTCCAAATATCTGGAAGGCCAAATGTTCCTTTTCCCCACTTCAGAACATCAAAGAAAATGTTTCATTTATGTTCTAACTTCTTTGTACCTTACTGTCCCATTTTATTGCCACATGCTTCAGTCTACTTAAGGTCTAATTACGTCCCATCATATTTCCATTCTGATTGCATATAGACATCATAAGATCAAATGTGTGCTGCGAAACCCACTCCCGACCTTTGACAATCAGGCGGGCGGTGATGGAGTCTTCATCAAAATCATTATCAGCCACGCATGTAAAATTCCCTGCATCCTGGCGCTGGACTTGTTCAAGCAGCAGAGTTCCATTTGTGAACAGAAAACTCCGGACATCATCTAGGACATACTTGTCATCCATAAACCTGGAGGAAATGTCAGGCATGGGGAGATTGAGACAGAAGGAGTATAATGTGTGAAAAGGGAAAAAAATGTTTAAGGTTGCTGATATCTATTTGTTTTTTCAGTCCCAGTGGGGCTCCTAAGACTTCTAAGATCCCTAAATCAGGCATAAATTCAAGAAGTGAGTCTTCCTTCTACCACCTCACAGCATCTCTACGTCAGGTAAAATTCTTCATTATGATTTTAATGCTGTTATTAAAAGACCTCAGGAATCTAAATAGCAGCCACTGCAAATTGACCCAGTCATTCTTCTTTACCTATCATGCTTCAGAGCATTTCTCTCACCCCTTACATCTGGAATAAATTGCTCTCCATTTTCCAGCATGCCTTACCAACTGTTTTTTTCAGAACAGGCTCCATCAGGTTTTTGCTCATTTAGGGCCAAAGCAGACATAAAGAAAAATGTGTTTCCTCCAAGTAATCTGTTTTTTCTTTCTTAGCAGGATTTCCTCACAGATAGCATGCTTCATCAGACTCTCATTCACTTCCCAACAGCCAATCAGAAAACAAAGGATCCTAAATGCAAGATGGGTAGGTGAAGACAATCACACAGTATGATATACAAATGTCTTTCACCACTTGCGGGGGGGGCGCATCTCTTCAAATAATGTGATGTTCTTTGATCCTTAGTCAGTTGTCAGATCTAAAAGACACAGAGCTGGCAAAACATTTCTGCAAAGCTATGAGTGCACATGTGGGAACTATTATAAATCATATGTGAGCACGAAGGCATCATATGGCAAGCAACAGCTGCATTTGTAGTCCAGCTACACTCCACACAGTTCCATGGCTACGTAGCATGCTCAGTCCTAATTGGTTTGTTTTTTAGGGATTTTTGCCCTCTTTAGGTTTAGTGGCTTCTTTCTTTTCTTTCCCTTCTTAAAATTTACCTTTACAAGCCTTGGGATTCCTCTAAACCTGTTGCTAACCCCATATTGTTCTTGGCCATTTTCGCACTAGCCTGTTATAGCATGATGATTCCACTTTCAACATCCTCTAGAATTCTGGGGTTTGCAGTTTCGGGAGGGGCCAGCCAGAGGATGTTGAAAGTGGAATTATCGCGCTATAACAGGCTAGTGTGGAAATGGCCCTTGAGTTGCCCCATAGACATAAGCACTCACCCCCGGGGTTCACAAATGATTGGGAACTGCAGGAAAATGTTGCAGCATGGAGTAGTCCTGATTAAGATTCCAGAAATTCATGCCACCTCTGTTCCAGGACACTACTTCTACTTCCTCGGTTTTCAGCTTGATCAGGCAAAAGAGGTCTGTTCAGTTCCAATCAGGCAAGAAAAGTGGCATTTCCATCTACCAACAGGCACGGCTGTGACAAGCACTTGCGACTGGGCCCCTGCTTCTGGTTGTCACAGCCTTGCTCACTGGCAGAAGGGAGATAGAAACACCCAACTCCTTGTGCCCCAGTCAGAAGCTGAATGGACCTCCTTCACCTGATCTGGCTTCTGGCTCTTAAAAGTGAGCTGGGGTGGCATAGTCTTACAGTAATACTGTGTGGTCTTACTGAATACAGAGCAATTACATATCCTTAACTCTAGCGCCCTTTTTGCACACCAGTCCTGTTGCGAAATGGCCTCAGGAGCATTGTGTTCCACATGACATCCTCGCAATCGCGCGACGCTCCCGAGGCCATTGGGGGCGATCATGCATTATATCATTTTCGGCTTGTTGCTGAAAATGATATGCAATCGTGCATCGCTCCTGTGCCCCATATGCACTTACCTTGTGTGCAGAGGCTCCGGACACGGGCCCATTACGCTTCCTCCCCCACCGCAGCCTGGGAAAGTACCCTGCTGCGCTGTGGAAGGAAGGGACAGAGCGCTCACACTTCTTTCTGGCCAGCACAGAGCTGGTGTTGAGGGGAAGCGGAAGGGATGTGAGTGCCTCCCAGATGAGGCTTTTCCCGTGATCCCTGCGCAATACCAGCGGCACCAGGTAAGGTGCAAAAAGGGCCTAGGTTATAAATCCATAATCGCAATACTGAGTGCCAGGTGATAATAGTAAGATCCTCACAACATATAGTCTCTAGACAAGAAAGACAGCCTTGTGACATCTACATATTATAGGAACTGAATATACAAAGGGGCCTATTTATTTTTTTTACTCTCTCTCCTGGCAAAAGACTCAAAGCAGCTTATAAAAAATTTCAGACATAATCCAGCAAAAAATCATATTTACAAACCTTTAAAAAAAAACAATTAAACAGAGATTACTACTTAAAAGGCACATAGTTGAAACAGTTTAAAATATATTAAGACATAATTAAAAGATTAAAAGTTAATTTATGAATACACAATTAAAGTGCCATGATTCCACTTTAATTGTCATGGCAACATCCTATACAATTCTGGGATAGGCAGTTTAGGGATAGGTACTTAGAATTCTCAGCCAGAGAGCTCTTCTGGTGTCTCTGACCAAACTACCAATCCCAGGATTCCATAAGATGTAGCCATAGCAGTTCAAATGCAATCATAGTGCTATAATTGTGTAGTGTGAAAGGGCTCTCAGTGGCTCTGCTTGCAAAAGATGACATGCAAATGGTGTAAGAGCAGATAAGGAATAAGAAAACACAGTGAACAACAACAGAAAACTCACCACTTCACAGTGGGCCTGGGCACCCCAAAAGCTATGCAGTCCAGAGTGGCAACTTGGTTCTCTACCACACTGTACTCTAACCCATCTGGGGTCAGGATCTGTGCTGGTAGTTCTAGAGCAAAGGCAGGAAGGACACATCATGTGTTGAGAAAGGCAGATGGTAAACAAATAATTTGGCCTATCTCAACTCCAGCTACATTGTCACAGAGTGGAACATCTTCCCCCAAGTTTTTAAAAATGTTAAATTAACCTCTCCTGGAATGCAAAACATAGGCTGACCCCCACTTCTATTTTCTGTAGGAAAAAGTGGTCTAGAGGTGCAGTTTTGTCACACTGCTTTGGACTCCACTCCAAACAGCCAATAGTCAAAGAAATAAATGACTGAAAGTGACCATAACATCACTTCTCATTTCAGATAATGGCACTGTGGCTCAGACTGGGTCAGGAGGTCTGATAACCCTCCTGCCCTGCAACTCTCCATATGTGTCCATCCATGATGTAGAAGCTGAACTCTACTTGAACTGAAGAAAGACTTTTCATTATTGTACATGCGTTTAGCTCTGTTATCTATTTGAGGATGTCTTCAGCAACTCCTGGGGACCATTAAATGACCACTGTTGAGATCAAAACTGGCTGGTACTTTTTGCATTTCCATTTGCCCTCATTCTTCTAAACTTTTGATCCAAGCATTTATGTAAACATCAACTGAAGAAGGCAATGCTCTCTGCAGCTGAACAAAGTAGCCCAAAGTCCATAACAAATTATGCGAAATAAACCTGGTTAGTCTTAAGGTCTCCCAAGCCAATTTTTTCCCTAGCAAAAGTACTCACCAGAATATTTTTTTTTAAACACAAACTGGAAATTCAGAGAAAGTGCACGGCCTACAAATATCCTTTGTTTTTGTGGACAACACACCTTTCAAAATTTCACAGATGAAAACTGGGACAAATGTTGGCCAAGAAACGCCAAGGGTATAGTCAAGATGGCAAAAATTATTAATGAAGAACAGACAAGCTAAGAGAGATTGCAGCAGGTTGCTTTTGCTTGAGCCTATTGGGAAGGGCAAGATTCTGCCCCTCCTTTCCTTCCTCACACTGAATTAATTGAGTGCAAACTGTTTTTGCACTTTGAATTCAGCCTGCAGCAATTGAAGTAGGCCAGGACAAAGGGAGAAAGCAGGAGGTCAAAAGAAAAACTGGAACATTTTAAAAGCAGTTGAAAGAACGTGGAGGACAGGGGATTAATTGGCACTGTTTCTGCCAAATCAGGACAGTTCATGGGCATGGGGCAATATGAGAATGGGAGCACTACATGAGGGCATACCACTACTTGTCACTTTCAGGAAATGGCCCAGTGTCACTCTCCAGAGCTCAAAATCTGTTTATCATTAGTTTCAATTATTTCCTTTTTGCTATAAACATGGCATGATTTCTTTATGTTATGATTATAACATAAATAAATGCTTCCATACTGTGCATCCATGCTACACAGTTGTAGTAGTTTGATACCACTTTAACTGTCTTGGCTCCATCCTCTGGAATGCTGGGATGGGTAATATAGTGAGTTACAACACAGACTTCTATATTATACTCCACAGACCTTTGTGTTTTGTGTCAGAGAAATCTAAGTCTCTCACCAAACTACAGTCCAGGATTCCACTGAATGGAGCCATCACAGCTGAAGTAGTATCAGACTGCTGTAATTGTGCAGCACAGATACACCCATAATGAAGAATAATGCCACTCCTTTTGCTGTTTCATCTGCTTTTATAGTTACAGCAGGTGTCCTCACTACTTTGGTGTGCATTACAGGCTGGAAGCTTATAGCGTTTTTTTTAAAAAACATAACTAAGCATAGCCAACTTAATTCCTTTTGAATAACAAGAAAGCAAAGCGATGTGTTGTAAAATATTGTCCATATAATGGTAATTACTACTTGAGGAGCTCTTGGCACTGTGACTATGTCTTTAGAAACTAAGGAACTTTCTTAGCTGTGCTCCAGTCCAAGAACAACATACAGACTTACGGAGAACAAGGATGTATGCATTGGCCAGGAGGCTGCCATGTTTGTTATGGGCCTCACATTGGATTACTGCTGTGTCATTTGGCTCCACTTCATTGAGAATCAAAGCTCCAGGCTGCACCCTCCTCCTTGGTTCTGGCATCACCTCTGAAACACAGCAAAGAGTTCATGGACAGGAAGCATTCCACTGGGACAACTCTGTTCCTCATCTAGGTCCCCACATTTATCCACTCACTCACCTTCCAGAGGGATTCCATTTATTCTCCATGAAACCTCTGGTTTGGGTTTCCCATCAACCTCACAATCCAAGCGCACATTCTCCCCTGGGGCATAGATCTGGCTCACGGGCTTTTTTATCCAATACGGAGCAGCTGAAGAAAAAAGACCAGGTGAAAGTGGTATCCCTTAAGTTTGATGTGCACCCTCTCCACTAACCCCTGCAGAAGTACTAATCGTGTCTACCATCTCTAGTCTGCACTTTACTAGTTATGATATCAGGATGTTGGAATAGTCACTTTGGGGCATTACAGCTCCCAGAATCCCCATACTAAAATAAGAAGTAATCATGAAGCTGGCTGGGAGTTGCAGTCCAAAAAAAGCAGCATTCTGTAGCACTGATTAAATGCCAGCTTTTCAAAAGGTTTCCCTCTTCTCCCAGTTGTGAAGCTCCCTCATCTAACTTGCCTTACTTGGCTCACACCGAATATAAAGCCAAAGTTCAAGCTACTGTCATCCATGTTTCCATGCCCACTGTCAGCTCCTTCTTGATTATGTTGCGATGTTAGAACAACCACCATAGGCCATTTTTGCACTAGAATGTTATAGTGCTATTATTCCACTTTCAGCATCCTGTGGAATCCTGGGGTTTGTAGTTTACTGAGGCCAAAGAGCTCTCTGGCTGAAAATTTTAAAGGCCCCCCTAAACTGCAAACCCCAGGATTCCATAAGACATTGAAAGTGGAGTAATAGCATTATAACAGTGTAGTGTGGAAATGGCCCTAATCATAAACATACCATGACCAACCCAGCCAAAACTGTTGCACTTTAAAGTTAACTGGATTTCAAAATAGGGGGAATGAAGTAACTTCTCCACATAGAAATCAATGGGACATATCAGTATTAACCCTTCCTGCATTGTGCCTAATATGTCTGCTCACCTCTACTTCTACTCTCTCTTACAAACAGTCAGAATTTCAGGCATACTGGGTTTTTCATTATAAAAACAAAACACCGGGAAAGAGGGAGTTACTGAATTGCCAAAGATGGTGGGGTGGAGTCCCCCACACCCATGTTGTCACTTTGCTACATAAATTATTGTTCCACTGGGAGATGAGATTGGCAGCAGAACTTTAATGAGAATTGATTTCATTTTTTAAAAAAGACGTTGATAGCCTATAAAACTGCATGAACTCATCCCATTTTCATTTGTGAATTCATCATTGGGATGTTTGCCAGCTCTCTTGGCATTCTCTAATTCTAAGAAAGTTTAGGCCTCAAGGGTGTCCTCAGCAGCTCAAAAGCTGTTATGCCCTGGAAAGCTACTAGCCCTCACAAAGTCTCAGAGAGGCTGGAACAACTGGCAGCAAGGGAATGGATCCTTTTACACAGAGAAGATTTCAGAAAGGAAATCTACATTTCCTTCCACCAGGGCTGTACAACCTGTCCCAAGCTGGTGCCCTCTAAATGTGCTGGGACTCCAGCTCCCATCATTCTCAATGACGCTGCCAGAAACCAGCAGGTGGTATGCTTCGTTGTACTTCACATATCAGGAGGGAGAACAGAGAAAGGAACACAGAGCAACATTACTTTCACATTCCTTGTAATACCTAGCACCTCTTTTACTTGCTATGGGAAGAAATACCTTTGGAAAACCCTGTGAGTTTCTGCTTTCCACAATTAAGCATCAAGACAGTCAAACAGGAAGGAGAGTCAAATCAGAACAGAATGTGGCACAAGTGGAAGCATCCATCCTCAAGGCTAATAATGGCAGAATGGAAGGAGGTTCACTGGAACTACAGTGGCATTCTGTCCAACACTTCACAGATGAAAACTGGGACACATGAGGCCAAGCAACGTCAGAATGTGGTCAAGATGACAAACATTTTTAACTGGGAAGAACACACAAGCTGAGAGAGGCTATAGCAGCTTGCTTTTTCCTGAGCCTACTGGGAAGGGGAAATTTCCACCCCTCCCTCTTTCCTCCTCTTCTCTCTGCAGAGATAGAGTGCTGACTGCGTTTGCATTTTGCAGCAACTGAAGTAAACTGAGAATGAAGAAGGAAAGTGGGAGGAAGAGAGAAAAACTGGGACATTTTAAAAGCAACTGAAAAAGTGGGGCAAAAGATGATCAATTGAGACTGTCCCTGCCAAATCAGGATATCTGGAGAGTATGGAGTGGGGTTGAAAAGGGATTAACCTCCCCTCCCTTCCCACAGCCCTGACAAAAGATCATCCCCCAACTCGCCACATGGAGGCTATTCACAGGAAGAAAAAAAATCCAATACTGCAAATTCAAATTCAGCATTACAAAAAAAATGCCTGGGGCTAGATCATTCTTCTACAACCCAATGCCCTCCAGATGCTTTTGACTACAACTCCCAAACTTCCAGAACATTGGTCAGGAAGGCAGGGGCCAAAAGGAGCTGAAATCCAGAATTTCTGGAGAGCACTAGTTTGGGGAAGATTAAGTTAGAGTCAAAGTCTGGTAAAGTTACCATCTGGATGAAAAATTACCCAAATGAGTCCCTGGGGGACTCTTAAGAGTTAATAGATAATGTCCATTGCTTTTTAATTCTTTAATTCTTAATTCTTTCTTGATTACAAATTATAATTCTGAAACTCTACTGAATATCTCCCCTTGAGCTACTGCAACCTATAATAAATAGCAGCCTGCTATTTTTTTAGGAAGAAGTCACACTCTCCTTTCCCCTCCCTCTAGTTCCCAAAGCTTAGCTGCTGCTCTTTTTTCTTATCCCATCACCAACCAAGTGTTACAACCATGGATATACCCTCAACATTAACAGTGTAGGCATGGCGGACTTTGCCATGGTCATTCTCTGCAGTGCACTCATATTCTCCATCGTCATCGTCAGTCACATTTAGGATACGGAGGGTTTTCTTCGCATTCTCAAAGACCACGTGAGATGAAAGCTTCAGCCTGTTCTTGTGGGCCCATTCCACAGAGGGTGTAGGGCTGCAAAGGGTAGGAAAAATAAGAGGTTGGATTTTCATGAAGAGAAAAGACTTCTCACTCTGCCCTGGGCTACCTAGTTTCAGGGCTTAGAGCAACATCACAGAAATCACTCCCAGCTCTCAAAGCCTCTGGTCCACGTCATTTGTAGTGAGCCTACAATGCTTACAAGTGATTAATTGGCTTGCTAAATTGGCAGAAAACTTCTTTGACCATAAATACAGAGGATTTTCTTTTGCACAAGAACTTATAAAAACTACACATAGCCTTAAAAGAGGCATTCCCTTCTATATTAGATGAGGAAGTGCCTCTTCCATGTTATTGTTGTTGTTTTGTTGTCATTTGCTGCCTAGATGACTTTGACTTATCATGACCCTATGAATGAGAGAACTCAACAACGTTGCCCATTGTGAAATGTGTCTTCCTTATCTAAAATTCCCCAGAAAGGCCTTCCGCTCAAATGGCGGACGCGAGTGGTAGCTCGGATTGAAGCTCCGCAATGGAGCAGCTCCAGGCTGCCTCCCACTGGTATCCAGCCGCCTCTTTTGTCACCTTGAGGTGGCTAAAGACTCCTCCGGTACAGGGGATTCGGAAGCGGTCCAAAGGGGACCCCACAACTGGTGCGCAGTTCTGTTCTGCCCAGATGGGAGAGCAGCAGGCACCAGGGGGTCGAAGGACCTCGACGGAGCCAGCGGGACACCGCAGGAGTGGTACAAGCGCCGCCGAACGAGTTTTTTAAAAGAAGTAACAATGCAACTACTAAAGAAAGAAAACTTTAACCTGTCTCATTCCCTGCTTCCGTGAAAACCACAGCGACTACGGCTTGCTACGGGGTGCAGGAGCGAAGGTGGAAGGACCCGGAGAACCAAAACTAGTTGAGTGAGTTTTTGACTTCATGGATGTTAGAACTGAGAGATTTCTTAAAAAGGCGGACGCCAATAAGGGAAAGAGATCTGGAAGATGTGGTGGACTGAGCTGTTTGTTCTTTTTAACTTTTCAAATTTTTAACTTTTTAACTTTTCTGGCTTTCAAGTATTTTAAATCGAAGTAATAAGAGTTACGATTAATTTGGACATTGGACATTTCCAACAAATCAATTAACAATTTAGATAATTGAAGAAGGAGTTCAGACTGGGTTAGAGCAAGAAAGTAAAAAAAGGAGAAGGAAAAGGAAGAAAATCGGTTTGTGTTTTTGAGTTTGGCAGTATTGGATCTAAAAGGCAGGACCAGATCGGAGGCAACACAAGAGTGTTATACTCCCTGGGAACGTTTGGATTTCGCTGATGGGAAAGCGATCAAGAGAAATGGAAACGATAAGGAAGAAGTGCGGCTCCACTCATGGCGGCGAGTTGGCTCGGAACTCTAAAGCGACAACAAGCATAGTGGAAATATATTAAACAATTGTGATGAGTTCTGGGTTGAAATGTGCAGATGTGTGTGGGGAAGCTGAGCAGTAAATTGGGGTAAAAACGGGCTTAGGATAGAATGGATATGTGCATTTGTTTAGTGAGAAATTTTAACAGGGAATGGTCTGAAAGAGATTGGGGAGTCTTGTCGGGTATTTGCAACCAAACCCCTGGTGGTGGGATGGCTCAGAACTTTAAAATGACAATAAGAGTACAAAGAAATAGATTTGAGAAGAGTTCTGGGCTGTCTCAGATGGATGTGGGGAAGAGGTGAAGCATCAGAAAGCATTAGAATAGAACAGCTGGATTTTACTGTTTTTTTTTTCTGTTATTCGTGGTTTGTGTTTGGACTCCCTCTGGTGTTATGGCTACATATCAGTGACTGAAGGTCAACGTTGTGAAATAGATTCTCTCCTAGTTTGGCTATCCGGAAGTATAAAGCGAGGACGAGATGACAAAGAGAAATTTTCAGCTGAACTCTGGGTAGCTGGGCAGGGGAGGGAGGGGCATGGAAAAGGAAAATCAGGAAATAGAGGAAACAGGATGAAACAGGATGAAAGATAGAGTGATTTCTGGTGGTGGAAGAGTAATAGAGATGAATGTAAAATAGTTAAGCAGCAAATTTGGGTAAAAGGGGGATGTTGAATGGATGTGTGTATTTGTTTAGTGGATATTTTAACAGGGAATGGTCTGAAAGAGGTTGGGGAATCTTATTGGTATTCGATACCCCACCCCTGGTGGTGTGACGGCTCGGAACTTTAGAGTGACAACAAGAGTACATAGAAATAGATTCGAGAAGAGTTATGGGCTGAAGTGTCACAGATGGGTGTGGGAAAGAGGTGAAGCATTGGAGAGAACTTTGGGGAATGCTTCCTCCCCACCCTTTGGGTGGATCGGCCTATACTCTATAAGCGACAATAAGCGACAAGGAAATAAGGAATATGAGTTTGGCCAGGGAATCCCATATGGGAGGGGAGGAAGTTGAGGTGTTAAGATGGGAGGTCCTGATCGAAATGAAGTCGTAGATATTTAAAAAAAAATGTATAAAACCCCATGTTAATAAATTAGCAAATGACAATAATAGAAGTTGTAAGGAAGAGGGTGAATAGCAAAACAGCTCAGAATGTTGGAATTACAATATTATGTTGTAAAAGGAAAATAGGAGAGGAAGAAGGAAGGTCAAAATTGGGTACTAGCTGGGATCTATCAGTGAACAGGACTAATTAAGGAGTGGTGAATGACAATTAGAAAACATTTATATATCAGGGAAAGGCATATGAGAAGCTAGCTCTAGCAGGTGAACAACAATGTAATGTGGTACGGGAATGATATTGTGTGGGCTTCGGGAGGCGGGGACCGAGACAGGATGGAAGATCATAAATAATACATGTTAAAATTCGATATATAAATTTGTTTTTTTATATTTTGAAATTCAGTAAAATTATTATAAAAAAAAATAAAATTCCCCAGAAAGTACTCTTTTGACTGAGAACTACTGGGATGTATCCAGACGTAGGCCCTTTTCGCAAGGCATTTTCCATGCGAAAGAGGGCCTGGAGCATTGCGCGATTGTGAGCTCCCAGGCTGCACTGCGGAAGGAAGAGGCAGGGCTCTTGTGCAAGCAGGCAGCTTGTGCAGAGCCGAAGGACCCCGGACACGAGAGCCTCTTGCCGGAGGCTGCTCATGCAATCCCTGCACCCCAGCGCCAGAAGAAGGTAAGATGCAGAAAGGGCCCTAATTTCCACTGAAATCAGTGATACTAAAGTCACAATTACCTTGCCTCTCTGATTTCAAATCTGGAGTGAGATCCTATACACCAGAGGCAGGAACTGTCTGGTACTCCAAATGATGAGGGACTGCAACTTCTAGCACTTCCCACTGTTGGCTATGGCCATTTCTGCACAACAACATCCTCACGCATTGTCCTGCAGCAGTCTCAGCAGGGAAGGGAGTGCGTCAGGAACACTCCCCTCTGCACCTCACTGGTTCCCTGCGGAAGGGAGTGCAATGGCCCTGCCTCTTCCTTCTGCAGTACAATCAGGCACTTTCCCATGCTGCACTATGGAAGGAAGCATCACCATCACGCTCCCCTGCCTTTCCACATGATGGTAAGTACAGGAGCAGCACGCGATCATAGACACAAATTGGATTTTTTCTGTTTTGCAATATAGCGCTTTGAGGGTGTTCCTGCATGGCAGGGGGTTGGACTGGATGGCCTCTGTGGTCTCTTCCAACTCTACATTTCTATGATTCTATGAATGCAAACTCGACACTTGGGGACAGGATGGCAGTGGGCTGGCGATGACGTCATGCAGAATCACAACCAGCTGACCGCTGCCATCTTATCCCCAAAGCAGCACAGCCCCATTGTGAGGAAATGGTCTATGTTGTCTAGGCCTGCTGGGAATCATAGTTCAGCAATGTCTGGAGGGTCACACAATTCCCAACTCTGCTACACATAGCTACCTGGGAAAATGTCCCACTGTACTCATTGTTACTTACTTCTGAATAAATATGTACAGGAACATGCTCTGTGGGTTCTACCAGCTATGCTTTTCATATATTCAGAACAGTAGGACTGGGTAACAGATTTTAATCCATTAAAATTTCATGCCAGTTCATCAGCCAAGATTTTTTAAACTAAGTGACAGTCTTAAAAGGCAGGGCATGAGTCAATTCTCTGTCAGATGACTACAACCCACATAGCCAGAGCTACTGAAAAAAATAGCTAGAAGTTAACAAATGATCAGAAGGATGCCAGTGCTTATAGCAACCTACATCAGCTAGTGTAGCTCTTTTCGCAAAGTGTCATAAGAGACTTTTTTTCATTCACTTGGACTAAAAAAAGTCTTAGCCATCTCACTGACACCCTGCAATACACTGCTGACATCAGTCAGGAGGTAAAAAATCCAAATGTTCTGCACTGACTAATGTTATTGTTGTGTGCCTTCAAGTCACACAACTTGAAATGAACCTATCACAGGATTTTCTCGGCCAGATTTATTCTGAGGAGGTTTGACATTGCCTTCCTCATAGGCTGAGAGAGTGTGACTTAACAAGGTCACCCAGTGGTCTCCATGGCTGAGCGGGGATGTGAAACTTGGTCTCCTGAAGTCCTAGTCCAACACTCAAACCTCTGATTAATATGGGACACATTTTACTAAGAAGCTCTCCTGTGCAGAAAAATCTGTTCCCATTCATTTGGATGGAACTCGCAAATAAAACTCTACCAGTGGATCCGTCTATCCCCCATTCAGCTGCCCTTGATATCACCCAAATTCTGCTGCCTGAAGCAGTCACTATCACTTAAGTATGCTTTCATTGTTTGTACAAATTCTAATTCATCAATGCACCAACTGAATCTGCACAGATGTGAATATGTAAGAAACTAGTTACTGTGAACAACAGAAATACTGTCTTTGATGATTCGGGCACATGTTAAGAACAAGGTACTATCTTTAAGGAAGTTTTCAGTCTTAGGTAAATGCCTCCATAAAATACGTGTACTTTTGAAATCTGCTGACAAACTGACTGTTGGAAGGATCTAAATTGATCAGTTAGAAGCCAAAGACTTTTTTTCTGAGATTCCTATCTTAAACCTTACTTTAAAAACTTCATTCTGCATTCTCCCTTTACAGAACTCCACAAGTTACCCACCCAGCCTCCTGAGAGGGACAGGTAATATAATTTCCCATGACTAAGAATACCATATAAGGTTTATTTTATTTACATCCCACCAAAGGTGGCTATTTGATGATTTATTGCATTTTATCCCACATCCTTTTTTTCTGATGTCTTTAGGGCAGCATAACTGGTTCTCCGCATTTTATCATTGCAACAACACTAACTTAGGTCCAGGGGCTGTGACTGACACAAAATCACGCAGTGAGCTTTCCACATGCTATGTACATCTTCATCACCACCGCCACCAATATGACTACTACAATATTCATTTATATCCCACCTTTCTCTCAGTAACGAGACTCAAGGTGGCTAGCAACATATTTAAAAACAATACAGATTAAAATATACAAAAGCTTCAACAAATGTATAAATATAACAATTTTTTTAAAAACAAGGCATTTATGAAGTTAAAAATATTAAACATTAAAAACATTAAGATTTATTAAAAGACAAGATACAAACCTTAAAAATACCACTGCATAGTATACAAAGCCAACTCCAATCAGTTTCTAAAAGCCTCATAGCATAAAAATGTTTTAATTTGCCTACAGAAGGAGAGCAAGGACAGGGCCATCCCAGCGTCCCAGGGAATGAGATCTGAAGTCTGGGAGCAACCACTGAAAAGGCCCTCTCCTTTGTTCCCACTGAACGAGCCTGAGAAGGTGATGGAATAGAGAGAAGGGCCACTCCAGACAATTTTAGAGCTCTTATAAAGGGAGACACAGTCCTTGAAATAGCCTTCAAATACTGTATATATTGTACAAGACTCCTGTCCCTGTCCTACTAAGGCCATTTCCGCACTAGCCTGTTATAGTGCTATTATTCCATTTTCAATATCCTATGGAATCCTGGGGTTTGCGGTTTAGGGAGGGGCATCTGAGGCCCCTCCCTAAACTGCAAAAACCAGGATTCCATAGGACATTGAAAGTGTAGTAATAGCACTTTCAACATCCTATGGAATCCTGGGGTTTGCGGTTTAGGGTACTATAACAAGCTAGTGCAGAAATGGCCTAGGACACTAAACAAAAGCTATTTATTCCTTGGTCTCTTCAAGTTGTTCTTTATTGTGTTCTACCATCGTCCAGGTATTATCCAACAGAACATATTTTAAAATGAAACCCCTATTAACTCCATAGCAAAAGCAGAAGAGCACTCTCCTTCACTAGAAGCTTTTCCTGATCATTGGCAGCAAAGCTGTGTCTAAAAAGCAGGATGAGCTGGGTCGCCCCAGGGGAGAAACCAATGCATAAGATACTTTTCTGAATTACATATAGCACATATTTAAACAATGGTTAAGTGTTATTTCTAATTCCAAGTCCAGCCTAGGGACGGAGTGAATAATGTTGCAGTGAAAAATACTGCTCTGGCCTGCAATTTACTTGCTAAGCCACCACAGAGTGAAAACTGAATCTTACAGCAGTGCCACTCAAAGTGGTGGTCCATGGGCCAGTGCTGGCCTGTGAGCCACTGGTTGACAGTTCACAGCAAGTTTCCAAGGAAGGGAGGGTGGGGGAGTGTAGCCAACAGGCATAAAGATGGCACTGGTCCGTGGCACACTGAGAAAAACATCCTGCCAGTCAGCCACATCAGGGAGTTTAAGAAGCATTGGCCTAGAATCTCCTCTCTTTCACCACCAACTATTGGGCAGGGATGAAAGGCATATTCAAAAATTGTTGAAAAAACATGTTTTGGTAGGTTTTGAGAGAAGCTGGGCCAGGAAATATTACTTAGTTACACACATGTAAGTGGCAGATGTAAAACTCCAGTTCTCATCTTTACTTTATCATTGTTTGGATCCATCTCCACAAAATCTAAAGATTCACACCACGCATGTTCTATCTGCCA
The DNA here is from genome assembly GCA_948472985.1 of Iguana delicatissima. Taxonomy (NCBI): domain Eukaryota; kingdom Metazoa; phylum Chordata; class Lepidosauria; order Squamata; family Iguanidae; genus Iguana; species Iguana delicatissima. The sequence continues at coordinate 17,423 of CAOKZL010002370.1, read as the reverse complement.
TCTCCTCTTGCCTGTTCCCACCTGTCTTTCCTCAGAGTAACACCATAAGGTGGCCACCCCACAGACCAGAGCACAGGATCAATGAACTGCACTGGTCCCCAGCTCCTGGAGAACTTCTGCTGCTGCTGCCTTTCCTCCATCACTGTGTTCCTAACATGCCCCATGCCCATACTTTCCTTTCCCTGGATTTACCTCATATTTCTGCCACGTCCCCCTCCCCATTCTTTACACTCTATCAATATGTCTCTTATCCGCTTCTCTCAACTTGTGACAACACATGTCCCTTTCTTGTACCATACTCCTCACTGTGCCTACCTGATACTTTGCACCTGTCACTGCACCTCTCACTCTCCTTTCTCTCCGTTCACTTCCATCCCTCACTTCATTCTTCCATACTCCTACTCCCTCACGTCACCTCACCTCTTCATGGCGTGCCGCTCAGTTACTTCTTATGCTCGGCTGCTCACATTGCTTGGTTCTCCCATCTCTCTTACTTCCTCCCTTGCTTCACCTCATGCTCTCATGGTGCACCCATTGCTTCTTGTGCACCACTGCTCCTACTACTTGCCATCTCACCTCTCCTACTCCCTCTCATGTCACATCTGTCAACCTTGAGGTGCTTCCTTCTGGTTCATCACCCCTCACTGGTCACTCTCAGGCCTTTTCCGCACCTTACCTTGTTCTGGTGCTGGGGTATGGGAATCGCGCGAGCAGCCTCCAGCGAGTGGCTCTCGCATCCCTGCTGCTTCAGCTCCACACAAGCTGCCTGCTTGCATGAGAGCCCCGCCTCTTCCTTCCACAGTGCAGCCTGGGAGTTTCCCAGGTGGCGCTGGGGCAGAAAGTGGGACTGGCACGGCTCCAGAGGCTCCGCACGCCAGGTAAGTGAGTGCAGGACCCGGGAGCAATGTGCAATCACGCACCATTTTTGGCTTCCAGCCGAAAATGAAAAGGTGCGGGATCGGTGCCTGCTGGTCCCTGGAGCATCGCGCAATTGTGAGTGTGTTGTGCAGGTCGCTCCTCACAATCGCACGATGCTCCAGGTGCCCTTTTGCATGGTAAATGCCATGCGAAAAGGGCCTCACTTTCTTCACAGCTGAAATTCCTAGTGGACTTGTTTGTTGCAGGAGAATTTGAGGAGAGTGTCTCTATATTTTGCCCCATATCTCAGCTTCTACAAGAGCTAGAGACTTAAGCCATTTCTGCACTACAGTGTTATAGTGCTATTATTCCACTTTCAACAACCTATGGAACCCTGGGGTTTGCAGTTTAGAGAGGGACCTTTAGAATTCTCAGCCAGAGAACTCTTTGGCCTCAGTAAACTACACACACCAGAACTCCACAGAATGTTGAAAGTGGAATAATAGCACTATAACACTGCAGTGCAGAAATGGCCTTACTCTTTTTTAAAAAAAATGAGAGTTTGGTATCCAGGCAAAATTGTGTTTCCAAAGGATACCAGATGACATGCCTGGAGTCCAGGTGAAACCCAGATACCTTGATTACATGACAATCTTAGTTCTGGGCCTTCCTATAATAACCATCTACCATCAGAATCTCATGCACACACACATAACTTGAGTCCACTTTGTAGGGTCAGAAGGCCCCAGAAACTACACAGATTGACAAAAAAAGCAGGGGAGAAAAGGCAAAGGCACTTTTGTTAAGCGCAATGCACTTCCTAGATGTGTGGAGGCACAGCTCATCCTACAGAGATGAGTCACAGGCTTGCTGGTAAGAAAGGATACATGAGAGACAGACATCATTAAATGAGCATTTGAAAGGCTTGTTCGCCTAGTTGCCTGTGGTGAATCAGAACAGACTCTGAACAAGCAGGAGGGACATGTTTGTAAGTCAAAAGAAAGACAACAATGCCCCTTAAACTAACAGAGAAATGAGAGAAGACTGGTAACAATTGCTAGAATTAATAAGTGATAGATTTAGGAAGAAGTTAAATTTTCCCTGTGTGATTCACACTTGCCCTATGGAAGTCATTGCTGCAGGAAGGTTGTGACAGCAGGTACCTGCAAGTTGAATGAATCCACACTGATTTAGAAAATTTTAGGGAGTATATTAGGCATATTTATGAATTATAGTAGATGTATTTTAGCTAACAAAGCCACAACCTGCAGAATCATACATTACCTCATAGCTGGAGAACCTTTGTCTCACCATTTCTGTTGGACTACAATTCCCACAGACCCTTAAAATTAACCACACTGTTTATGGAGCTTATGAGAGTTGAAGCCTATGATACCTGGAGGGCCAAAAGTTCCTCACTCCTGCATTAGCTGATCCATTGGCTACCATGGACTTACAACCTTCCACTTCAAACACCCTTTCTGATCTCTCTGGCAGTGTTTTAGGTAGCTATCTATACACACTGATCTGGTAGTAAGACCCACTGAACTCAATGGGACTTGCTTCTCAGTAGAAATACATAGGACTGCACCTCCAGTCCAGCAATACTGTCCTCTGTCAACAAACTACCCTCCCAAGGAACTTACAGTCCAGCCACGATGCATTCCAGGACCAAGGACTCGCCCAGCTTTGCCTCATACGTACTGTGCTTCTTTTTTGGCACAATTAGGACTGGCTTCTTATGTGATAAAGTGTTGGCTGTGGAAGAGAAAGAAGGGACAGTTACTGGGCAGTGAGAAACCCAAAGGATTCCAAGTCCACCCCAGCCTGAGATAATACAAGTTAAATGCAACATGCTAGAACCTTCACCTAAAAGAGTGTATGATGCTCCCAAGGTCACCCCATGGGTTTCCTTGGCTGAACTCTGGTCTCCAGGGTCATAGTCCAATGCTCAAACCACCACACAACGCTGGCTCTGAGAGATACTTCACCTCAAATGGTGGATCACCCTTCCTGCCACAGTTCGAATCATAAGTCACTGGTGTTCTAGATGACATAGACTACAGAAGAAGCTATGAAACAGGTATTTCCATCATGAAACATGAAACTGCAGAGTAGAGGATAGGGTGGTAGTCCTACTGATTTCTTTTCAAGGATAGTCATCCTTACCTGCAGCTTTCCCTCCACAAGCTGGTGACCGCTGTATGTGTTAGAATACAACTATTCTCACCTCCAGAAAGAAGGTGGTTATGGAAGCTGTACCTCAGCACATCTCAAAGGCCCCATGTTGGTGAAGGGCTACTTTAATCTTCCCAACCACTTGTACACTCTCCCTCTTTCTCTCCTACTTTTATACACAAGGGGCAGCCAGAGTAAGGATGGAGCTTCACACATATTCAAGATTCACACAAATTTAGGAAGTCACAGCTTCTCTTTATTTACCTAGATCAAGCTGGGTGGGCAGAAGTTAGAAATGTGGTTGGTGTACCCCCTAATAAGCAGCCACCTTCTCACCATCGAAACGTTGTGTCCAGAAAACTTACTGGTTGTGACCTTAAGTTCAATGGGCTCTTTCTGGATGATAATTCGAGGACCTTGGAAATGAGCATTGCAAATGTAGTCAGGTCGGCTGTCCCTCATCTGCACATTGGCAAAATAAAGATTTCCATCCTGGCCTATGGTAACTCGTTCATCCTGTGTGATGTGCTCAATCTCTGGTGGAGGGAAGAGAGCATGAGGAAGAGTAAAGAGGAGTGTGACACCACAAGACAGCTATCAGCTTATACAATCTTAACTCAGCTCTGGATCCAGCCACCATTACAAAAAAGAGACCAGTCCTACGCATTCTCTCCAAGCCATTTAGCTCATCTCAATACAGCATTTCTGATGGATGTGGACAAAAGAGCTCTCCTATAGGTGGGTGAGCTGGGTTAACTGATTGCAACAAAACCAACAAAGAGCCTTATGCCACCATAAAAACTATCCATGTTAATTTGGCAAATCATGACCCTTGCCCTAAATTTTCAAAGGTCTGGGAGAGGTGATACAGGTTTTTCAAATTTTTACAATGTTCAGTTAATGTTGATGTGTGAAAGTAATAAATTGCTTACCAAAAGTCAGTTTCCCTCGGTCCAAATCTCTCTCTGAGAAAATTCCTTTTGTTATACAAGCAGTAGCGAGGACTCTTGTACGTATACATACATGTGTGTGTGTGTACTCTTGTATTAATATATGTACAATGGCTCCTCCACTTTCGCGAAGGTTCAAAGTGCAGAAACTGGAAAAACAGTGAATAACTTCCTCCTGCACTCCCTCTCACATTTTCTTACTTCTCTGCACTGGGCAAAAGGCAAGGGAATGGGAAGGCAGAGCACTGGAGGCAGAGAAGGAAGACACGCACATGCCTTCTTCCTCCCCCAAGTCCCTTGCCTTTTGCCTTGGTGTGTGTTTTCTGTGCCAAGGCAAAAGGCAAGAGAATGAGTGGGGGAACCCCGGAGGGGAGGATGTGTGCATGCCTCCCCCACATTCCCTTGCCTTTTGCCTGGGCACACTTGCCTTTCTTCTCAGTGCCTGGCAAAACACAAGGGAATGGGAGGAAGAGAATGTGCAGGGGGGAGGCACAAGCATGCCTTGCAAATAATCAAATTTGCGAAAGTCAAACCTGTGAATGTGGAGGGAGGACGTAACTGTGCCATGAAGCCACTGTCTTTGTTTATACCTCTGCTAATGGATTGGAATTTGTGAATATAATTCATTTCAGCAGTTTCTCTTTCTATCTTCCTAATTTCCTTGTGCAAGGACTGCAACCTGTAAATCACTTACTGTGTGTCCTGGAAGGATAAAATGTTCTGCAACTAGTTTTTGGACACTGTCATTTTTAATGTCAGATTTGTGTCCATTGATTGTCTTGCACAGAAACTCTCCTGTTTGTCCAATAGAGACTGTAGAAGGGCATTGCTGGCATAAAATGGCATGTATCACATTGGAGGAACGACAAGTAAATGTACCTCTGATGTTGTGAGTGATGTTATTGGCCCTGTGATATTGCTCCCAGAGTACAAGTGGGAACACAGTTAGCGTCTGGCTTTGTGGCAGAGTCTTGTCCCTGTATCAACATTCATGTTATGTATTCTATTGTAACTGAGTAGTTCAAGATTTGGAGGTTGTCTGTAAGCCAATGAAGGCCTGCCTTTCAGAGCTTATGAGAGGACTGTCTTACAGTTGTAGGTCACTGATGATGTGTTTGACTGGTCTCAGCTGGAGACTATAGGTGACTACAGGCATATTCTGTTGTTTTGTGTTTTTGGGGCTGTCTTATAGCAAATGATTCCTTGGTATTAATCCTGGATATTAACTGTGGAAAAATGACTTTTGGTGAGCAGATTTATTGCTTTCACACATCAAAACGAATGGGTCACTATAAAGATCTGAAAGACCTGTATCACATTACACAGCCTTCTGAAAATTTAGGGCAAGGGTCATGATTTGCATCTTTCTGCATCCTACTAGATACCATCCCACTCCCACAACTATGTAAATATGCTTTATAACTGAGCATTTATTGTCACTCTCTACTGGAGAGCTTTCCAAACTTTTCATGTTGGTGACACACTTTTTAGACATGCATCATTTCACGACACAATAATTCAGTTTTACTAGCAAACCAGAGGTTAAGCTAACCCCTTATAAGAGATACAGACACATACATAAACAGTAATAATGAAATATATGGGGACACAACCTATCTCATGAAAACCTTTCACTTATATTTCTTAAAATACATGATTTATTTATAACATATAACATACATTTCCAAGGCTCGGGGGGGCTCATTCTCGGTCCAGGGAGGTGACACACCTACACCTTTCAGGCAACACACTAAAGTGCTGCGACACACCATTTGGAAAGCCCTGCTCTACTGCATTCAAAGAAGTGGGTTTCTATCCACAAAGCTCATAAGAAAATAAAAACTAGTGTGGTCCTTTCTGCACAACATTTTCCAAGAGAAAAGGTGCCTGGAGCGTCACACGATTGTGAGGAGCGATCTGCATGACGCACTCACAATTGCATGATGCTCCAGGGGCCAGCAGGCGCTGATCACGCACCTTTTCATTTTCGGGTAGAAGCTAAAAATGGTACGCGATCGCGCATTGCTCCCGGGCCCTGTGCGCACTTACCTGACGGAGCCTTCAGAGCCACACCGGTCACGCTTCTTGCCCCAGCGCAGCCTGGGAAACTCCCAGCCTGCACTGAGGAAGGAAGAAGTGGGGCTCTCACGCGAGCAGGCAGCTCATGCAGAGCCAAAGGACCCTGGACACGACAGCCTCTTACCAGAGGCTGCTTGCGTGATCCCCGCACCCCAGTGCCAGAAGAAGGTAAGGTGCGGAAAGAGCCTTAGTCTTAAAAGTGCTGCTACGTTTCTCCCTTTTTATTCTCCCCTTCCTTCCTTCCTTCCTTCCTTCCTTCCTTCCTTCCTTCCTTCCTTCCTTCTTTTTATGCTGCAAGAGACTAACACATCTACTTCTTTGAAAATTACCCCAATGGTTTTGATTAATGTAATGTTTTCAGGGTGGAGGTAGTATAGAGCTTCATTAATTAGGTTTGCTCTGTACTATTGGCCAGAGGCTTTCAGCCTTCTGATTTTTAAAAGTGACTGAATGGCAACTAATTTAATTACTTCTGAATGCTGGAGGAAATCAGGAGGAGCAGCCAGGGATATATTGTAGCTGCCTTCCAAGATGTGATGTCTGAGGCAGTTACTTCTGCCTAACAGTAGGGCAGGCCCTGCAGCTGGAGACCATGGCATCTGAACACACAATGGGCAGTTCTAAGCAAAAACACCACAATACATGGAATGAGCTAAACTTGTTCAGACAAAAGTATATTTGATCTCTAAGAAAGTATAACATGGATCTTCCTTATCAGACTATCCATCACACAACTGTGTTTATATTCTGACTGATTTAGATGATGAATGAATCTGGGACCATAATGATAGAGGGCATGTGTGCTACCATTAAGCAACTTCCTTTCCACACAAATTCAATCCAGGTCCCACCACTCTGCCTCCCCCCTGCAAAAAAAAAGGGAAATTCGAAAGCACTCACTGAAAGCAGCAGATTTACTGTCAGGATTTCTGATGTAGTGCATCAGCATCTGATCACCCACCCTTAGATCTGCCACCATGATCATGGCTATAGACCTCTGAAATTAGTCAGTAATACTCACTGCTGTTGAGCCAGTAGATTTTGGGGGGAACAGCACTGGTAGGTGGATTGCAAGGTAAGACTGTGTGGGTCCCTTCTTCCACTGTAATGGGTGCCACCTTCTCTTTTGGCCACTGTGGGGCACCTGGAAAGCAAGAAAAGTGGAGAGCAAAGGGAGACACTGATAAGCAAGGGACAGCAGTGAGGAACTATTAAGGATAGGACAGGACCAAATATATTTATTTATTTAAAAAGAGGACTGAACATATTCATTGCCTTCTAGGAACAACAAAATGTTGATCATAGCTGAGTATCAACTGAAAATATATATACACACACACACACATATGGGGAGCGATCTTAGTGCCCAGCAATTTTTGTATTGTATAAGATAGATGACATAGGGGTATGTGAATGGACCATCCTAATATCTCCACCCTGTACTCCTATACAGGATGCCTTATCCTTTTAAAAGAGCTGACTGCTTTGAAGACAAAAAGAAAGGGCCGCCACAGCCTTGAGGGCCCCCCACAGCCTTCAAGCTATAAGAGATGGAGCCTCCTAAGCGTTAAAATATCTCAGAATGAAGGGAGGAAATAGGGCTGGGTGACAAATCCAAGGGAGACAAATACCCCTTGACCCGCCACCCTGCCTCCAAAAACCCTCTTCCATACAGCATTTCATTACCTAAGGTAAAAGATAAGATGATGTTTCCTCTCCTTTCCATGTGGAGGAGCTGACAGGACTAGTGGGTGATGAAACGGCAACGAGCGAGTTCAAGGGCAGGATATGTGGCACACCCTGTTCTGCCTTCCAAACACAGGAGAACACAAGTAGCTCAGGAGGAACACAGGTAGCTCGGGAGGAGGAACCTAGGAGGGGAGCTCCCACGAATGCCCTCCCCTTCCAGCATCTCCTGTTTACCTAATGGTAGGGCCAGTCAGCTCACACTCAGAGCTAGATGAGTAACATCTTGCTGCTTTGATCAGCAATCCACTTCTGCGATTCAGAATTAAATGAGCAGGACATCACTCATCCAGCCCTGGAGGTCCAAAGTCTCACACTATTGTGTTTCCCCTTTCTCACATAAAAACACTGCCATGCTGTCCCATCCTCTTCACAAAGTGCCAAACAAAGTAGTAAATCTGGATGATGGAAATGCTGAAGCTTGATGTTGGGCTAGGACTCCAGGGAACTAGAGCCTGGTGAACCCAATAGGTGACCTTGGGCAAATCACACTCTTTCAGCAAAAGAGGGAGGCAACGGTAAACCTCCTATGAATATATCTTATATATATGTATCTATGACAGGGTTGCCATAAGTCAGAATTGACTTGAAGGCACACAACAACAAAAAGCTGAGGCAGAGATGTAACCTTACATATGTCACTGAGCTCCAGTTCTCATCATCCCGTGCCACAAGTTGTGCCAACGAGTGCTGATGGGACCTGCACTCAGCGCCTGGAGGGACCCAAATTCCTACACCTTGCCCTAAAGGAAATGGGGTGGGTTTTTACCTCTTCATCCGCCTCCTGTAGGCACTACGTTTAGGGCCAAAGTGAGCTTCCAATACACCTGAGATCGTAGCTCGCTCTGGAGACCACAACACTACTTCCCACAGCAGTATGTGGTAAAGGTCAGATAGCTTTCTTTGGGGATGTTTAGCCAAGATGAAAATTAAAAGCAGGTTTCTATTTTTTTTTTTTTTAACACAGTGGGGAATATTACTAAAAAATTGGAAAAAAAATACACACCTCCCACCCTCTGTTTCTCTCTCTCTCTCTCTCTCTCTCTCCCTTTTTTTATAGAATCTTTTGTGCTATCACCTTTCTTTGCTGGTTAGAGTTAGGATCAATAGTGTATCTCATCTCCCCCCACAATCTCTCCCCCTTTTCACAATAGCCTTTTTATTTTTTAACTCATTCCTTGGCAGCCAAGGCGGATGGGGGGGGAGAGGCCAAGTCAGAAAGAAAGCAGGGGGAGGGGCCCACGGAGGTACTGATGGAGAGGACTGGCAATTACATCACCCCGACACCGTGAAACCATGGCAACTGTTGCCGTGGAAACAAGAGCAACCAGCTGCACTCCAGGGAGTCTGGGCAGGTAAAAAAGAGTGGAGGGGAGGAGAGCCAGGGATAAGACATTTATTGCAAGGGGGAGGGAAGGGGAGAAATTTATTACCCAAATAACGTGTCTGTGTGTGTGGGGCTACATGTGCTGAGCTGCAGTCAATTGTGCTGCCGGGAATAAGCTGCATCAGCAAAGCATGTACAAGAAATATTATGATGTGTGTGCGTCTGTGTGCATGAGATGAGGGTGAGAGGACTGGAGAGAGGCAATGCACAGGGGGTGGGGAGACCAAGGGACAATTGAAGGGTGGGTACACTCACTCTCAGCAATGATGCGGCTCTCAGAGCTCATGGCGGTGCCCAGGGAGTTGCTGGCATAGCATCGGTACACCCCTTTGAACTTGGACGCCACATTCCCATTGTTTGTGGTGATCACCAGGGTCCCTGAGTTTTTCCGTTGCACCATCCCTGGCACCTGGCTTGGATCAAACTCTTGCCTATCCTTGGTCCAGCGGAACCTGCCAAACAGAGAAGGAAAAAGCGGGGGGCACATATTTCAGGCAGAACCTAGGCAAAGAAATCCACCCTCTGTTGAACGCTGCTTGAAGAACTGCAGCCTAAACCAGAAATGGATGGATTTAGGCTGGGATTTAGAAAATACACACCGTGTGGGGCAATGGGAATTGGTTCCTTGCCGAGTTTGATTTGAAGGATGGCGCTGGCAGAAAAGCAGGAAACCAATTTAAGGGCGCACATCATATGTCAAATTTGGAACTCCATCTCTGAGGCAGAAAAGTGGAATCCTACCCCACCCCAGAGATTGGAACTTTTTTTAAAAAAAATATTTTGCTCATAGCTTCTTTGAAATAGCTCATTACCCTGTACTGAAAGAGTAAGTTTTTAGTTACTTTTCAATTTTTTTTAAAAAAAAATACACTTAGGCCAGAAGCCCATTGTGTGAAACGTCTTGTGTATCAAGCTATTCCAGTCTCAGCACTTGCTCAGGGAGGCAACTGAGACTTCCCAGGAAGAGCAAGGGCGATGCCAATGCAACAGCAGTGGGCAGAGGGCCCCAGATATCCATGAAAGGAGGCCATTGCCCATGTGTCCTGCCAAAGGCAAGCTCTATCAAGAACTAAAGCCAGGATCTGATTCAGTTTTGATGAAATGGGATGCTTCACTCGTATTACTATGCTCAGTCACTTGGCACACGTTTCCTACCGGAGGCTGGCTCTGCTGAGAGTCTCCTGCATCTCTGAGGCTCTGAGGTGTCCAAGGCACTATGAAAAGGGTTCCTTGGGAAATCCCTTGTGGCTTTTAGATAGGCACTTTCCCAAGTCATCCGCTCCTTCAGTGTGTTTGAGGCAAAACTGCCCACAGAAGCGGAAGGCATTACAAAACACGTGCAGAGTCTTGTTTGGGCCAGCTTCTGTGGCTGCCCACAGTGGCTTAGCACTGCCATTCTTCTTACAGGAAAAGGATCAGAGTAGAGTTTCTGAAGCTCTGGCAGAGGGGCTGCTGCTGGCACAGTGGCCTGGTGTCTCAGTACAGCATGAACCAATGGGATGACTCCGTTCTGCCAAACTCTCCAATTTGGAGAGCTGGACCAAAGCTAACAAAATGAATTTAAACAGAGGGAAAGGTAAGGTCCTGCACTTAGGCAGAAAAAATGGAATGCACAAATATAGGATGGGGGACACATGGCTGGATAGCAGTACATGTGGAAGGGATCTAGGAGTCTTGGTAGATCACAAGCTGAACATGAGTCAGCAGTGTGATGTGGCAGCCAAGAAAGCCAATGCGATTCTTGGTTGCATCAATAGGAGTATGATCTCTAGATTGAGGGAGGTAATGCTATGACTTTATTCTGCATTGGTTAGGCCTCATTTGGAATACTGTGTCCAGTTCTGGGCACCTCAATTCAAGAAGGATATTGACAAGCTGGAGCATGTCCAGAGGAGGGCGACCAAAATGGTGAAGGGCCTGGAAGCCATGCCCTACAAGGAACAGCTTAGGGAGCTGGGGATATTTAGTCTGCAGAAGAGAAGATTCAGAGGGGACGTGATAGCCATGCTTAAATATTTGAAGGGATGTCATGTTGAAGAGGGAGAGGGCTTGTTTTCTGCTGCTCCAGAGACCAGGACAAGGAGCAATGGATTCAAGTTGCAGGAAAGGAGATTCCACTTGAACCTCAGGAAGAACTTCCTGACGGTCAGAGCTGTCCGGCAGTGGAATATGCTGCCTCGGAGTGTGGTGGGGTCTCCTTCTTTGGAAGTTTTTAAGCAGAGGCTGGATGGCCATCTGTTGGGAGAGCCTTGATATGTGTTCCTGCCTGGCAGGGGGTTGGCCTGGATGGCCCCTGGGGTCTCTTCCAGCTCTAGGATTCTATGATTCTATGACACAGCAGATTAGTTCGAGGGGTCCAGGACAGGTTGTGGGGCATCTATACCTTTCTCTTCCAACAGCCTCCAGGGAATCAATAAGGCTAACTGAAATCTTTTTTGAAGTTGCTCCTGTGGCAGCCTCCTCTTTATTTATATGCTTATAGACTCTTAGGAAATTTACCTGGCATCCCCTGCCTTGGAATTTATGCCTTTGCTTATGATCAAATAATAGCAATAGTGGCTGATGCGAGCCGTTTAAATTTTGTTATTTGTTTTTGTTAGTTTTTATGTATTTATTCTGTATTTATTATTGTTTTATTGGTCAATGACCGAAATAAAGTGTCTGTCTGCCTTTGTTTATGATCTGAAAGAAACCTAGATTTGAGCAGTGAGGCTTACAAGCTGTAAAATTTGTTTCACATGGAGTTCCAGGCAAAATGGACCAATTTTCTGGTAGGAAAAATGGCAGAGGTTGCCAAACTTGCATGGAAGTTCCTGAACTTGCCTGAAAATGTGCAGGGTGTAAGTGTAAGTGTAAATATAAAGTCTGATCTAAATCAATTCATCAATGTGCATAAATGTGTTTTGGTAACTTCAGTGAACAAGAATTCCCTCGAGGGACAAAGCAGTAAATGTAAATTATAGCATTTCCTCCTTAGGAAAGCAGGGGGTGGGGTGGGGGACAGAATCCTAAATGTTTGGGAGATACCTAAAAAGCTGACAGATCAAGCACAAGACTGTACTATGGTTTTTGTTCTGATCCCATTATGTAGCCCTCCAAGTTTGGTGACTTGTGATCAAAGGATGTAGATTTGTTTGACACAGCAGGCACTTGATATCACAGTATATCACAGTATAGATTGTATCATGTGAGCCAGCATACCAGAGGATTGGACTCGATGGCCCCTGTGGTCTCTTCCAACTCTATGATTCTATGAAACAACTGCCCAAAAGGAGTGGTGTACATAGCTGTTTCATCTCATACAGACTGAGGAAGCGATGACTTGAGAAAGCGCCTCTCTAAAAGGCACAAGTAATTTCCCAAGGCACCCTTTTTATAGTGCCTTGGTCACATCAGAGCCAGGTGACTCTCAGTGGAGCCAGCCTTGGGTATGAGACATGTGCCAAGTGATTGAGCATAGTAACACAAGTGGAGCATTCCATTCCACTAAAACCGAATAAGATTTTGTCTTAATTTCTTAAAATGTCCAACATTTTCCCAAAATGACCCTTGAAAAGTAATGCATTAGGAGTAACTAGTAAATATTATCTGTTACATTACAAAAAGTTAACATTACTGATTTCTACATTATTTTTTAAAAGCAATGTGTAATATGAAATATCATTATTTATAACCTGTTATATCCAAGATCTGTTTTTCAAAAGAATTATCAAAGATAAGCGATTGTTGAAAAAAAAGACAACCCAGTGTTTCCAATATGCAGAGATTCAGGGAGGGGTCAAATTGGGGAGGTAGACTCTGGGGATATAAGGTTATGGAATGAAATTCAGGGAAACAATAATTTCCCTCATATTCATAGGAGCTGAAGTGAGGACAGGGAAGTAGATTAAGTGATGGGCTGAGGTCAGAGTAAGGTCAGGGACATTACTGAAGCAGCATATGAGCGAGATATTATGAACAGAAGGGAACAGATCTTAGAACACTGTGCACTGTGAAATGTCCAACATAAGCACTAGGAATCTGCTGTTGTTGAAATAAGACTGTGTCAGGAGGGCTATTTGTATTCCAGTTTAGCATGAGGAAAAGCTGATTGAGTACTCAAAAGAACAATGCAAATTCATAGAATTTCTACAAATACCTATATTGCTTTGTGTAAATGTCTTTTATTTGAGAAAAGACAGTATCTGTAAAGCAAGCATGGGCAAGACACAGTCCATTGACTTCATGGGGCTGCTATCTATTTCTACATCCACTGACGTTCACAGAGTTGCTGTCTGCCACATAATTCTTGCTTAAAATAAGGGGACTCACATTCCAGGTAGCACAAGTCACCTTTAAAACAGATTGCGATGTGCCAACATATCTTGTTTTAAGCAGAAAAGAGGGTTTTTTTCTGAATATTTTGGGAACTAGAAGCGGATTTTCAACGAGAGGAGATAGTACAGCGCATGGTGGGTACAGGAATGGTGATGGAGGGAGAGAAACCGGCTCCTGGACTCACCAGAGCAGCCAATTATTGCATGATTGCTTCTAAGTACCTATATTGCTGGCTGCTGGGTAATCATCATCTAATATTCTACCTCTGACAGCTCATGAGAAATGGCAGCAGGCGGCCATAGTCAGAAGCAAGCCTCGCATGTTCTATCACTGCAGGAATGGAACTGCGCCAAATACCCCACCCCAACGTAGTGCGCACTGACCCAGCCCTGCCTCTCAACATCTGTATGTACAGCTCTAACCTCTGCAGGGATATTTGTACCCTAAAGAAGGATCTCAGAGGTCCTTTCTCAAAGTGTGTAGCTTCCTCCACTCTCCACCCCGGTAAAGATTCCCCAAGAAATCTATCTATCCTTCGTTGTCATTAATTGCTACCAAGTTGACTTTGACTTGTGGTGATTCTATGAACAAGACCCCTCTAACTTTCCTGTTATCAACAGCCTCGCTGAAGTCTTGGAGTCTCAATGCTGTGGTTTCCTTGATTGAGCTTATCTACCTGTAATGGGGTTTTCCTCTTTTCCGACTGCCTTCTATCTTGCCAAGCATTATTGTCTTTTTCAATGAGTTATGTCTTCTCATAGTACGTCCAAAGTATTAGACCCTCAGTTTATTCATCTTGGCTTCTAGGGAGGGTTAATACCTGATTTGCTAAAGGGTGTATTCATTGGGCAGTAGTAGTAGTAACAGCAGCAGTAGCAGCAGTTGTAAGATTAAAATAAACCTATGGATCTGTTCTCTCTGCTTCTCCGAATGACATGTAAAATTTCTTGCCTGAGATAGCTTGGAACAGGTCAACAAGATCACTTACCTGGGAGCATATCCCAGGCCATTTTCACATACCATTTCCCATGCAAAATGGCCACGGGAGCACCACAGGATTGCAAGGATGGTTCCACATGACGTTCTTGCAATCGCGCAGCACTCCTGTAGTGATCCCACGACAATCACGGATTATATCATTTTCAGCTCTTTGTCAAAAATGACCTGTGATTGCACATTCCTCCCACATCCCTCCCGCACTTACCTGGCGTGTGGAACCTCAGGAAGTGTGATGGCCACACTTCCTCCCCCAGCACAGCCTGGGAAAGTACCCGGGTGCGCTGCGGAAGGAAGGGGCAGAGCTATCGCACTTCCTTCCATCCAGAACGGAGCTGGTGCGGAGGGAAGCACAGGGGATGCGAGTGCCTTCCGCAAGAGGCTTTTTGTGTGATCCCTGCGCGATGCCAGCAGCACCAGGTAACGTGCGAAAAGGGCCCCAGTGAATTCAGCAGGGGCATCTTCTGATTAGACATGCAAGGGATTGCACATGGAAATGTGAGTCGGGGTAAAAGAAAAAATACATCCTAAGGGTTGGTTGTTGTTGTTATTGCTGTTACTATTACTATTATCATTCTGACAGGCATTCAGTGGGTGATTAGATGTGGCCTATCTGAGAGAACGTGCTGGATATTGTTAATTGTGTTGCTGAAGCTTATGGATGTGTGAGTTTTAAATTATGCATTTTAACTTTAGCTCTTTGTGATTATTTAACTGTGTTTTAACTTTCGTATTCTGGTTTCTAACTCTGGCCTTTCTGCGCTGCACTGTTATAGTGCTATTATTCCATTTTCAACATCCTGTGGAATTCTGGGGTTTGTAGTTTACTGAGGCCAAATTGCTCTCTGGCTGACAATTTCAAATGCTTCTCCCTAAACTCCAATCCCCAGGATTCCATAAGATGTTGAAAGCGGAACAATAACGCTATAACAGTGTAGTGCAGAAATGGCCTAACTCTTTTTAATCATTGTAAGCTGTTCTGTGCCCCAATCTAGGAAAAAGCAGAGTATAACAACAACAACAACAACAATAAGTAGTACTAGTAAATAATATCATGGCTTCAAGAGTGAGATAGAAGTCATGGGTTCAAGACTCATTTCAGCCATAAACTCACTACTGGCCTTTTGCAAGCCACTGCTACTCCATATAGACAGCTGAAGATACGGCATGATAAGATAAGAAAGGAACATACAAAGCCCTCCAGATGTTGTTTGACTGCAACCCCCATCATTCCTCAAAAGTGTTGTTTGATTTCTTCATTTCCCCACTCCTTTCACTTTATGCACAAAAAAAGATTAACTTTTTCAAGTTCTAGGTAGTTCCTAGTCCAAAATGTTCTAACAGTAATTATTTTCCAGGGTAAAGAATCAAGTGGACTCCAGTTTTAATTGTAGGGGATGTGCCTGAGGGCCAAAACGGGACCTAAGAAATTAGTAGCTAACTGATATCTTTGACTTTGGTCATTCCTGCACTGGACTGTTATAGTGTTATTGTTCCACTTTCAACATCCTAGGAATTCTGGGGTTTGCAGTTTAGGGAGGGGCCTTAGAAGATGTTGAAAATGGAATAATAGCACTATAACAGTCTAGTGCAGGAATAGCCTTTGTTTAAGAGCCACTAGAAATAGAGCTTACACAACTTTCCGCTTCCAATCAGGGATGATTCAACTGTTTGGGCAGATGAAGCACTGTCTGCCAAGCCCCAAGGCTCTTGTCAACCAGCAGAAGGATACAAGGCGTACTTAAAATACTGCAAGGGAAACAGTTGGGTACCCAACATGTCTGATGTTGTTGTCCCCATCACTGGGAAGCTTTCACCTGTGAAGATAATGCTGTCTGCTCCACCAGCTCCAGATAGGAACAGACATTTCTACCTCCAGGAGCCCATTCACACTACAGCACTATTATTCCACTTCAACTGCTGTGGCTCCATCCCACGCAATCCTTGGATTTGTAGTTTGGGGTAGTGCCATTTGTAATCCTCAGCCAGGGAACACCTCTGGTGCCTCAGACGAAACTACAAACCCAGGATTCCCTAGGGTGGAGTGATGACAGTTAAAGTGGAATAACACCACTATATTTTTGTAGTATGAATAGGCCCCAGGACTGCAGGAGGATGTCAAATTTTTCTCCTCCTGTATTGTCTCCTGATCTAGCCCCACCACCGTCTCAGCTAGTACTAAGCCCATTTCCGCACTACACTCTTATAGTGCAATTATTCCACTTTCAACATCCTATGGAATCCTCAAGTTTGCAGTTTAGGGAGGGGCTGGCCAGCCCCTCCCTAAACTGCAAACCCCAGGATTCCATAGGATGTTGAAAGTGAAATAATCATGCTATAAGAGTGTTGTGCGGAAACAGCCCCATAACAACTTCTCAACAATGAAGGTGGGCAGAGGAAACATCCTGAGTGATTTAGTGGAGGATAACTCTCAATTTGTCTCTTACATTTGGAAAATACCCAGCCTCAAGATCCTGCAGGAGAAAATTCTCAACAATATTCTCTTCAGAAATTTGAAAAAGAAGTTGGGGAAATTGCTTTCTTATTTTACCCCTTCCAAAACCCTATACTGGATTGGGGAATTCTGGGAACTGTAGGCCAAAAAAAAAAGACCACACTTTCACAATGTGAGGCAAGGATGCAATGCCTTCTTTTTCATACTCACTCCACTGGGGGATTCCCACTCGCCTCGCATTTCAGGGTCACCTCATCGGTGGGGAATATAACAATCTCCTTCTCAGGCTGTTCTTGGAATTCAGGCGGTTGAAGCACTGGGCAACAGAGAGACATGCAGGAGAGTTAACAAGCACAAGATTTGTGGGGTGTGTGCGGCTCCATCCCTTAATGACCACACTCTTCCCTGGAAAGGCTACACTACAGACTTTTCCAACCTGCCAGCCCACCCCTAGATG